>CM073590.1:224490245-225090245 GCA_037074705.1 Zhengitettix transpicula
AATCTAAAATTATATAATCACATTTGTAAACTATCAGGCCTAAGAGTATCTATCACAAATAACAGAGGTTGAACCTTGACTTCAGTTTTCAGTTGAAACAATTTACTGTCGGGTAAAATAAAATGTTTAAGGGAAAGTCACTAAGTACTTACAAAATCTATGAGATGGAGATGGTTGTATTGGAATTTGTTTCTGAGAATTACAATCTTTCAATACATTGCTGTGAATTTTTTAGCGGGATTCAAATAGAGGTTTCAGTTTTACTATCGGTAAAAACAAATAGTTTGTGGTACGTCCAAGTAACAGAAAAAACGTCAAGAGAAATAAAACTCTATTTGGGTGAAGTTCATGGTATATCTTACACAGCGTTCAAATCGCTTTATACTTGGATGAGATCTAACGAGGATCGGACGTTCACAAGAAATAAATAATTCACCTGACTATAACGCCAGAAACGATATGATGTTGAGTGATCTACGAGTCTAATTGAGCGAATTTGTTAAGGTCACAGGTATATGCAAAGACACAGTGGTTTTAATTTTGCATGAAGAGTTGTGTCTCAAAATACTATCGGCAAGATGAGTGCCGCGTTTGCTTACAGTGGAAAATAAAAACTAATTAATGTGGTTCGATTCAGTGCCTGGTGATGTGATTTATCGTCACAACGCTGACTACTTTCTACGTCGATACTTTACTGTCGTTGAAACATCAGTCCACTAACAAACCTACACCGACAAAACAACAGCCGAAAGAATGGGTTTCTACTGACGAACCGGTTCCGAAAAGCAAAGACGGAGAAATCGTCTAGGAAATATATATATCCTCATCGAATGTTTAGGAAAGGAAAAACAATAAATTTGAACTGTTAGACGTCGTTATTGGGCAACTTCAGCAAAGAAATAAAGAGAAAACGTAAAGGAGAAAGTAAAGAACTTATCAATAAGTTAATGCACAGGTACAGTTGTATCAGTGAGTTTTTTGGATACGAAAATTGTCTAATTTAAATTTACAAAAACTTGAGCTACGAGACACAGTCTAAGTTGCCACATGTCATCCCTCAAATTTGACCCTCACCAAAAAAAAAAAGATGGACGGCCGAACAAATACTATCTTCGAACGATACCATTCCCAAGCCATCGACGAAAAGGAAGAGTGGAGGGAGAAATGAGGAGCTGAAAGGGACAGAAAAATATAAAACCAGAAGACATAAAATTAGGAAACGAGAAACGTGTGAAGAAACATACAAAGACAGAGTAAAAGAGAGAAATAAAATACATAAATATAAGAACCGAAATTCCTTGCCGAGATTATTTTGGTAAAGGATACGCTATGAAATAACGGCGAAGCAAATCCCAGTCTCGAAGCTCGGTTTGAGGCTGTAAGACTCGGACTCCTTGGAATACGCCGGGCAGAGGCTGTAACAGAGTGCAAACGTCACTAATGCAGACACAAATTTCTAAACTAATATGAAGAGAAGTAAAATTTAATAATTAATAGAACACGTGTTACAAACGCTAAAATTAAATCTCATATTAGTAAGGGATTTAGTGTTTGAGAAATGATAAAGCGTATAAGTAAACATTCTTACAAGTTAATGTACGAGCACTAATTATAGTTATTCTCAATCTAAATAAGTATGTTTAATTAATGCAAAATGTCTCTAAAGCGTTGGATATACAGGGAAACTGTTCATGTTGGATCTCCTATTGAGTTTGTTACTTTCCCCCTTTGGGACGCTCAGCCTTAGTCTGGCAGCCGTTAGTAAAGCTTGCTTGGCGTTACATACTAAGTGACTATGAGTTTTTTTTAACGTTAAAGACGTTTAACCGATTAAAATTCATCGGTAATTAGCGGAAGTGAATTTCATGGCTGTCCGTAAGTTGAGTAAGGCGTTTCGTACTGAAACTAATTATGAAGAAAGTAGCAAGAGACCATCAGTTGCGAAGGTTAAGCAAATAAAGCGTGAAGAGCGGCAGTTCTACTCTTGGATACGATCGCTGAAAATTGGTTCGAGGTTTCCCGGGGCAGTTTTAACGTAAAATTTGCAATATCGAACATGGATCCCGTGACTGTTCACAGACGACCAACGAGTTGTGTCTTCGCTGCTTTGCTAATGAAAAATAACAACTTTTTGGATTGTCAAGGCTGACAAAACCGGGCTGTTCCAACTACGCTCTCAAGACCAATGGCACTCTCGCGAAGCTAAAAATAAGTCGCAACGACATGCAGTACTGCCACAGAACCTACAAAAATGCATCGACTTAATGGCGATTTTGTTAATATAGGTAAAGAATATAGAAAATAAGATTTCCTTTGTATTCGTAAAAAAAAACAAAAAACATATGAGACCTTACTTTCTGACTGATATATGCACCTACATAAACAAAGAATTTTAACTAAATTAAATATTCACAGATCCGAACTGTAACTTAGTTTTAATTACGCCCAGGCAGTGAGGAAATTTTTAAAAAATGTATTACTTTCAACGAATATCGCATTAGAAATTATTGTATCATTTATAAGAAAACACGTCGTTAAGGTATTGTATGTACAACAAATTAAGAACATTACAAATAAGTGTGGGGAACAATTCATGTAACAAGTACACACTTCATTTGAATAATACCATCACAATAGCTGTTTGATCCAGTGTGCATAAACAAGCCGATATTCACAGAAATCGAATTACAATATTGAAATAAGTCACTGCAGTATTATGAAACACAGAAACGCAGGTCAAAATACTACAATTAAAGTTTTTATTCAGACCAAACAGCATCGGGTTTTATGTGAGTCTATAACCATCTGTGCTAGGAGATAATATAAATGCGTAAGAAAAAAAACATGATAATATTAACGTATCAAACAACTTACGTATTGTGATTGAAGATTATTTAATAAATAACTTGTCGTGTATTTAATTAGTTTTGATTACTATTCGGTTTACATCCGGATTTTTAGCAATGGGTCGATTACTTTTCATAATTGTTAAATAAGACACATTTTCGACGCAACTACCGCTGATTGTAATATTTGACAAGAAAAATTAATTAATCTTATAATAATCATAGATACATTCAAAATATTTTTGTTCTCTCCTTGATGTTTACATCATGAACATATTCGAATTTTTTATTTTATTATTACAAAACGTTTATCTTTCGATTTTCATTAGTTTACATATGAGCACAGTATATACAACATTAAAATGTTGTTACAATATTGATATTCTGTACATAATTAACGCGTACGCTTGATACTAAGGATAATCCATTAATTAACGTAATTTTGCACGTGAGTTTGGTTTCCTTACTGTATTCAAATAAAAAATAATAAAATGAAACTGTTTAGTTGATTTTTTTGGTCATCACCTGCCGACACAGATTCTTGTAATCAGAAAGTGCATGGATTAATTATCATTTCCACCGTAAGAAGTTCCATGACAACTAAAAATATAACAAAATTTCTAATAAATATAAACAATTCTGGAACTTCAACCCTATAAAAATTTCTGAATTATCTTGGTGAAAGAGATTCAAACGCGATGTAACAAAGAGTGTCTTAATCTTTCACTTATTCCAGAGATATTAATATTCTATCGATCATTCAACGAAGCTCCAAGGGATTCCAGCTTTTTCTAAAGTCTAAGTTGATTTTATAACTAGCTGCAATGAGTATACAATATTTACATAATATTTTATGATTGCATTTATTGTTACTCGCTTATTTGGTAAACGTTTAATTGTACAACGTATCTAATTAAGATATTTTTAATAGTATATCATACGTTTTGTATGAAACAGGTTGTGCAACTGAGTAGAAATTCAATGAGCATATTTTTAATCTCTTAATGTTTCCATAATTTGAGACTATCGTGAATAAAATAGACAGTGTTACACCTAGCCTTTAGAGTAAGTATCTCATTTACACCCAATTAAGGTTGATGTATATTGTAAATGTTTATATCCCCAATCATGAATTAACTTCCATACTTGAGACGTTGACATTGTTCCCCGCTTTCAATTAACTAAGACGTGTGTTACAGCCACTGGAAACTCTCTAATGAAAACCATGGAGTTCCCTTTTGATAATTCATAATTATCTTGCACAGACATGGAGAAACACGGAAAGGTGTGGATATTCCTGAAGAGGTAAAATATGAATCGGAGAACAATGATGAGGGATATTAATTTACGAAATAAATTTTATTGGATAGAAAAGTGAAGCAAGACGGTACCGGATGTCATATTATACTGATAGATTTGCAGTTAGGAAAATAATCGTAAAGAAAATACCGGCTCGTGGACAGTGAAATTCCGCCTCAAGGGGATCAATTCACGCATCCAGCTCCGTTCCTTACCAGTTAAGAGATAATCATAAACTAGCAGTTAAGATTCAGTTACGAATCATTAATGAATAACACTGCATTATCGACTACGCAAGGGAGAGCTCTGGCGGAGGCCTTCACATATATCTGGTTTTTTGAACTAAGGTTCCCACATGCCGAGGCACCTCGGCCTGTTTTGAGAGGTGTATGTTCCGGGGTCACAGACCTTGGGCATACGGTAAGAGTTGTCCACTATTCTTATTGGAATAGTCGGCCAGCTGCCTCCTAAACCGGTCAAGGCACGGAGAGGTGAAAGCTGCGACCCCACAGCTAACCCCTCTCCCGCCATCGTAATGGCGTGGGACAAGTACCAAATGCCCGACCTACCTGATGCAGGTTTTTCTAGGGTTTTCCCTGCATCACTTTTAGGCGAATTGCCAGGTAGGATCCTTAAACCATAGCCCGGAGGCCCTAGTTAACCCTTGGCTACCTTCCTACACCCTACCGCATCCCCCCTTTCAAATCCCTTCCTATGCTATTAAAGGGAAGTTGCCACCATGTAGCCTGCCTCGTGTAGCCTATTACCTAAAAAAAATGACTAGCTGACAGTTTTTGAAGCACAAGTGACGAGTGACGGAATCTCTAGTTGAGCGAGTCTGGTGAAGTCGGTCAAACACATCGGCAAACGAACACGAAAGTTTCTTCAAATTTGTCAGCGGGTGACGAGGCGAGTGTAAATGTGTAATTCAGTTAAGTGTTAACAGTGCCAGCTGCGAAGTATTTGAATATCATCGCCTTAAATCCGCACCACGAAATCAACCAACACCACACGCAGAACTAGTCTCATTCGAAGGGTTTCGCGAGTGATAAAATACGAACGGCTACATAACACCACTTAACGATTTGCCATTTCATATAATTATTACTATATACTGCTCTCGCGATTAAGAGAAACGGAATTATCTTTAGAAACGATAAATTCTACAAAACCATTGTATAATAAATTATAATTGAGACCAGAAAAAATAATAAATATATATTTGTAAACCTTTGAATACAATATTACGCACTATTCTAGAATTCTTGCTTTTCGTAAAGCTAATTTTATTCAATACAATCCTAGTTGAGATTTTCTGTGTGTTACTTTCGTTAATCAAGCAAGAAATTATGGCTACATGGCTCATAAGAATGTTATAATTATTATTTTTGTTGTATTATTGACCTGATTTTAAGACATGGGTGGTGCCCTTGGACAAATCCACTTACTCCTACAATTGATATAGATCATTTTACAATTTGAGGAAATTATTCTATTATTTAGAGAGCAGTTAATGCTAGTGAAAACACATTAGAATCTATTGAAAATTATTTAGAGATCGAGTCAGCGTATGGCGTCTACGGATAAATTTCTCAGCCGTGTGAGAAGAGTGGATCCTCTGTCCTGCAGTCCCGAATACTACTGTTTTTCCAATGGCGTAGTTTGCAGTGTTACTGTAAATGCGATAAAATGTCAATACAAATGTCTCTCAGCCAATTACCGTAGTAATTATTGTCGGAAAAGTTTCAAAGGCTGCGATTTTCGAATACAACGAAGACCCTTAACGGCTACGCTACGCGATAATAAGGAACGCGAGTCTTTATGTCGCATAAACACGACTAATGACCAATTTAACGAAGCCGTACGTACTTAACGATGTACTGTAAAATGCAGGAAAGATTAGTAAGCTACTTACACAAAAATAGGTATAAACACGTCATAAATTAAAATGATTAAACAGAGTTAGTCCACAAAAGACGAGAATCACAACAAAACAAAAATATGAAGGAGAAAATTTTGGCAAGAGGAAAAGTATATGTATAAAAAAAAATTGAGAAATTACTGACAGAGAATATATCTGAAATCTAAAGTTGAAAATAATCCAGCAGCTTAAAGAAACACATGATCTAGAAACATTCGGCAATAAAATTAACACTCATAGCCATCATACTGAATCAATACTATTGCAGAAACTGGTTCCTGTTGACTAGAAAACGCGGAAGCTGATACTGGGAGAACATTTAACAGGTAAAGACTAGTTTTTGAGTAAGTAACATGTGAGGTGGAAGAATTATACTTTGCTTTGTCTAAGGGTTACTAAGCATCTAGTTGATAGAAACTGGTCTTTCACAAAACAGACCAAAAAAGGCCCTGAATGGAATGAAGTCTCTATATTTAAAGGGAGTATGTGAACAATTTTTGTCAACATTCTAATACCACATATCTAATACATTTTCAAGACATTGCTTCCATGCTTGTAAATGGCAAATGGGCTATACTTTCTAAGTCACAAATCTGTCATGTGGAATATGTCTACAAATAATTGTTGTTGTAAATAATTATCATTGCAGAAAATGAATAAAATTTCAACTGATTTTCACTGTATTTAAAGAGACAGCCGATTGTAAAATTTTCTAGAAAATAGTATAACTTACAACACAATACATTAATTACTATCAGGGACAGCAAGGCGATAATTTAATTACTCGGTAGAGTTCGAAAGGTATGAGGCAAGCAAACTGAATATAACAAAAAAGAATATAGGTTAATGTCAAAGTAAATTAACATATTCAGACTTTGTAAAACTGGGGCATGCGGATATTTTAAATATTTCATGCAAATTGAATAATTAGTATAAATATTAATTTAACTACGGTAATAACAAATAATGTTAGTGGCAATAGACATGAATAAAATCCTGTCTCTAAAATATGACCATGCAAATTTTATTCCCTCTAAAAGTCAATTAATGGCATCAAGCGGTAAAACAATTCTTCTCAAAACTTTCATTATTTAAATGGCCTTAAAACTTACATCTCACCTAAAGTCCTTCACATAAATGTACTTTTTTTCACAACTTTCCTTTTCTTTACCAGCATCTCAGGTTCCCACTGAAGGGCACTTCACAAATCAAGTTTTAGTATTTAACACTTTTTTTCACATTGAGAATGTTTTATACAAAGTGGTTAGCCTTTTGTTAGTAAAATGTTATCAAAATAATGTTCTTTTATTTCCATCCATAACCGTTGCAAGACTCCATTCTATCCATTGCATTCTCATCAGTTTCAATATTTGTCCATTTCAGATTTCCTTCATGTTTCAATAAATTGCATTTACTATTATTTTGTCAGCCATAATTTTATGAAAACTAGGTCTAGTAAACCATCTCAGTTGAATGCATAAAAACATGTGGCTTCTTGAATTTATCATTTCACCTTACATTTTTAGATTTTCATAAGTTCCACATATAAATTAAATGTGTACTCCACAAATGATAATGTTCATAAAATTTCAGTTTTCTTAAAGACAAAAGTGATGCATAGAACAAATGCAAACATCATCCTTCATGGTAAAATAATGATTATCTAAATTACTTCAGTATTCTTCATGTTTTTCTTATATGTCAGGTCACAGATTCTTTTTAACTTTATGTAACACATATGTATGGAAAATTCCAGCAGAACATGTAACAACTAAACTGATTATTACTGTCAATAATTTATTAAATTGGTAATAATTTCATAAATTCTGTTTGAAAATAATTATTTACTTTGATGAAGTTTGGATCTATTGTAATTATATTAATCTTAATAATTTGTAGAAAAATAAAATTTTACTACTTTAAATGCACTGTCATAAATTCTAACAATACATTTTAAGCAATCAATAGTGAAACATTACACCATTTATGTTATAAAATGATGGTAGTAAATTCAGTAGAAATGAAATAATTAATAGTTTTAACATTCCAGAAGAGGAATTTTAATGTAAAATAATTTTTCATATACTCATTAACAGAATTATTTATTTTTTCTTTAAAATTTACATAAGTAAGACAGTTGTGTCTTTCAATTAATTTTCATCATAACTTTGTGTATAAGAATTTATATTATCACAGTTCACTTAGCATTCCAAGGCTAGAAACTCTTAATTATTGTTCTAGTTACATCTTCTGATGTAAAAAATAAGAGAGTTCCAACTTAAATAAGACAACTTCTGATATTTCTTATGATATGCAAGGAAGAACAAAAAGATTGAACACTCAAAACAAAAGACATTACTATGAAATAAAGCTTTGAATGTGAAGAAACCACATCAAAGCACATCATTAATTGTTATTTAATGTACAAATACATAGGAAAGGTATGTAACCATATTATCTTTTGTAGTTGTCAAAGACCACTATAAAAATTAAATATAAAATAAAATATTTAGACAGTCTTCCATTTTCCATTTACTATTTTTTCTGTGTATGTTTGAAAAACTTAGAGTTGCTTTTAACTCTAAGTGTCCAGTTTTGAAGTCTTCAAACATGTATTTTTCTAATTACTACATTTTCATATCATGTCATATAAAAATATTGACACAATCCTATTCTCAAATGAGATTATTCACACTGACTAGATTTTTTATCATGAAACATAAGATAAGTAAACAAAAGCAAATATAAATATAAATAAATAAGCCTCTTGATATTTGTAAGTATAAAATTAAATCAGTCACAACTTATGAAAATTTTTAGAGATATCACCCTCCAGTCTTTCTGGCAGACAACTCATTTTTAAAAAATATTTAAGGAAACTTCCTCAGGTTCCTCTTTAATATTACTTGGGGTTTTTTCCACTACAGAAATGTCTGTATCTGGTGGGGTTAATTTGCATTCAGCAATGCATTCTTTAATGGAATTTTTTAAATTCGTTTCTTCAGTAAAATCAGTGTCACGTTCTCCATTAACAAGATGTGAACAAGAGCCATTAATATTTACATTATTCTGTGTTTTTTTCTTTCCATAATTTCTTTCTTCAAGTGTGTCAAATTCCTCGACATTTGTTTGTAATGTTTTAGTGCTGAAATTTGAGGGGCAATTAACAGTTTCATTATAATTTATGTGAAATGAATCCACCTCACTCAGAGAAACGCCATCTGTATTAGACAAGCAATCTAATTTATCACCAGGAATTTGAACATCGTGCAATAATGGTGTGATATCATTCACTGTTAATGAAGGATCAATCTGTGCATCAAGTGATGGATCAATATTAAGATCAGGACTATCTAATATTCTTTTGAAATATGGAGACTCAACAATGTCTCCTATAACATCCGTTGTATTTGACTCTGAAGACATCGCTAACCGTAACCTGCTAATTTGAATCTCTTGAGCTTCGTATATCACCGACAAGATTTTTCGCTTTGTACTTAAATTTAAGTCATCATCCTTTATGAGCTTCATTTCAGATGAAATGTACTTAGCAAAAGATTCATAGTTTTTTATAGGTAGTAAAGATGAGCAACAAGATGGGTCAATTTCACCAGATGTAGTAGATAAATTGGTGTCTTGCCCACTAACAGAATTTTCATTGACTTTTTCTTCTGCTGCATTATCAGCATGTATGTTTACCAATTCTTTATTTTTACAAACTGATGTTTGATCCCTTGAAATTTTCTGCAAAAAATATGAGATATTAAAGTATGCAAGTCAAGGTGGTATAAAGAATAAAGCTATGTATCAGTGCCAAATCAATTACATAATTCTAACATATGTTGATGCCAAATTAGTAGAAATGACTGCTAATAGAAAGTAAATATAATATAATTTGACATCCAGTAGCATACTCAAATTTGAAGAAGAATATAAAAGTCCAATTTTCAAATTATTTTAGATTCTTTAAAAATTTGAAAATTTATCTTTGAAACATTATCAAATAGCATATCACATCATATAACCAGCACAAAAGTGCAACAACTTAATTTTCAGAATGATGCAGAGAAAAAAAGTTTTTCTGAAATGTTATCCCCATTTCACATTTAAAATGATAATGTTCCTTTCATTCCTGAGCCCTTTACTGCATTTGTTTATAACTTTTTTTGTTTCAGTTATTGTGTTATAATTTTGAAATATATTTAGAATTTTGTTAATTTTCTATTACCACTCTTGTTCATTAATTATCTTTCTCAACTTCGGTCCTGTATATTAAGTTATTATCAAAATATTCTTCACCATGTGCATTATATTATAAGTAACACCACTAAATTTTAACAAGCAAAGAAAACATAGTTTAGTAATTCAAGCAATTGAATACGGAAACTAAAAAAATGGTAAAATTTTACTCAATAAAAATGAGAAGATTGTACTGAAGACTGATTTAAAAAGACTATGTAACAGGTGAGACGATAATCCCTTACACACCACCTACTGCTGGCAAAATCAAAGCTTCTGTAGTTAAGTATTTATGGAATTTATAAAAACATGTCTCTTTGTATCTCAAAATGTAAAATAATTTCACTTCAAGATCCTGCTTATATACACCAATTTCACAATTTATTGCTTCACTGCACCAATAAAATGTTGCCAATTTTACATCCAAAGCTATTTGTTTCAATAGATAGGAAAATTATGAATAAAGTTATTGCAGAATCTGTGATTCAAAGACTGGCATCTTTAACAGAGTATTCACATAGAGACCAAATAGTCATGGTTCAATCCCAGGCACAAACAAAATATTTATTTTCAGAAAAAAACACGAATAAACTGTAGTAGGTTCAGTATTATGAAAAACTGATAACAATATTATTAAAAATTACAATTCTTTGATGTCACATTATTATTATTCATATTCATTTTACTTAGATTTGTATTGTAATAATATGCTAATAATATTAATAAAATATTCATATTTTTCATTATATTTGTTATTAATTTTTATTGCAACAATATATATTCTGCATACATTAATTAAATGAAAAATATTCAACTTAACACTTCCTCACAAAGATAGCCCATTAATAAAGCAAAAATCCAAATATTACTATTCCAAAACTAAGAATAAAACTAATTAATGTAAAACAATACTACTAATACTAATAAGAACAAAAAGTTATTGAATCAAGCAAGCAGCTGTACAAAAAATCCAAGAATTTAAAAAGATAAATAATTCTTAATTAATTCAATTTACTGATAGGAACATGAAACACACTTTTTTTTAAGTAGAAATAAGGTTTTGTATTATTATAATCCACGATAAATGTGGCCAAATATGTAATATTTTATCTTACAAGCTTCATTCTTATGATTTGTTTAAAGGCTGTTGTCTCCATTTTCAAGTAACAATTACTGGCTTTTGATATATCCTTGCATTGAGTGTGTAATTGAAGACTAATAAAAACTTTTCTTTCAAAAATATAATTAGTACTAAAATATATGTACTATCATTCTTAATGACTCGAGTTAAAATTGAATTTTAATCTTATTAATTATATGCAACACATTATATAAAAATTGATATTTATACTCAATGACTTTTACATATATATTATACTAGTTTTAATAACCAAAATTTGTTGAACAACACTTACTTATAAACATAACTTCACATTAATTTGCTTAGCATATTAAGATGTGTTGATCATATGTAAAAAAAATATTTTTAAAAAATGTGTTATGTTTAAAGAAAAATAGTGATACTAATTAAAAATCAACAATGATTACAATCTACTTTTTATGATCAAATGATAAAAAATTATTGATATTCATATAATTATAATAATGAAAACATTTATTTGTATTCTGTTAAAAGAAACAAGCTCTCCCCTTTGTAACTACTATCCATTGCCTAAGGGCAAATAATTTGGGACTCAATTACAACTTTTTTGCAACAAACTTAAAGAAAATTGTTGTTTATTAATATTTCACAGTTTAGTGAAGCATTTTTACAATATCACAAATAAGTTAAAATGTACTCATTTAATACGTTGAATAAAAATAATTTATTATTCCCTCAAAGCTACTAACATAAAACATGAAACAACACTAAAGACAAATTTGGTTACTCATTAGTTATATGGACATAGACATGATCATTCATGCTTGAGATCTTTTAACCTTCAGAGCATTAAATTACATTTGAAGCACTCTAAAGCATGCAAAGATACCTTGAATATTTATAAATAACTGTTTGAAAGAAAATTCATTTACCTTCTTTGGCTGACTAACTTCAGATTCTTTTTCATCTGAATCGGAAGAGTCTAATTTTCTTTTCTTTTGATGCTTTTGTTTCTTTTCAGATGATTCTTTACCACCTTCCTTCGACTGATGTTCTTTAAATTCATCACTTTTAGCAGTGTTCTCATTAACTGATGAAAGCTAAAACAAAATCAACAGTTTCTGTTAACAAGCTGTAAATAAAAATAGTAGATTGTAATTTAAAAAATCACCACAAATAAATTGATAATATATATATATATATATATATATATATATATGCAGGTGTTTAAATTACTAAATAATTACAAATCTATAATTACAAATCTATAATACAAAATATATTGTGGTAGTTCACAATTTTATTAGTTTAATCATAAAACAAATTATTAATGTGTTTAGAAAAACTTAAAACAAAGTCTCTTATTAATAAAATAAATTATAAGAGCTACATATGGGACAAAAATAAGTGCTAAATTAAATACCACACTTTTTTTAGTGTGTCAGTGTTGTTATTACAGCACTTGAATTTTTGATTCACCTGACTAAGACAGAAACATGAAGCACTTATTTTTGTCTGTTATTTGGATATTTATTTATTTATACTTTTGATAATGATATATATATATATATATATATATATATATATATATATATGTATGTATGTATTCTGACTATTGATGTTCTCATTTTAAATTGTGTATTTTGGTGGTGGCAGTCAAGAGATGAATGACCTGACTATCAAAATTTGTAAATCCACCTAAATTTACATTACTTGTTTTCAGCAAAATTTTTCTTAAAAATTTTATTTTAATCATTGAAATTGTTTTGTTTTGTTTTGTTTTGTTTTGTAGTGTTAAACTTCAACCTGAAGAGGTCACAAAGTTACCAATGAAACATAGTTTAATTTTCAGAAATAAATATTTTTTTTCTGACTTCAAATTGGCTGTTGTTTATTTATAAATTTATTTATACTTTTAACACAGACATTTTATATTTTATAATATCAAAGTCTCTTATGCTTAAGTTGAAGCAAATTCTTTAATGATGTGACATTCACATGAATTTAATTATTGATGGTAAATATTACACTAAAATGGATTTAAATTAAGAAAATGACTATAATTTATAGTTAAAATAATGTTACATATTAACTAATAATACAATGATAGTTGACAAACCTTTGATAATGGAGAGTCAGTCATATTTTTTGGTGTTTTTACTTTAGATGATGAAGACAATTCAGAAGTACTGCTATCTTTAGAGTTTGATGAATCAGGTTTAGGTGAACTTGGAGGAAAGGAGAAATCTGAGTGTTCCTTTGACTTTTTATACAAATCCTACCAAAACAAAATATATGTAATCACAAACTGCTTTATTACCATAAAATATGTTCTGATAATGAAATAAGTAAATATTTGTAAATTAAAGTTCTAATGAAAATTATTAAACAATTGGGAACATTATTTAAAAAATTGCAGAATTCATTATCATGGACAAACATACTAAAAAATAAAAGGATGAATTTCTACTTAATACTTAAACTATGTAGCACCTAAATTAAACATCTAACATGTTACACAAAGAACAATTATAATACAATTAATTAGATAGATAAATAGCCAAATAACAGACAAAATTAATAGATAATATAAATACCATACAATAAATACCATGAAATCCATGCTGATTTCAATAGGAGATTCAAAAAATGTAAGAATCCTAATAACAACACATCACACAAAACAGGTGATTTTGTGCAATGTGTTGTTCTTACTGCTCTTGCATTTTTTGAATCACCTGACCAAATCATCAAATATTGCAGATATGTTGTGTGATATTGACATCATCACTTAATTTTGCTGTTATTTGACTATTTATTTATCTAATTAGTATACTTTTAACAAAGATGCACTTTTTAATTTAATTTAATTTATAGTTGCATCAATGGCTAGGCCATTAGCGATTTTATACTCTGTGGCAAATTTCTCAGTGTGAGTACAAAACTACAAAACATCTGTGCCCCCACCAGGATTCAAACCTGGGACCTCTGTGATGTGAGGCAGTGTCGCTGACCACTACACCACAGGAGGTCAGCAACAGACAAATTGTATGTCAATTGTAATAAAACATTCCATATTACCTAATAATTCTCAAAATTATTATTTTGACATACTTAAAAAGAACGTTTTGAGAAGAAAATAAGATATTGTACACTTATATTCAATTATTAAATTAAATTAATTTAATTGAATCAGATGTAGCAAACATATTAAATGTTACCTCAAGCTCACTTAATGATGTTGCCATTTTCCAATTTTTATCCTCACGAATCTTTGTAACTCTTGGAAATCTTATTGAAATGCCATTGGCAGTATGGACATCATGTTTGGTAAACTCTGCTCCAGTTATCTCCCAAACTGGCATAACCTTGAAAATTAAACAGCATGCACTCGTATATAATGTTAAAAATGTGTAACCTTCAACAGCATATTAAACATGTTAAAACCCAGACTATTTTTAAACAGTTTCGATAATAAGAAAGATAGTCAAATACAAGCAAAAGAATTGATTATATAAATACCACACAACAATTCTGGAAGCATTTTTCCTCCTTCAGGTGGTAAGAAAACTAAAAAACACTAGAGCTTAGAGTGACACAACTGTACAAGTCAACAAGGCTTCCAGAAACATTGTGTGGTATTTATATCATCACTTCTTTTGTCTGTATTTAGCTATCTAACCTATTATTAATTTTCAAACAGATGTAAATTTTTCATTTTAATACCAATTTTGATCAAGGTGCTAATGTGTCATTTCTTGTTACAGGTTGTAACAGTTTAGTTTTAATGATTTATGAAATTGAAACAGCTCATTTTCTTCTATTCATTATGACTGCTACTTCTTAGTTTATGCACAACAGATTTAACTTTTAAAGAACAACAAACATAATATTTTTTTGCACCTCGAGTACAACATACATAAATTGTGACAGTTCATTCCCTTTGTTTTCATGATTATACTACTGGGACAATACATTTTATGGCTTTTCATCAAGCCATACACAGATTCTATAATTCAGTTCTTATGGAATAATTTTTTTACACAGAGATATTTTTGTTCAAATTTTCTTCCAAAAGCACATTTAACACCTTAATATTTAAATTCCTTTATTATTACCAGCTCTAGGATTCTATAATGGTTTTATAAACTTATATTTTACATCTAAACAGCTGCATTTGAAAATTCTTCTTATAACTCATATTTTTCTGCCTATTCATCCTAAATAATAAATATGAAATCATTACAAACTATATTAAATTTGTACAAAACATACAAAAAAGAATTTGAAGCTAGAAAAACACGATTAAAAGACCTTGCAGTGTATGAATCAGTTAGAATTTCTCTTTCCAAGTAACTAGTTATCCAAGTAACTAGTTATCCAAGTAACTAGTTATCCAAGTAACTAGTTATCCAAGTAACTAGTTATCCAAGTAACTAGTTATCCAAGTAACTAGTTATCCAAGTGCTTAGGATCAAAGAAAATACATTTTTTTATATGAACAGCTCAGAAATATCACTGTCTGGCATAAGAGAATGGTGATAAAAATAATTATTAATAACTACATGCTTGTATAAATAAAGTACAAACATTCTATTTTAACTGTAAACATGATAATAATAGCTTTAACACAGTTTGCCGGAAGAGTGCAATGGTGTCCAACATTTCAAACAGTTACTAACAATAAGTGAATGACTTTTACCACATCTTAAATGTTAATGGGCATTTTTTGTTAGTAGAAAGCAAGATTTTTAACAGATGGTTGGTAATTTAAGTTGTGTGCACACTAAAGTGGGTCAAACATAACTCATAATTTCTGTTCCTCCATTTCACAACTAAGAAGTAAACCAATACTGATAAATGAAACACTTCTGTTAGTAACATTGTTTTGCAAGCCGAAGAAAATTACAAAAACATCACACAAATATATAAACATATGTTCATATTTTTATTAGTGAATACTTTTATTATATGTGGAATCTATTCATTTTTGCCTCTTGTAAACAACAGCAAAATATATTATTAAATTATTTAAAAAATACTTCAGCTTGGTTGAATTGCTGTTTTCTTTGAGATATATTTTACATTCAAACTTTTAAAGGGTGTGATTGTATATTTGAACTTAGAGTTTACCCCAATTATGCTTCAAACTTTGTATTGTGTCACTATGTGTATAGTATAAATACCTCATTTAATAGATGAGGCACATACTTTACCATAATTGATTAATTATTTGTTCTTATTAAAAATGTTTGGTTGGAACATTGCATGCATACTTTCAAATATCCTTTTACATGCAGCACATAATAGAAATAAGTTGGAAGCTGATTATGGAAAAAGGAAAAATGATATTTGCTTTTTTAGCTCAAAATAAAAACTACGGCAAGAGTTACATTCTGCTTCATATGTTAATGTTACCTTGGGATCTTTAGCTACAAAATCTGGGATCATTGTTTTTGTACAAGACAGCCAGTCTGGAACTTTTGAGGCTTCCTTACTTATTTTCACTACTAAATCTTGAAGTTCTGTCTGAAAGAATTGTAAATATATGTATTTATTGTTTTCTTTTACTCATACTTAAGTAGTGAGTTTAACATAATTTAGCAAAGTACTTAAGCTAGTATCAATTTATTACTTTAAGACAAAAAATAACACTAAAAACTTATAGAACTTACTTGTTACAATAATTCAGTATCATAGCTTCAACTAATATCTTAATTAATTATTCTTGTTTGTAAACCATGTTACAAGAGTTCCAATTATAAGAGACTTTCAGGCTATAGGTTCCAAAATTGAAATGTATTGGGACAAAACAGAA
The DNA here is from genome assembly GCA_037074705.1 of Zhengitettix transpicula. Classification (NCBI taxonomy): domain Eukaryota; kingdom Metazoa; phylum Arthropoda; class Insecta; order Orthoptera; family Tetrigidae; genus Zhengitettix; species Zhengitettix transpicula. The sequence goes on from CM073590.1 coordinate 224,507,471, forward strand.
ACCTTTATTGCACATGTGCCAACCCCTGTTATACCAGTTCTAGGATTCTCATAGTGAAAAGTGATACTATATTGCCAATAACCCACAAGTAACAGAAGTTATTAAAAACTAATCAACACAGATAGCTTCCAAATGCAAACATAGATATTTAAGATATTATTTTCAGAAGTAATTTTCAGCTTCTTCAGTTGTTTGTAGGTTTGCTCACAGGTGTACATTTGGCAATGTAAATGAAGAGTAGAAATTAATATTTTATTAATTTTTATGTCTTGTTTTCATAGAATTATATATGTATTAGCTAAAAAGTTAGTTATTGTTGGAAATTGAAAATACAATTAGAAAATAGATTCAGGTATGTCCAATGGTGTGTCAATTTCTTAACTTAATATCAAGAAATGAATACATGATTGAATATTTTTGCAGAAATACCTGTAACTATCTCATATATTTTTTTTTAAAAAAAACAACAACTATATGATGTTGATGAGTGAAAAATAATAAAATTATATATATATATATATATATATATATATATATATATATATATATATATAGTAACAAATTGAAGTAACTTAGGAAGAAAACATGACATGCCTGTACTAAGAGGTAGTATCATTATTCTAAATAAAAGATTGGTCTATACTACATACATGAATAATTAGTAGCAACTCAAAGCCTGGTGAAAAGCCAGTGTGAATATTTATGCTTGGTATATACTTTAAACGTGATGATTTGGTGATAAAATGAATTTTAAAAAATATGCACCAGAATATAAGTATTACCTGCAGTCTTTCCAGAGTTTTATCATCATGCCCAGTGTGTACTTTAGTGACAGTGCACCATTTCTTCTTACTTTTATCATAACATCCCATTAAAAAGACAGACATCATGCCACCTGAAAAATAAAGATAATAGCTTGAATGAAACAGGCTCATTCTGTTTTTGGGGGATTTGTAGAAAAAATAAATGAAATAAAATTTAGTTAATGCACTTGGTCTAACTTAATACCAAATAAATTATTTTAATCCAAAAATTGTTTAATTGCTCATACACTCCATAACATTTCTATAGATATGTGTACCCTTTTCAGTTGTAGTGTGTCTGAAAGGCAGGCTAGTCCTGATCTTATAAAAATTAATAATAAAAATATGTTATACATTCAACTGACCTTTCTGGCCTGTCCCAAACCAAGCGCCAAGAACAACTAAATCAGCCGAATCAGCCATGGCACCATCTGATAGATAGTCTTTCTTTACTTTCAACCAATGTCTCTTACCAGGTTCATAAGTACTCTGAGAATAAAATAAGTGTAAGTCTCTGTATGAACTATCCATAAATTCAAATGATAAGGTCAATACTATACAATGAAAAAGTGATAATGTTTCCTCAAAATATCTTATTGGGAGAAAATGAAAAAATTGTTACCATTAAATCCTTTAAGACAAGACCTTCGAGGCCTTGTTTAAAAATTTTAATCAGCATGGACTCTAAATCTTCAGGTTTCTGTAAGAAATAAGTAATAACTCAGAATAAATTGAATAAATGTAATAATTAATTATTGAATGCAAACATCACAATGCTACAGGTCTCAAAGCTCTGTGTCACCCCAGCAAATAACTAATAAATTAAAGTTTGCAGTAAGTTCATGTTTCCAATTTTCAGACTTTTTGGATTAATAAGTGAAACAAGTTTTCTAAAAGGCAGGAGCTTTTGACATATTTATGTCTTATTCATCTGACACATATATTTTAAAAAGGTAAATATTCATAATATTATTAATCTTTAAACCTTGTCATAAACTCTGAATTTGTGTGAGACTAATATTATGGCCATTTAACATTTTAAGATGCATGCAACATTAATCTGTCCAAAGTTCCTTTCTTTTAAATAATTGACCAATTTTAATGAAATAATGTTAAAATAAAACTTTATAAGTGGTTGTTAAAAGGGTTTAATAATTTTAAATGGTTATAGTAATTTTCAATGTGTTTAGTAAATATAAAACTGACATCAATACATGGAACATATAATGGTACATTATCTTACGTGTATTTCTTCCATTTCTGAAAACATTATTCTATTGGGAATTTCTTTCATAACTTGCTGCAGAACTTTTTTCCTGTCTTTAATTGGTCTGGAAAGAAAAATATTAAATTTGAATAAAGATTTTTAAAACTAAAAGTTAAAGCATTTGCTAAATTGATTAAATTATTTTATTATTTTTTTGTGAATGAAATGTACATGAGAATACAAATTCTAATAGATTAAGATTTTCATTTAGATTCAACAAGCTATTGATAAGTTGATATAATCAACATTAGAGGGTAATATGTTAAATATAACTTACTTGTCCAACAAAACTTCACCATTGTAATATAAACAATCAAAAATGAACAAGCACACATTGGCATCTTTAAGGGCTTCTTTCTAAAGTGGAAAGTGATTTAAAAAATATTTTATTTCAATTTAAATTAAAACAAAATCTACTGTAATAAGTAAATAAAAGTAATAAAATTAGAATATGACATTTTTGTAAACAAATGTTTTATATCATTTTAAAATTACCTTATGTTTACCAAGTGTTCCAAATGGCAATGGTTTACCAGTATTAGTGTCTATCATCAAAATTTCACTGTCAAGAATCAAGTCATTTCCATGGGGAAAGGCTTCTGGTATATAATCTTTAAAATGAGATATCTGTGAAGTAATACATACATATGTCAAACAGTTTCAAAGCAGGAAAAAAGGCTTAAGGATATATGAATATACTCCCACAGAACTTACTTAAAATAACTTCATACACAATATTATCATAGTTACAACTATAGTAATAAGAAGTATAATAAAGTTAATAATGACTAAGAAGAATGGAGCTCTCTCAACCTTGGTCCACAGGGTCAGGGTGGTATCAGACAAAGACAATCTAGCTGGTGAATTAGAACATCTTAAAACCATTTTCCATCTGAATGGATACAATCCCAGCCAGATAAAGAGGGCACTTGCGCTCCGAAGGGAGAAAACAGTAGAGGAAAAGGAAATTGCAGTCAACTATGCTTACATTCCTTTCGCCGGCACTTCGCCTATAAGATGACGAAAGAGCTTTCACTCATGGAAATGTTGCATTTAAATATATTATACCCGTATGAGAACCAAGAACTGTTTATCGAACAATTACACCAGGAAAGATTTCAATCTTTGACTAAGACTATGTTTAGTAATTATGGATTGTACAATATGAGTAACTAGCACCATGTTAGATTGGTTATATCAATTTTTGTGTTTGCACCAAATTTGTTACAGAATAATAAAAAAAAAGGGGGGGGGGCGAGATGTTTACTTACCTCACCATTTTCCTCTACTGTTTTCTTCTTTTGGAGTGCAAGTGCCCGCTTTATCTGACCGGGATTGTATCCGTTAAGGTGGAAAACAGTTTTAATACTTGTGAGCATAGGTGCTATATATTTATGGAAAATGTATAATTAATTTACAAATTTGCTCTAAACAGAGTTATTATTTCTGGGTAGTGAGTAAGGGCAATGACTCAAACTGTTTCGGTGCTCCATGGTGAGAGGTCATTTTAAATGATTAGTATAGAAAAAAAAGAGAGATATCTCAGATAGAAGATCAACATTGCCATTCAGGGAAGTTCTTCAAATTTTTAGAGATGTTAGTTAGCCTTCTTCCTTAGGAAAAGGAGATGCGTTCATGGACTGTCCATAATAACATGCCTGGCTGGCTTCCAGTTCAGACCTAATACCATGATGAAGGGTACTTAGGTCCTCAAAAATTTTAATCTTTATTACTACACAGCCTGACTGGACCAACTGTTGATTTACTAAGGTAAGTTGGCTCATCTGTCTCTCTTTTCTATCTATCTATATATATTATGCCCAGCAGGCATGTAGTTCAGATCTTCCTTCCTGATGAAGGAGGCTCAGACCCTCGAAAATTTGCACTATTCTGTCACCTTTGCTCAACTGGACTAACTATTGATATAAGGTAAGTTGACTTCGCTGTCTATCCTTCCTATCTAAATATGTTATTTATTTTTCACCTCTTCACATTTTCCTTATGTGTTATATATATAGTTGGTGCAGTCTGGCATAGGTGGAACTTCAAATTTTGGAGGGTCTGAGCCCCCCCCCCCCTCCCCCCTGACTACGAACTACTGATTTCAGGAAAGTCAAAACAGCTGTCTCTCTTTCCTGTCCTAATACATTATTTAATTTGACCTTGTCACATTTTCCTTAACTGTTATATATATTAGAAAACTAGAAATTAGCTATAAAAATGGGAGAATATATTCATACAATTGTGTAACTTTACCTTGTGAGGCATTACAGGTTTCAGACTTCTTGAAAAGTACTTGAATTCATTTCCTTGTTTATGAACTTGAACCCTTTCACCATCATATTTGATTTCTGAAATCATTCCATTTGGACACTTCTTCATTGCAAATGCAGTAGATTTGCATGCTTCAGCCTGTAAAAAAGAAGTAGATCTCAGATTGTTTAAATTATACATTAACAAATAGGAGAATTGTCCATGAAGACCAATCTTACAAGATACATTTGTAAATGTGAGAACAAAGAAGAGGGACTAAATAGTAATGAATAGAACAATAATATTTTCCATGTAAGAAACATTTATGATATATGATAAAGAACTGACAACATTGTAACCATTTTAAACAACTCCCTCAGATGAAACTAAAGTTATATTTATTCAAGAATATACAAATTTTGAATTTCTTTCACAAATTATTTAACATAATCAGAATTATTTCTCTCTCTAATTACAACATATTGTTAATAATTATTATTCAAATACATTAAGAATGTAAAGAAAAGAACTAAATATATTTACTCATATTATTTTAATTGTTTTAATTGATTATAAACTCACCAACATTGGTAATACAGGCGTCATAATAGTTATTCCAATATTTATTGAACCTTTCTTTTTGGAAGAATCCTTGTCACCACTATCTGTCTTAATACTTCCAGTTACTTTACTTATGACAGCTTCTATATCTCTGGATGACTGGAAGGCTTCATACGCATCTGGATGTACTGCACCAAGACTGTGAAGTAAACAATGAATACATTGTATATAGGTTGTACTAGACTTTACATAAGTAGATAATATAGATAAAATAATATATATATATATATATATATATATATATATATATATATAATCAAATATAACAAATTCAATATGACAGAATAGTTAAATTAATCTGCTTATAAATTATTTACTGAATATTTAAAAAATTAAGTGAATTGTAATAGGTCATATAGAGCGATATCAGGACATATTCCACAAAAGATTATAACAAGCTGCGATTCAAGGTTGTAAAATGAGTCATGTATGAGCAGTACAACCTGTCTTTAGTGTACAAACTGAAGAATGTAAAGCAAATAAATTAGTAATTTCAAACAAATTTTCACAACATGAAAATACATGTTAAGCAAACAAGTCTAAATTAAAATTTCCTCCCAATATTTCAAAGTTAATTTATGAATGAGTAAGTCCATAAATTATAGACAATAAATATTATTATGTAACTCACAAAGTATAAGTAATTAAATAACATAATATTTAATGCAAACATATTTAACAATAAAGTATTTATAATTTTGTTCCAGAAGCACACTAAATTATATATTATATAAATCTTATTACAGTATTTAGACAGTATTAACATGCATCATATGAATAATGTACATACATATGCTTGGGTCCAGCATTAATCCTCAGATCATGTTTCACCAGTCTTATTACCATCTTCAAATCATTGGACGTACATCTGGAGAACAAATTATATGAAAATTAATCAATTATAGAAACAACACATTTGCTAATATTATATTTAAACATTACTATATCATCAGAGCATTTAAGATAACCATGTAAATATACTTACAACATTACATCAATTAAAATATATCATAAAATTGTAAAATATAAAAGGTCTATGTTAAAAATATACTAATCAGATATATAAATAGTCCAATAATAAACTAAATTAAGTGCTACCATAAATGACTTGACTTTAAGAAAAGAAAGTATAGTTTATGGCTTTCTTATAAGTTAAGAAATGTGTTAATCTTTCACATTTTATTAAAGCTCCAACCACTAAATGCTTTTTCCAGAAGGCCAATAATGTTATCAAAATGTTACAGTTATCTTAAAAATATCAGGATACAAATAAACATTGACCTACATCAAGACTTCAAAGTTTTTTTAGAATTTTTCAATACACATATTTAAAGAAAAATCCCTATTATCATTTCCTAAAATGTGTTTCTCATTTTCTTAAACACTTAGATATAATTTTGTGTCATGTTATCATAATTTGAGCCTGCTAAAAATTTCTGAAGGTTCAGTTGAATTCTTCTGGAAATTTGATAATAGAAGTCAATAAAGCATTCTTTTCAATGCACTGAAATTGAAATAAATCTCCAGTTTAATGTTCTACCTGATGGGCAATCAGTACAATGAATGTAGAAGTTACTTAATGAAATAATATACTCTACCTAACCTTAATCCTGATGGGAAATGAAGAAAGTATCAAACTGTTAACTCAGAGGATTCCACAGTATTATGTGAAAGTTTAAATACAAGAATTCAAGTACAATACTAATTTAATTAATAAGAAAGATAGACATAATTTTTTTCATTTTAAAAATACTAATTTACATGAAGAATAGTGATTTAAGAATAAAATAATGTATTCAAAGAATCTAAGATTAATTAAATTATTATTAGTAAGTAATACTTAACGACTCATGAAATCAACATACTTTTTGGCCATTTGCTTGAAATGGTAAGTCTGTTCATCTTCTTTCGTCATTGTAGACAGCTTTTTAAGAAATTCATCCACCTACACCCAGAAGTTCAATAAGGTATCAAATTACAGAATTTTTATGCTTTCAATAATATAAGTAATAACATATTTTAAAAATATTCTAATAAAGGGTGTTCGGAAAATTGCTGTGCAGTTGCATCATATGTTATAAATGACATCCTGTGGGGCTATACAAGTCTGGACCCACTTAATTTAGTTGGAAAACACTTTCCACAGATTTTATTGTGATAGGCATCTCACTCAATTATTTCAGTTTTTAAGTCAAAAAGCATGCAGAGCACAGATCTTGCTGCTCCAATCTACATCAACTTTCCAAAATCATTGAACATTTGCAGGAATAAAGTTTCACTAAAATGAAATTACAGTATAAGAAAACTTCTTATAAATTACAAGCTCTTAAAAAAACTACGATGAATGAAAAATATTAAGTTTGAAACATCTTAATTACTAATACTTCTTCAGATATTATTTATCAAATACAAACTTTTTATTAATTACTACAATAATACAATGAAACTCACATCATACAAAGAAAGCATACTCTTTCGAGCAGGCTGACAATGTTTGTTTTTCTCAAAGAAAGTTCCTACAGTTTCTGCAACATCACCTTGTTCCAAGTCTTCTAACATTTCATCATGATCAGCATGGAATATCTGAAATTAAATAAGAATACTGTTACAGATAATTTATATGTATTTTATATTACATGAAACTTCTGAATATTACTTCAAATGAATCATGAGCGCAGATAATAATTTCCTGTATTGGGCAAAGTCTCATATAAAACACAATACTGTATTTGTTTTAAAGTTTACTATCTAAAGTCTGATATTCTGGAATTGATAATTGATATAATTATATATTATGTCACTATCAAGTCAGAAAGCAATTAGCTTGCAATAATTATACCCATCATAATCTTCTTGATCTTAAATATACAGATAGTCACAAAAAATAAAGTACCAATTATGTTTGTCAAAACCATAACTGTGAAGATTTAAAAGTTCAAAATACTCAGCAGTCCATCCAGTGTTTTCCAGATAATATTTACTAGCTCACATATTAAATTATAATCATCCATTAGTGGACTTCAGTTTACAAGTAACAATTGATCAAGTATATACAACAGAAAAACAATTTGGAGCATATAACAACAATAAATAACAAAATGAAAAAATGAAATTTTTTAATACTGATTGAAAATTAATAATAAGAAAGATAGCCAAATACAGACAAAACAAGTGATAAAATAAATACCACACATCATTTCCAGGATCCTTGTCCCTTTCTTCAGGTGCTAAGAAAAACCTACAGCAACACAACACTCATCAATTGACAAAACTCAAAAGTCAAAGTTTTGTCAACTGACAAGTGCACTTGTGTCACTCTAGGCTCTTCTTAGCACTTGAAGAAAGGGACAACGATCCCAAAAACGTTGTGTGGTATTTATATTATCACTTGTTTTGGGTGTATCTGGCTAACTTTCTTATTATTAACAATAAATAACTATAGGCAAAGAAAACAATCACTTAATACCCATATCAAGGCACATATGTCAAATAGCAAATTTCCCATCGATAAATATTCTGTAGTCTCTAAATATATAATCAACTTGAACATTCATTTGATTGGCTAAATGCTAAGATTTTAGTAGTTGGCACCAGGTACTATTCCAGAATTATATGAAAAATGCTTCAAATTAAATATAACATCACTGAAATTAACATGCAAACTGACGCTATGAAACCCAACAATGGCTATGATCCCTTATTGGAACACTAACCCCTCTTTGCTTGCTCATTGTCATTGTGTTTAACTTTGTTTTAGCTTTGCTTTTAACTTTGTCACCTGGTTTGTGCAGTATGTCATTCTTACAGCTCTTGCATTTTATGAATCAACTGATGAAAGCAACAAGGATTGCAGAAATATTGTGTGGTATTTATTTAGCACTTCTTTTAACTGTTATTTGGCTGCTTATCTGTCTAATTAACAAATAACTATGCTTCTGGAAATTCCAATAATTTTGTAAGTTAATATTAACTAACATTAGTTTCCTAAAATATAGTAAACAAATGCATTCAGTCAATTTATTCCAAAATAAATTATAATTTCAGTGAAATTATATTTTACACAAATGGATTAAGCAGTTTAATTAATCAAAATAATATTTCCTTCATCTTATATAGTATTAATTTTGTATGATTTCTTTTAAATTTGGTTTTATTGCTCTTAAATATCAAAGTAAAAGATATATTTTGTTGATGAACTCTTTATATTTGATTCACAGTTACAATGAGTGCAGAGATAGTAAGGTTAGAAAGGAAAATCCATTGTGAAAAGACTTTGGAAATTTATTTCAATGAAAACATTTGAACATGTCAATGATTTTCTGTAATTCATAATAATAAATCAAACTGAATGTGTTTGCCACATTGTGAAACTGAATTAAAAGAATATTATTGAAAACAAATATATTACCCTGCTGAACAGACGAATGATTTGCTTGCTTTGCAAATTGTAGACTCTCTTTACAGCCTGTGGCAGTAAAAGACGTATCCAAAGAAGCAGGTCTCCTTTAAAACTCTCTGAAAAAAGGAAAGCCAAACAATTTTTATACCATAAACTGTATTTAAATTACTTTAATAAATAATATTATTAGTACTTCACAGCTTTATTTGATAGAGAAATGATATAAGATAATGAAATTATAATTTATTCTAATTACAAGAAAATAGCCAAATACAAACAAAAGAAGTTATGATAAAAAATACCACACAACGATTCTGGAAACAATATTTACTTTCGTCAAGTGCTAAGAAAACTAAAAACACAAGAGTCTAGAGTCACACAACCGCACAATACAGTTGACGACACATTCAAAAGCGAGGAGAAAAAACAATGACAATGGGAAAGCAGAAAGGTTCGCATACCAATAAGGGTTTTGTAGCCATTGTTTCAAAGTACCTGTTTGTACATTTCTGTGTGTGCTGTAATGTTGGATTTAATGTGAAGCATCTTTATATAAGTCTGGAATGGTATCTGGTGTCAACTTCTAAAATCTTGGGAATTTGGCTACCAAATGAATGTTTTGAATTGATGATATGTTTGGAGACTATGGATAATTTATCATTGTGACATTTATATTAGATATATATTATTACTTGATAGGGGTATTATTGGAACATTTTGTTTGACATGGGTATCAGGAATTACAATTAGAACAAGAGATTTTGTAAACTACAGAATGTTTGCTATCAGTATCAAGTAGGAGCTTGTGGTTTTATCAAGAAGGAAATAGTATTAGATCAGTAATTGGGGGATATTTGATATTCTTTAAAAATTTAGACAAATTTGTGATGTAGAAAAAACGTGATTTTAGTTTTCTTAGCACCTGAAGAAAGGAATAAGCCTTCTAGAAACACTGTGGTATTTATAACATCATTTCTTTTGTCTGCATTTGGTTTTCTTATTGTCAATTTTCAAAACAGTTGTTTTGCATTTATGTAAAATTGGAAAAAAAAATTATTTGATTATGTTTTACTGTTTAATTCTAAATGTGAAGAAGGCTTTCAGTCTGTTTTATTAATATACTTCTATCAAATTGAAGATAAATTGGTATTGATAAATTGGTCTTATCATTTTTTTACTTCACATAAATACAAAAATTAAATTGTATGTAGAATGAATACTTCTTATTAATTCAAATCTGAAAGATTCCTGTACACATCAACACAGAATTTTACTATAATGTTACAGGACACAATCTCATAGCCCAACCTGACATTCATAAAGAAGTTAAGATTATACATGCCAAGTTTCAGCAAAGAAAACAGTTACTCGTTAGATAACTAAATATAAAACATAATAGCTTCAATAAGTCTGTGGAAGAAAAGTGTACAAAGGGAATTATTGTTTAAATTACAGAAGTAAGTACATCACTTTAAGATTAGCTAGTTTCTACTACTCTGCTCTATCTATTCTGAAAATTGATTATTTTAATAATTCATGATTTTAATTACCAAATAATCATTGAATTAGGTAACTGAAATAGATTTTGAAACACTGTTGCTTCTAATTCGTAAGAGATCACAAAGTCATATATATATATATATATATATATATATATAAAAAAGTCTACAATTTACCATAAAAACAGATCTTGATAAATAAATTGAAATTATAATTATTATGAAACATTTATTCTGCTACCACATATATACCATAAGGTTAAAAATAAGCTGTGAAGCTTTCAGTGATGTATTTTTAACGGTTTCCGAGAAACTAAGCATCACTATTTTAACACTGGTAAGATCGGTACGGCCTTCCGACTCCCTGGAAATCCAGAGTTGGTCAAAAACAATTTAATTGTTTAAACCACGTGATCAAACCGGATGACGTTTCTCAGATGGGTCAACGTATTGAAAAGCGCGAGAGAAAATCCCGCGAGGCATCTTCATCTGGGAAATGTTGATATGCTGGCATTGTTTCTGCACGCAGGCAAAAGTCTCAATCACTTAGCTGCAACAGGAAAAGGTACTACGAGACTGGACAAAGCAGATCAAGCAGCATACTATTTTCCTGAAGTCTCCAATCACCTGGAAATATGGCACTAGAATTTGGAAGATTGTGTGAGAAAACCCCGAAATTGTTCATTCATTACAGTTCTTATCAAATGGAACTAAATTGATTTCTTTATTTGTTACAAAACCGCGATTTTCTTAAAAACCCTGAAATAGTGATTTTGCATTGCGAAACGGTGCCTCGCACTTTGCTTAAAAAAGTTATTCATTAATTTGTTAAGAAATTTTGAATAGTAATGTAAAGTAATTTCTTAATAAATTCAGATTTGTAAATAATTTAACATGCATTTTTATGTCAAATTCAATAACAATAAGTACGCAAAGCGCCAACATTTCTTGGGCCTAATATTTAATGCATCAAAATGTCTTACGCCATGTTGAACACTTTTCTAGAGCGTTGTTGTCAATTAAAACGTTATGAACCTTGCTACAAAGTCCTCTACGGGTCGTAAGCAAGGTCTTTAAGATAACCCCACAACAAATAGTTGGAAGGTTAAGTCAGGTGAAGTCCGTATCACTGATTCTCCTTGTGTTAGAAACTGGAAGACAGCCGATCTCCAATCTTCTGCGGAGGCATTTCTAACCAAATTAAAGCTAGAATCGGATCATGAATGACTGAAACGTCAGTCAAACTGCCAAACAGATACCCCCGAAGCTAATAAATAGTCTTAGTGCCCTTGAAATATGCATTCTGGTCAACTTTATAACTGAAAACGGAATGTATTGGCGTAGCAAAATCTACGAAATCTCCTACATTCAAACAAAACCTCCCCCCTCTTCAAAAATGTAGATGAATAAATGAACAATTGCAACAATTTTAAGCTTGCTTACAAATAAATGGAATTTCTCAATCAATCAATCAAGAATTGCATCTCGTTCCAACAAACTCGTGGTTGATAAAACGCTCATCCGACCGGTGCTCACGTACGCTTCAGAAATATGGTCCTTAACAACAAGGGATATCGATATACTGGACGCCTCTGAGAGGGGATACTGCGCAAAACAATGGACTCACTTGTGAAAAGGGAAACGGAGGAATGTATATACAAAGCGCCATCAGTCAACAGAAGTATAAGATCATCAAGACTGAAATGAGCAGGGCACGTGGTAAGGATGCGGGAGACTAAATTACCATAAAAGAAACTAAAAGGACATCCTCACGTCAAAGAAGAAGGTGTAAACCAAAAACCAAGTGGCTGGATGAAGTGGAGGGATGTATACATAAAATGGGGTATGGAGTATTGGGCCAAGACAGATATAGGTAGAGAAGGTTAGTTGAAGATGCCAAGGGTCACCATGGACTTAGCCGATCAAGAAGAAGAATTGCCGCCTCCAGTGACGAGCAATAATACGAACACTGCGTGACTTTCATTCCTTATCTCATTTATATAAATATGGATGGTTCTTGTAAATAGAAGAGAAAGATGCAGAATACGGCGTTACAAAATGCTTCGGGGAATCAATTACATTAAAAAAGTTGTTTACCTGAACATCAAATAGGAACGTTTGGTAATTTTCGTTATTTGACTTATTCACTATCACATAAGCAGAAGAAATATTATATTTCGTCTCCATTTCCAAAATATTGCCTTGCGGACGTAATTTCTCGATATTATTTCAATTTCAAAAGTATCTTGTGTGTCCTTTGGGAACAGTATCGTTGACAAAAGTTACACTTAATTGTTCAAAGATAAAATTTCGGAAAACTTTAAAGTTATCAGTGTTTTATTATCTGTATGTAGATAAGAAAGGATTTACGTTTTCAGAAAATTGGTATAAAGTTTCTGTTTATTTGAACAAGAAGACTAAGGAAAGTAATGATGACGTTGTTGATGTTTGAGCACAGATTAATTTAAAAGGATGATGCAGTAATCACTTCAAGTATTGAAGCAGGACACACCACTGGTAAGTTAAATAAAAAATAAATTGGAGTGAATAAACTGTATTAAACCCGCAGATAACCTTAATCACATAAACTTTATGGTGCAATTGGGCGCGCGCTCGTTTGCATTGAAATAATTCCGACAGAGTCGAATTCTCAGTTACAAATTTAGAAATGGCATAATGGCAGATTGCTCAAGTCGGCGTAGGACGTAACCCTCTTTATTCAGTCATCACCGAGAAAAAATTAAATGTTCATCATGACGTCTCCAAACACGAGTGACATAAAACATAAACATTCTGAGAAGCCATAAAACACGTTGTAATCTGTGACAGAATATCGCTGAGTGACAGCGCAGCTTGTCTCTGAAATGAGAACGCAGCCTTTGTGATCTGCAACTTTAAGAAATGCCGATTCAAACAAGACCAAGAAGGACCCTGACGAGCCCCGAGGGTTCAAACAAGGTCGAGTACGGTGATCTGATGACGCTAGAAGCCTTTCTCTCAGCGGATTGATTAAGACTTCTTGGACCAGTCTGGCCAATCTTTCTTTATCAATTTAAATACAACAAAATACTTGACAGTTTCGCCACTCTTCTTCACACTAAGTACCATAACTGTGTCGTTCAAGAACACTCGTGAGTGCCGAAATCTTCATTAGATTAAATTTACATGTGAAGTTCATTTGGCTATAGTGATTATATGTGAAACTCAGCCATGTTTTCGAATGCATGTGCGTATTCCAATACATTCCAGATCTTATTCCTTACGAGCTTTCTAAGTCATGGCCATGTTTTACGACAGCAGTTTTCAGACCGTCTTCATCGCATCCAACTACAGATACATACTCTGCGAATTTGCAAATGATAATTTTCGATAGCCCGACTCCAGAAACAAAATAATTCTCAAATCCACCGAATCTAAGCAATCAGTAAGGTTATTTTATCATGGGATTACATTAACGATAAATTTGGCGCAGCTGAAGGTAACCTCACGTTCTTCGTCGATTTTGCTGTGGTCTCAACTTCACAGATAATTCCTCACTTTTCAGCTGTATGATTCAGCATGAAACCTTAGGTCTCCAGTCAATATTGAGGTTCAGAAATCCGAGAAATTTTTGAGCAGAACTAAGTAGGTACTCTTCCGTGAGTGTCCGCAACACTCTTTGAATTAAGCAAAGAGGCTTACTATTCTAATGGCGAGTCTGCCGTTGCACTCTTCTTTCAGTTTCAGCACTGCTAAGCTTCGACTACTCATAATTCTCTCACTTATATCATTTCTCCATCACGTCCTTTTACCACACACTCTGCCATCACTAACTCTTCTTTTGTAAAAATTTGTAAAAACACTCGATGTAGTCTACGTTCTTAAACTGTTTGTGGGGTACAAATGCTTGCAGAGCTGAACTTTCAAATATTTCGAATAAATTTATAAGTCACAGTGAGACCAGCAAATAATTTATCCAGCAGTATAATAACTCCAGTTGACGGGTGTGAATCACCCGATTTTTCAACCATCGTCTGCTGGTTTGGTTTAATAACTACTAAGATCTGGAGACTTTACCCTCAAATATTAAGAGCTATAAAAATAAACTAAAGTTATTTCTAACTGTACATTAATGAAAATTTTGCAGGCTTGTATATATTTGTTAAGACACAACCACCGAGCTTGCCCAAAGAAGTTGTAAATAAAATCAATCGTTTGTAGTGGTAGGTTTATTAAATGATTAATGAAGGGATAGTTTCCAGAATTTATTAATTATTTAAGTAAACACGGACAAATAAAATTAAAATACAAATTGTGAGTGTTCAGTTGGCCGGGCAAAACAATCGGATCCCTTAATCCCAAGTTAAACCATGGTCAAGGATTGAGCCACTTGGCGTGGATCTCTGGCCGTGATCATGTGGCACCCTCGTTCTCTACAAGTACTCTGGATGATACAAGTTTGGGGCTGTACGTTCGTCCCTGGCGACGGTTCGTCGCTTTACAGCCCCTTCGCTGGATGTGAAATATCTATGTGTTCAACCAATTTTGGATCGATCTTTCCTGAACCAAGAAATGTGATTGGTTCAGGCAGTCACGTGTTAATTAAATTTCTGGGGTTTTTGGAGAGACGTTTCCACGGTGCGACAGTCCAGGTAGTCTCCGACGGTTAAAACACCCTACGAGCCTACGACCCGACCGAACGGATTATCTATCCGCCACGACAACGCCGGGTCAAATTTCAACTTGCCAAGCTCTCAACCCTTGCAAATTACATTAATATATAATATAATATATATATATATATATATATATATATATATATATATATATATATATACTAATTATAAAACAATCACGCTACACGTTCAATTAAAACAGTTAATGTCCACAAATAAATATATTTACAGAAATCTGTTTAGTCACCGACCAATCTGTTATCCTCATGCAGTATTTCTTCATTCATTTATACCATAATATAATTTTATGCTTTATAAAAGGCGATTTTTGACTTCTACACAGACTTGAAGTAAATTAATTCAACCGAAAAATCATAATTCGATTTTTATAACTTTTCCATGTCTTCATCTCGTTCAACGTTTTCCATTGACTCCTCTCGCCAATTTAATTTAGAAACCTTATTCGGTATTTTTTCCACGGGCTTATCTTTTTTTCGTTAAGTCCTGCAACACAAAATTTACCATTCTTCCAATTCGGTGGTAAGTTTAGCAATACCATTTTGGAGGAGACAAATGACCATATTTGTAAATCTGTAATTTTCAGTGTTTCCCCGTGACCTGAAGTCAAAGCAACCATGCAGAAGGGTGAAAGGTCATCTCTAGATAAAGAGGAATCTCGGAGCCAGGCTGGCTGAGGAAATTAGAGGCCGAAGAGACCACGAAAGAGGAGGACAGAGACTACATAAACTTTTCAGGAACATTCACCCCGCAAATTAACTACTGTTTGTCTATTCGCTGTCTGCAGTTCTGAGGTAAGGGTAGAAAAATCTTTAATCGAGTAAGCATCGCCCCCTACCAGCGTACAGTTTATTTATCGCTAGCCGTACCTTTTCAGCGCGAGCATTCTAAAGCAAACGGATTAGAAACTATAACTTTTATCCGACGTATGCGTATGTATTCATCCACAATTTACAGCATGAGATGAAATAATTTACAAACTGATACATTAACACCAAAAATATTTAATAACAAAAATTAATCCATTCAACAGCTTTTCGTTCATCGGATATAACTAAAAATAATATAACTAAAAATCAGTAGAGCATTTAAAATATCTACAATAGACCTCACGCATTTGGATTGCATAATTAAGCGTCATAACTCATCGTGAAAATTAAAATATAATACTTCTATGTTAAAACTATTCATTTGTCTGTTATTTGGCTATTTTACCTTAATTACATTAATTCAAATAACTGACACATTTAATTCTTTTGTACTCAATAACAATTTTTAATGACTTGAGAATTACGACATTGCACAAAATTGATATTTTTCAATTGAATATTTGGCGTATTTAGTTATTTTTGCATTTCTTTTATACAATGAACCACGTTTGCAGCACCAATATGGCGACTTTTTGTTTACAATCTGGTAGGCCTTAATCTAGTTAATTTATGTATTGATGTTGTTTTAGCAACAAAAATTTCGGCCGATATGACATGAGCTGCCAACATGTAATAATAATAATTAAACACAATAGTTCTCAGCCTTGAATTTCAAATATTACAGTCATTACGATCCACAAACGGTTTGTGACAGTTACAAAAATATTTCGTAAAAAGTTTTAACTAAATAATTTAATTAATAAAGCTATTGAAATGTACAACCATAAAAATCTTATATATTTGTCCTCTTTTTATTCGGTAAGCTTCTATTGAAGAGTTGGCGTATTTCGCATTTTTTTCATTTATTTTATACAACGCTAACAACGTCAGATAGCAAAATCCTCCACCAAAGAGTATCTTTACTCCTTCACGTTACCTGGAATATATATAGTTATGTTCATAAAGGTGATGGTTATATACCATAAAGGTACCGGAGTATTTTTACACACTTAAGGTATCGTGAATGTTCTTGACAGTAAAAAAAACCCTGCACACCCTAAGGGGCGGGGGTGGATACGGGTGGAATTTTTCAAACAAGTAAAAACGATCGATATTTGCGTCGATTAAAATTTTTCGGAGTCAATGAGATAGAAAGTGTTTCGTGAGATGTTGAGATTTATAATTCCAACCCCTTTCGACATAGGAGGGGAGCACCCTTAGGGGTGAGGGTGGAGGGACGTTACAAAAAAAAATAACGGGAATACAACAGAGATTCGTGTCAAATCGGGGTTTATGGATATATGACGACCCGGGCAACGCCTGTCACCGAGTTAGTGGTCATATAAACGTAAGAAAACTTGGACTTGTATTTTTCTGTAATTCATCTGAAACTACAGCGACATTTGATGATCTCTGCGATTAAAATTTTAGGAGGGGAATTGGACATAGTTTGGTCCAACAAATGTTTCACACTACTATTTTGAATAGTCATCTTAAATTTTTTAAAACAGAAGTACGTAACAGAATTTTTTTTTGGCGCTATTTAATTCAGATATGAACAAACGCAACCCAACTATTTATTTCTGTCGAATAACTTTTTTTTACTATTACCACATAGATCATTATGCATACTTGGAAGGTTTGCCAATAATTTCCACTTCCTTCAGAATTTTTTTCTGTGAACCCCAATCATTTTGCGTAGATTTTTCTCGAAACTTTTTGGTTTCTTCGTCTTTCAGGATAGTTTTAGGGATTCCAAAAAAATCGGAAACAATAGGGAAAACAGTTACTCTTCGAGTCACGTATGTCGAATCTCATTGACTTTACCATTTATTAAAAAATCACAATTTAAGAACTTGTAAAAAAAATGTTTCTTTATCGAATCTATCTTGTTTTAAAAGGAAAAGGATGGAGAGCTGAGGCGTTCAGTCAATGCAGAGGAAAACGTTTCAAATTGTGAGAGAATGAATTTTCCATATTTGATTCATGCAAAGTGAAACTTCACTGAAACGAAAAATATAATACGTCTGTTTTTAAAGATGATAATAATGACAGACAAAATGAAGTCGCCTAATCTCCAGTGTGCATCATTCACACACTAATTTCCAGAGTTAAAATATATCTATGCGTACCGAGATTTAATCTCAGGAAATAAAGTAACATATTAGCTTTAATTTTAATGTATCATCATTAATTCCAAATTTCAGTTATTTGTTACTCCCGATGTTTCATCGACGGCGAGCAAATGTTGATCTCGATTCTTTCAAACAAAAAAATAGGACGGAAACCTTTATATTTTACTTTACCCAAGATTTTTCTGTACTGAAAGTTATTATCGACGAGATCGTCCACTTCGCTGAATTCTTTGATTAAAAAAAAATCAGAAACCGACTCTTGCGATCAAACCTTTCCGGATCCGCGGTGCGGGATGAATTAGGAAATTAGTAAACAACATGTGATTACCAGAAATGTAATTATTGTCAAAGTAAAAAAGGTTTGCTACTCTGATTGGTTTTTATATACTCTGGGACTTACTTTCAAAATATATCGTTGTATAGTTGGTAGTAATTAAAAGTCGGAATATAATTTAAGGATAACATCAACGACAAGCATTAAAAAAGAACTGAGTTAGAAAATTAAAATTACGAATATGAAAAATAAAAATTTGTATATAAGCAAAATAAATTTTATTTTTTTTAATTGTACAGTTAACTTTGTATTTTGCGATTTTACAGTTCTGATAGTATTGATTAAGTATTCTAATGAAATTAACATGTTAACATGCCGATGGCTGCAACCATTAGATTGCCCATAACAATTATCACTTATTAATTTACATTGAATTCTTTTAATTAAGGTCTAAGTTTAGTAAGCTATAAATTTTTACAGAATTAGTAGAGGAAGTCTGTTGGACTTCTTTAAAAAATGGTTTGAGTTTATAATACTGAACTAACGGTTCCTTTTGCATGTTAAGGTCTCTCTCCTCGGAGAATAAAACTAGATCGTATACTGATTATAATATTCTTTCTTAATTTCATTTCAAGGCACCGTGATAAATAATTTCATTCGCCCTTCAACCACGTGCAATATTATTTTTCATATTATATTTAAAAAACGAATCATTTTCATCATGACGTGATTGTTTTTACCCCTTTGGTAATAATCACGACTCGGAATTGTAAACGGCTTACACTCTTCTTTTTAGTTACTGTAATACGAATATTATTTCAATTCGCAGTAGTGAACTAATATGTTTGCCCAAATGGCATTTACAAATGTTAAAAACATGTCGTTTTAATAAAGCAAAGCAAACACATTTTCCCCAAATAACTGTGACGTATATTTATTTATTTTGAAGTCCTTTGATCGCAAAATGACACGAGCATTTTTATGTAAACTGGGAGTGTATCGGCATTTATAATAAATAAAAAACAGACTATGATAAAAAGCTTGTGTGAAAACGTTATTTCGAACGTGAGTTAAAACAGTATCATTACGTAAATTTATTTCACGAAGTAGCATTTGATTAATGAATTGTTGGGATGCAATTACTGGCGCTTTCTCTGCCAACCCTTTTAGTTCGGTTTGTTTCAAAAAATTTTTATCATAAGCAATCATGGCAAAAAAAAATTCGATACTGGCAGTGCAGAGGTTTACAACACGGTTTCCTTTGATTCTCTGAAACGATTCACACGTGCAAAAGTCTTGTTGCTTTCTTTCTGTGCCATTATTAGTCCGGAATACAACTAATTACATAGAGGAACAGAGATCAAAACAACGCCAATGATTTCATCAAGACTGAATTTTAATGCAATCAGTAAAAAAAAGCACCCACAATTCACTTTGCATTGAAAGTCAATCCCCCACCCAAAGATTTCAATCCACATTGGTACTTGCAGTCTTTGCAAAATGAGAAATGCAACATCAGATGAGATTTTAAGAGGTAATGAAGGAGGCTTCGTATCGGAATTTAAGCCGAAAAAATGTTTGTTACAACTAAATTCTTTGCTAATGTGGAGAAAAGGTCGAATTTATGAGCACGGCAATTATTGGAAATAAGTGCTAATATGAGAAAATAGAATGTATTAATAATATTTATGATAAGTGTATTTTACGATTCAAGTTAAAATTATTTCCGTTTTCTAACCACCATCAATTACGACTTGAAATAAATTCGGCATTAAAATTGGTTATTATAAAACACACACACACACACACACACACACAAGGCAACGAATTAAAATTTCCAAACTTAACACATGCTGCATCCTAATGTCGACACCTTCGTCAGGGGTAATAATACACAGAAGTTCAGTCTTATGAGAGCGACCCAACAGGTATCGAGTAGATGCCATCGGCTGCCAAAGAAAGCATCATATTTAAGGGAAGACTTACCCGCGTCGGTGCCAGAAGTGAAGAATTTCTCTGCGGCCGCCGTCTTGTCCGTATATGCAGGAAACGCCGCGATTTCCCCGCACAACCTCCTGAACTCCCTAAAAGAGTTGTCCTTGTGGTTCCGGAACTCGTCCGACATCGAGGGTTCAACCTTCACCTTCTTGCTGCTGCTCTTGCCTGCTTCCTCCTCGCCTGTTGCTTTCTGCTTCTTCGCTTTCTTCGGTGTCTCTTCATCCTTAGGCTTCGGCTTTTTCGAAGGAGTATAATTTCTTGCGGACTCTACAACAAATGAATTTACAGCTCACGATAAATATTTCTGGAATAAAATGTAAATAATAATAAGAAAGATAGCCAAATGCAAACAAAGAAGGGTAATATAAATAACCACACAACGTTTATGGGGTCCTTGTGCCTTTCGTCAGGTGCTAAGAGAAACACAACTTCACTTATCAGTTGACAAAACTCAAAAGCGACGAAAACGTAACGACAATGTGAGAGCCGAAGGGTTAGCGTAACAATAAGGGAGCAACGACAGTATGAAAACAGAAGGGTTAGCGTAATAATAAGGGATCATAGCAATTATTGAGTCTGTTTGTAGATTAACTGCTGTGATGTTTGATTTAATGTGAAGCATCTCTGAAATGAGTCTGGAATTGTACCTGGTGTCTATGTCTAAAATCTTAGCATTTTGCCAATCAAATGTATGTTTAGAACTGTTTATATGTTTGGATACTACAGATTGTTTATCAATGAGAAGTTTGATATTAGACATATGTTCCTCGATACGTGTATTACGGGAACACTTTGTTTGCCCTATGTAGCAGGAATTCAATTAGAGCAAGAGATTATGTAAACAACACAATGTTTGCTGTAAGTGTCAAATGGTTTTAAATCAAGTAGGAAAGGGTATTAGTGAATCTGTAAATGATGGATATTTGATATTCTTTGGGCATTTGGATAAATTTGTGATATAAAAATTTGTAATAAGGGAGTAGGGGAAAAGTTTGAGGTGTTTGGGGACGAGTGACAGTAGGACGTTGGATTTTGTTAAATCTGCTGTTTGTGTTTAAGAATACAATTTAAAAGGTACTCATTGGACATTAAAATGTTTCTGACAGTAATTAAGTTGTGTTGATGTAACTTGAAGTTAAAAAGTATATTCTTGTACTCAACTCGTGTGTTTAGGCCGCCAACAATACAAGTCCAAAATCTTTTTCATTAGTTAATTACTTTTTCTTTTAATTACCACAATATATATATATAATTAAGTAGAAAAATTTGTTTTCCGCGAGAGTACTTTAATTGACCAAAACGAACAATATGTTTTAGTACTTAAGACGTCCTTCTCTTTTGGACTGAGAACATCATTCTATCTCAGAATCAGATAAAGATAAACGCAAATCTATCGTAGTCGACTTATAGCAGCTTACATTTGGATACCTCATTGGAGCCACGTACACAGTTAAGGACCAAATTCTCCAATCAGAAAGAAAAAAAATTATTTACTTTCCTCATGGTTATGTTAATAAAATGATACCTTAATATTTCAAACATTGTGATTTTTTTTGTAAACTTTATTTTTAAATTTCGCTAGCAAATCGCCACGAGTTCTGGCAACTTCAATTTAATGATTTCGACGAAAAAACGGTTACAGTGAGTTATCTCAACCGCAGAGCATAGCCTTGAAATATTTAATGATTACTTCATCCGAATTCCCTGAATATTTTCAAGGCATCTGACTACGTTATTATAATTTCCATGACATCTCAGCGAGTTACGGAGAAGAAAATCCTACATAATACCTAAGAGATTACTATTAGAGACAGATACTCCAAACACTTGGCATTCATCAATGTGTCACGAGGATTCATAAAACTGTCAAAGTGATTACACTATCGGACAAATGTTCGTTCATTTTCCTTTTCTCAAACAGCGCTTGTAAAAGTTGAGTAGACTTAAAATCCTACCACCTCGGTGATTTTTAACCTGAAAACACACGGTAGATATTTGCATCGAATAAATATTATTGAGGGTTAATTATACTGTTGTTTGTGTACAATTTCAACCCGTTTCGGCATTGGAGGGGAGCACCCTTAGGGGTGGGGGTGGAGGGGTGTTACAAGAGAATAAGGACGTATGGCATTTGATAAAGCATATTTCCCCTATAAAATAAAACCACATCTAAATGACTCCCGCTTCAGGATAATACCCAACTATTTAACTAACAGAACCTTTTCAGTAAAACTAAACAATACTTTCTCTTCAAGTCTCTGCAGGGGTACCACAATACAGTGTTCTTGGACCCCTTCTCTACTCAATATATGCGAATGATATTTAAATACTCCCTATACTTTTACTTACACCTATGCAGATGATACAGTTATACTAAACCAAGCCCCAAATTCCAATACAGCAAACTAATATTACAACATTCACATAATCAAATACATGAATGGGCAAAGAAATTGAAAATCTCCCTCAATCCAAACAAAACAGTTCCAGTTCCTTTCTCCCTCAAACGTAACATTTATCATAACAGCAACTTAAATAATTAGCCTATCCTGAATAATACATCATACCTACTGTTTATACTAGACTATAAACTTCGCGGTCTTTACATATTACGAACACAAAAATCAAACTAAACACAATATTTAGATTATTAAAACCGCTACTATCTCCTAGTTCCCAACTGTCACTCAAAACCAAAAGGCTGACCTCCACCGCCAATACTTTTGTAACATCTGGGCCGCAGCAGCGATTTGTCACATTAAAAAAATTCAAAATTTTCAAAATAAAGCACTAAGATACATTATCACCTGTCCTTGGTATTTACCCAACCACCGAATCCACTCAGACCTGAATGTGGATAAAAAACATTAAAATGAAAAAAAATTGTGTTTCTCTAGGCTCTTCTTAGCACCAAGGGACAAGGATCCCAGAAACGTTGTGTGGTCAAAAACATTAAATAGTCAACTGCGGAGATGCATCCCACATCCTAACCCATTAATAGCACAAATAACCATGAAGAACACTAAGAAGATTGAAAAGAAAAAGACCTGCAGACTTAACAAACTAAAGACTAATTATTTCCAAGGTTCATCACAATGATAAAACCATTCGTATCAAAACACTGTTTAAATAACCAATACATGTCACAACGAAAAAATCATTTAGATAATAGGTTAACGAATAATATTTTTAAAAAAACTGTTTGAACCGTGAACTTTACTTGCAGATTTACCTATCTCATTTGGTAAAGGTGACATCGGGTATTCCATTGTTTATAGAACACAAAATAGTGAAAGCTGAAAAAAAAAACACCTTATGTTGCCAACACTAAAAAACTCGGCAGGTTTTCAGCGCTTAAGAACCAGGACTGGGCCGCACGGGTCCAAATATTTCTACAGAAATAAATCGTCTAAATTCCGTATATTCCAGAGTCGGCTACGAAGGTCTTTGACTCGTTTGCGCAACTCTGATTCTTAATCTTTCTTCTCTACAGAAGTTTTTTATAGTTCGTTTGCTTCTTATTATTCTTCTTTCTTACACTCATTCATTTTTCTGCTAGGTTCACCCTGAATTGAAAAAGTACAGTTTAGTGAGTTAACCGATTATTGAGTTTAGTTAACGAATAATCTGGAGTTTTTATTAAATTTTAATAATGTGACCATATTGTGGAAGAACAGTTTTTTAATTTTAGAGTAAAATGAAAAATTGACCTATTGATGAAGATCGACGAGCCACTTACAAAAATAAGGCGACAATAAAGACTACGCGATGTACAAAGAGATTTTCAAATGGTAATAATTAGATTAGCTCTTCACAGAATATTTAAAGGAATGAGCTGGGGCGAAAGAATTTCATTAATGAAAACGTTAGGTCAACTAAGTAGGTGAGAGAAAATATCTGGACGGGCTCTGGCAGTGGCGCCCAGTTTTCTTAAAGACTTTAAGTTGTGACTCATTATTCGCCATACATCATTTGCATACGGTAACTCAAGATACGACCAATTGCAGACGTCACATTAACCCATTATTTTACAGACTTCGAAATCTCGATTCGACGAAACTTTCTATTTGACTCGTCTTCAGATACCGATTAGCTTAAAATGGCAACGTGTTTATTCGTCTTCAGAAACAATTCCGGGGAACACAACCTTAACTGCGGCAAACGAACAGAAATAGTACGTGTTTTGCTCCTTGACAACCAATTTATTCCGGCTACTTAGGGGGAAAATGTCCCTCACGGGAGACGTGTTGGTATTAGCTGAAGGAATGTGACTGAATTGGAGCACAGGCACACGTCCCGGAAGTTCCAGGAAGCGTGCCGAATCTGGTTCTGGAAGCATAACACGTTAACACGTACGATTCCAGGAAACCAACAGATAAGGACGACACACTCGCCTCACGGAGCCCTTAAAATATTCATGTAAAAGTGTAGGCTGAATTATCATCTCCGCAGACGACTCAGAAATTTCTGGAGATGCTAAAATTAAGGTAAAGATGAGTGTCCTCCGTAAATTAAACTATCAACTAGTAAATGAGGTGACAGAAACATCTTAAAAATTTCGAAATAAAGACCAGCAACTGTGTGAAAAATTTGGGTCGACCCAAAAAAGTTTCACAAAACATACTTTATCTGTTCTCGAATCGGTTTGAAAATAATTGTTATAATATAATGTAGTAACAGTAATGTTGCAATATAAATGATCTTTCATCGCAAGTACTGTTTGTACTTTGAGAAAGCAAAGAAGGCAATTTAAGAAAAATTCCAACTGGAATAAAAATACGAGTGCTATGAGTAGTGAAATTCGTCCGCTTAAAATAAACGGACACGGAACCGAAGAGCAAATTAAAATAAAAGTGAAGCGTAAGCGAAAATACCTACTTTTTAAATATTAAACTACATTCCAACACAGTATATAAGAGTTATGTTTTTTTCAGTGGAAGGGTATTAATGATTGATGTCACAGACGTGATATACCCTTTCTTACAATATAATATTCAAATATTTTCTGTTAGAGTAAATATGGATTTGGGGCAGTTGGTTAGCCTAAAAAAGAGATACCAAAGCTGAATTGGTTCTATAGAATTCTATACAAGATTGTTTAAGATTGTAATTAATGAGCCTTTAGTGCATATTTTTAATATTAAATGAAGTGCTACTAATATGAAGAATTTTATTTGTTTTCTAATCATGTACAGAACGCAACGAAGTCACAGATACTACTACTAAATGAAACTTTCGTCTGCGACGTGTGTGTGTGTGTCCTTTGCTCCTACAACCTTTGAAAACAAATAAAAACCACGCATACATTGATATCATCAATAAAAGATGAAAGGTGTCCGAGTCATAAATATTACATTTTGAATCCAATAAAAACAGTCTGTGCTACTGAAAAACAAATAATGGCACGAAGAACCTCAAAAAAAAAAATATTACCTTACTTTCGTCTCAAAATTTTCTCGTTTTGTTTGCTGCCATAACTAAAGTGTAAAACTGTATTGTCCACAGTGAAGACGTAACTTCTAAATACGAAGGAATGAAAAAAACTGGATCTCAAAATTCGTAGTGAAATATATATAATTAATAACTGTCAATATTATAGTCAAAATTTTGAATAATAATGAAGCAAGATAAAGAATTATACGCAATATATATAAGAAAATGATAATTTTAATTTAATGCCCGAGAAAAAGTTTTCAGTGTAATCATAGAGTAGATCATATTAAAATAGAAGAAATAAATTAATTAAACAAATTATATTTTATACTCATCATGTTACTTCGAAACAGAAAAACTGTGATTGCGGAAGAAGAGGATAGTGCGAATTATAGGGTGAGACACTTTTAAAAGGTCAAATAATTAAGGATTTTGGGAAAATAAGGTAAAGAGTTATGAAAAGGTTGGCACAAAATAAAAACCCGAATATTAAATATTACTTCACAGTTATAATCTAACGAACCACTACTATAGTTCCAGGGAATAAATTAATTATTGGACATATATTTCAAACATTCCAATCATTGAAATATTATTTTGAATTCAAATAAAGCATACAATTGGTTAATGAAAACCACTCAACTCGCGGAGTTGTTGTTTCTAATTTTCTGCACATTGCTAAACTAAGACTGTGTGTGTTAACTTACAAGGTAACGTGACGTAAATAACGCAAGTTCGAGACACAATGATTCGATAGGTGACCGCGAATGAGTATTTTGAACGACTTTCCAAGCCGTCACTTTGCAGCGTGCCCAGGCAAAAGTTTCAGTTGAAACCTCCTCCTTTCAAGGCAGCAAATTGGCTCAAGTTAAATTACGTAACACAGAATTTACCTTTACACTGCCCTTGAATGTAGATAGAAATATCGAACTACCAACAAGTGAAAATTACGTAAGTAAAAAGCACTGTATAAAAACCTAAACAAACATATTTCTGTACTTTAATTCTTTATTTGTCTCTGGAGAAGTGTTACTTGCTATTTACTCATGCATAATAAATTATCAGACAAAATCCTTCTCAGCGGCTTAACATGATATCAATTTTATATTTTTTAAAAAGTGATTCTCTGTAA
This sequence comes from Zhengitettix transpicula, assembly GCA_037074705.1. Classification (NCBI taxonomy): domain Eukaryota; kingdom Metazoa; phylum Arthropoda; class Insecta; order Orthoptera; family Tetrigidae; genus Zhengitettix; species Zhengitettix transpicula. The sequence continues at coordinate 224,534,827 of CM073590.1, forward strand.
TGGATTGGACACAGTAATATATTTAGTAATCAATAACGTCATCTTCTTAATACTACCATTTCCATGTATAATAACCTAAATGTTTATTATCGTTGATAGAATTTGACGTAGTACGTAGTCTGACACTTGGGCTGAAAACTCCAGTGAATAAACACTTTGCATTCAGGTTCTCAGAATTATTTTCTTCGCCCAAAATAATTTATTTTCCAAAGACTTTATATCGCTATGTATTTTTTTAAAATGTTACGACGCTAAGCACAAATTTTGACTGATAATTTATTCTGCATTTTCAAGAACAATTAGCAGTAATTATTTGCTAAATAATTTTATATCACAATGTATTTTTTAAATTGTTACGACGCTAAGGAGAAATTTTGACTGATAACTTATTACGCATATTCAAGAACAATTAACAGGTTACCAGTGCCAAATAAAAAATTGAAGTACGGAAAAATGTTTGCATCTCTCGGAAGATTCGGTCCAATAAATATCTAGTGAATATTAAATACAAAAGTAAAAGAAAACGAATGAAAAGAAAACGCGAACGAAATATGACTATACCCTTTAATTATAGTATAGTCATTAATAATTGTTTTGTACTCACGACAGTGCTACTGGTACCAGTTCGGACTCTTGTATCTTTAAGTCAACACCCACTAAACAGGCCATTATACACTGATTCTACTCAATAGATTTTGAACACACGGTAGTTGCTCTGGATCTCTGCTATACTGGAACCTGGATCATCTCACCGTCAGCCAGTTGCCGGACATAGATCTCCTCAAAGTCTCTCTATGCGAAAATTGGTTGTGTTTGTGAAACAAAACTTCTGCTTCCAAACTGCGATTTTATAAGTCTCTCCGTCAAAACGGTTTACTTGCGTTTTATGTAAACTATTATCTCGCCGTTGTATCTCGCAGATCTCCAGTAAATTATCTACTAATTTATAAAAATGAAAATATAATGCGTGTTTTAAAATAAAATAATTATATAAAATAGACAGACAAAATGATGTGGTGATATAAATACCATCACTTCATTTTGTCTCTCATTTGCCTATTTTATATAAATATTAAAATTTATAAAAATAAATTTAATATAATTCTCTAAAATTATGATCAAATATGCAATTAAATAGCACAATAACCTTAGACAAGGATATGGCTATGTCTACGCCTGACAACCAACTCTTGATTCACCGATGACTTTCTCTAAAATAGACCAGTCAGAAAAAAAACGATGATAGGGGTCCAATGGAACTATTTCAGTTCTCAAGAAACATCTAAATTGCTTCGTTGACCGTATTATTCCAGTTCATATAAGCAATGTTCATTCAATGGGAGATGAGTAAGGGCGATCATTCGCTGTGGAATAGTAGAGTGATTGTCTGACGACTTCATAAGCGATCCGTTACATTTTAACCTCATTTGATGACGTTCGCCGATCAATCGTCGGTCTTTAGAACATTTAAAAATTAAATGTAGTCTTTCTGGGTGTAGAGAATGAATAAAGTCTTCTCGGGTTTCTAACCGATTAAACAATTTTATTCGCGACGTTTCGATGACGTTCACTGCCTTAGCTAGAAGACGATGAAAGTGAACGTCACCGAAACGTCGCGGATACAATTGTTTACACTCGGTTACAATCCCGAGAAGACTTTATTTATTTAAAAAAATGTTTTTTCTGGTTTTCGTCACTAAATATTTTGTTACATTAAAAACGTACTTGGTTTATAAAGTTATGATTTTTTTTTATCGAATAACGCTGCCCGTTGTATGTAATGGTTAAATGGAAGAAGGACTTTACAAAAATAACCATTGTGCTCAAGATGATCTTCTGTGTCCACTTCTATTTTCGGAAATATTTGTCATTTCTGGAAACCCCTCGCCAAACAGTGACCAATTGCAACACATTTGAATCAACGACACTTGTAAACTCTTGTCTACACGATTCATACCCGCCGCCTGTGATGTATCTACGATAATTTCTGGTTTGTTATGCGAACACGTATTTTTGACACAGTGATTGAGTAGGGATTAGAAACGGTACTAAGTTAAATTTTCTAAATTAAAATCGAACATTATTTTAAAGAACGTAAGGTAAAGAATTAGATATTCTCAATGAATAAATGTAAAAAATATATTATCGTAAAGAAAAACGAGGAAAATTATTGAATGTTAAAAAATACCATACTGCAGTCAGCCAATTTAATAATAGATTTTTTTTCTCAAACCATAAATGTAATGGTAAAACTTCTATGAACTCCGTATAGAATATGGTTTTGTAACTGTCATAGAGCACAATCCATGACTCTGATTCATATATTGCACATCCCCTATTTACCTGAAGAAGTCTCCTAATTGTTGACGAAACGTCATATGAACAGATATTTTTGTTTAATTAAAAAATATTTTTTTCTGTAATATTGACTCAATTGTTGATATATTTATACGATGATAAATGTCAGATAATATTCAATACATTATTTCCTTGTACACAGCTTAAGGATGCAGAGACTTCAAAGATAATTTATTGAATATTCAAATCGATCCTGCCAGTTATAAATCTACACTAAAAAAACTAATGCTTCCTCTGGCCTTTCCGATGCCGTGTTTCATTTTGCAATTACCGCTATATTACCGTGGGGTTTTATTACGGTCCGAATTTCACATTAAGGCTCTGGCTATGGCTTCTCTGAGAGGATTTTTCCGCAATCACAAAGCTCTCTATCCCATATTAATGTCTGATCCATCACATATCTATTCGGAGGACATAAATCACAACGATCCATTGATCCTTCAAACGATCTCCGAGACATCGATTAAGATTTGTTGGAGTTTTCGTCTCACAATCAACATGACCACATCAGTTGACTGATTCATAGAAATTCGTTTTATTTATTTAAGCAAGGTAATCAGGGCAACTTGCGCATCACATAACGGAGAACGTCGATGACGAAAGCACATTGAGAGCCCCGAGGCGCGCATAGATTTATATTTAAAGTGGGGGAGTTTATTTTTCCTATCAGAGACAGGTCCGCGAAAGCCGCCTCAATTACGGAAGGCGAGCGACGTCCGCGTCACAATGGCGGACTGTTCTCAGGGATTACATGCTAATGGGAAAAATTTAATTGCCGCCATTCGTAGATGCGGAACCGGCCGTTTGCCTTTGACGCGACGACTAAATCGGCGAGGTTTCATTCGTTCTGCTACGAGCTAAAAACAGGTGAAATAAAAACTTTGTCGGCATTCTGAGGCTGCGATTTCTGTGAATCGTCCACATTGCTGCGCTGCACCAAACCTCAAAAGCACGCATTTCAAAAGACACCCGCCTGTCCGTACATGATGGTGATATTCCTCGGCCAACCACTACCCGTCAATGCAACAACACTTCGTAACGGTTTAAGTCCACATTCATGTGCTTTTTCTCTAATCGGTCACAGAGGCCGAAACGGTGTCCCGGATTAATCCAACGCTCACAAGAATACGTAGATCACTCTCAGTCGCTTATTGGAACTCATCCCTGCATTAAATCCAAAGTTGGAATAGTCGGCCAGCTGCCTCCTAAACTGGTCGAGGCACGGAGAAGGGAATGCTGCGTCCCCACAGCAAACTCCTCTGCCCACTATCGGAAGGGCGTGGGACAAGTACCCAATTCCCGACCTACGCGATGCAGGTTTTTCTAAGGTTTTCCCTGCATTTCTTTAGGCGAATGCCGGGTAGGATCCTTAAAATATAGCCCGGGGGCCCTAGTTAACCCTTGACTACCTTCCTGTACCCTTCCGCATCCCCCGTTTCAAATCCCTTCCTATGCTATTAAAGGGGAGTTACCACTATATTGATTACCCTCATGTAGCCTGTTACCTTAATAATAATAATAATTACGTGTGATTGAAAATTAATAATAAGATAGACAAATACAGGCAAAATAAGTGATGACATAAATACCACACAACGTTTCTGGGATCTTTGTGCCTTTCTTCAGGTCATAAGAAGAGCCTAGAGCAATACAACTGCATTGTTCATTGATCAGATCCCAGAAACGTTGCGTAGTATTTATATTATCACTTATTTAGTCGATATTTGGCTATCTTTCTTATTATTATTAAATCCAAAGAGTTCAGCGTGGTCACCGCACACGTTTTTCCCTCGCCCTTGCGCTTGTTCCAAAACCATACAATCACAAATACGTTCTTCGTGAAATTATAAGTACCCCATTATTCACGTATTAATACCACTTAATGTCTGTACCATCAATATATCGCTCGCAAATGCTTCAATACCTTCAGCACAACGTGATTAACTCTGAGGAGAATGCTCCATTTCAAACTCAACATTCGTACGCGGATCTCCACGTCTCCGTTGGCAAGAAGACATCACGACGCATCAAAATATACCGTAGTTATCCGAATGTTTCCTCCATAACAACGCAGCAGAAACGCACAGAGATCACAAGTGGTTTCTCTCTATAAGAACACCAACAATGGATGCGAGGGAGACGAGTCTAGTTAGACAACTATGTGAAAGACATTGCGTTGTAACAAGGCAGTACAATTCCATTAAAAAGTTGCGAGGGAAGAGAGATTACGAAAGTAATCGAGTTTTATATCGTCTACGAAGTTGAACGAAAAATTCAGTAGGCCTTTAAGGGCAAAAATGACGGTTGTCATAATTCGGAAAATGTAATTATAAATCAGGTGTACCATTGGGTGTCTGGTAGAATTGGAAGGTGAAACTGTAGAGGATTTCAAAGATTTAGTAAGGAGAGAACAGAATTGTACATTTAGAAAATCTTATGCTAAGAGATAATAAACTAACAAAAGGTAAAAAATAAAAAAACTGCGTTTAGGTCAAAATGAAATAGTTCTTAAAAATATCGAACCTTAATGTTCCCACAGTAAAATAAACAGAAAAAACTGTCGGGAAGTTTAAAGTGGTGAAGATGTGTAGGATATGTTCACATACGTGAATTTTTTTGCCGCCTGCACTGACCGTGAATTGTTGACAGTTGGCCGACGATCTGGGAAATGTAGTGATCATGCATCGAATATTCAACAGCTGTAGAATAACGAAACCCCTTTTGTAGCAAAATTCCATAACAGACGTGGAGATACATAAGTGGGAACCATTGACAAGATTGGGGACGATGCTATCAGCAACCGTGCTCCGCACTTCAATTAAGACTATTCGCCGAACGGTTCAGTGATGCAACCTAAGTAGAAAATATCCGTGAAAAGATATATACGGTTTTTTAAACAAATTAAAAGGAAAAATACTCTAAAAGAAGAGTTTCCGACAGTCGAGGTACTGTAGTACACGACTTTGGAGGCCAAATGATCGATTTTCTTGACAAGCTTCATAATTTTTCAGACTATCTTGTTACGTACCGGGCAGGTAGCTGAGAATCTCTTTTTGGTCGTCGCCTTCGAGGTCGCTGAAGCCCTCGATGTCCTCGCCTTTGTTGATGTGCGTCGCGGTCGCTCTCTTATTGCTGAAGATCTTGAACAGGCACGCAACATGGTGATATTTCTTCATTCGCCCAGGACCGTAGGGATTGAAGGCGTACTTGGCGAGGCGCAGTTCGCCAACAGGCAACTTTTTCTTGCACTTCTTGCACGTGGCCCTGCCATTCTTGGCGCGGTCTGCGAAGTAGTACTTCTTCTCTTCAGCCTGCTCACCCCCAGACTCCGCGTCCGACATGGCGCCCGCCTTCGTCCTGAAACAGTTGCCAACTCTCATTCCTCATGACATTTCACATAAATAGCAATAGAAACTGTGAATCGGCTATTTTCTGACCCTGTCTGTAAAATAATTAGGTCAGCTATTCTATGAGAAGAGAATTGAACAATTCTGCCGATTCGTTTTGCGTGGACTAAATTTTGAATGTAATCCAGCACCGCGGCTCCGCGTCCTACTGAGGTCTCTCTCGAAATGTGGTAGCGGATGTAATCGGACCATTTTTACCTTGTCCTGCTTATGTTGTGCTTCCTTGGATAGCAACGATACTCGCGCCCATGCTGCCGCATACTATGTGCTACAGTTGGCCTACTGTTACGGAGGCATTATATTAAATGCAGAACAACGACCCGTTTATCTCAGTAAATCATAAATTGAAAAAGCTTAGCATAAAGAATTATTGTTTTTAAGTCGTATTGCTTCTCTCATTCGTTCCGGTAACAGAAATTTACATGAATTCTCTATATTAATATTGCGAAGCGGAATCGATGTCCTCATAAGTTCCGCCAAACGACACTGCCGTCCAATCTGAAGACTCCTTCCTTTTGCAAAAATTGAAGTGGGTTATGCCCTACTAAACAAAGGAACCCTTTATTGATCGGGGAGAGGATTTTGCACAACACAATCCTGTCGAAGAGTATCCGCACTCGTTTCCAATTCCCAGTACGCATATGCAATATTTATTTACTGGATGTAATTATTGGGTGAGGAGTCTATTTCAAACAATTTTATTAATTTGAAATAAATTAATAAAAACACAACGTAAAATTTGAATTAAATATAAAAAACGGAAATATTCCATTAAAAATGTCTTCCTCTTCACCTCAAGCTTATTACTAAAATCGTGAGGTTAACCGAATTTAATTTAATTTAAGAAACAACTGAGGACTCTGGCATTACGATACTTGAAAATACGATACTTGAAAATACAAAACATTCACGATACCGAACTGGCGGAAGTCTATTTGTTGTGGCTGGTGAAGTGAGGTCTGCTCTGTGGTGGCGTCTGGGACTTGAGCTGATTCATCATTGGTCGGCATCGGACAGAGGATTCGCACTCCCAGCCTAGTGCTGAATCTGTTCGGGTCGAGAACTGGACCCTTTACTGTGGCTAGTCACCGACTGCCCTTATTCTTCCTTCTCAACGAAATTGTTCCAGATATATGAAATTTACTGTGCCCGTCTGCGAAACAGATGCTTACGGGTGACAATTTTTTCAAAGTTTGGTCGTCGCCGGAAGCTGTCAGTCGCCGATTTTTACGCCTACTTATAGTCCGCGGATGCATTGTATTTTTCTTTCTTTGTCCCAAAAATGACTTCAGAGTTCAGCAGCCCCCACCAAACCAAACAACGTCTTCCGATTCCGAAATAACCCGCTTTACGTCATCATTCATTACACAACGTTTTGGTGAATTACAGAACTGAAGCAGAGAACATCTCAATATAGAAAACAAACACATATTATTAGAAGAGGAAATAGCAAAAATTGTATTCAGTTTCATATAAGCATTATGAATAATAGATACATTATTATTCAATTATATTAATTCAACTTTTACGGTCTTCATACGCCCGCTCATTTCTAGATTGGACTCTTTTCATCCAATCAGTCCTGTCTTTTCCCCCAAAACACTGGCACATTTCATAAATTTCTCTTCGTGGGCTCTATAATGAACTCTCCCTGTACATTATTCATTTTTCTCTTCTCAAGTATTTTGTTTCCCATGCAAACACGGCCGAAAAATAAACAATATAGTTTTATTTATAAAGACATATGTCAATGTGGTACTGGACACGGATATAAATAAGTCTGTACATAATTGTAGGCTAAGTGGTAATGTATGAATGGATAAATATATTTAGAAGTACATCTTTTAATATACATATCGAAATTATAAGCTGTTACAACATAATTCATATTAATTTTTTTAAACATATTTATGGGATATGATGACAATAAAGATATATATATTCGGAGGTAGTTATAAGGTTTCTAAATTGAATATTCCATTACAGATTACGGGTGGATTTCTGCAATCGTTTCGGAGAGGATGTAATGACTCAGAATAATTGTGTCATAATTTGGATTTTCGAAAAAGAAAATGAATAAAGTTGAAAAGAGTGAAAAGTAAAAACGTCTCTTGTTCTCGGGGCTTCGATGAAACAAATTGGGGTTGACATGACTTAGTTCGTGGCATAGATCGGCGGGGCTAAAGCAAATAGCTTGATGAATGACAGCTGTTGTTGGTATCGCCATTATATCAGACACGATACGACAGAATGATAGACACGCCATCTGTGGGATTATAGGTAGAATCGAGACGCTAACATAACAGGGAAATCTCCTTTAGCATTCCCCGTCACCTTGTTGATAAAAATATATCCCGGGATTTAGCATTAGTTCGCACGACAACATTTTCGAAATTGCTGATTTTGTTTCAGGTGTACTTCAGGGATTATGGGTGACAAAGTTGGTTAATATCTCAACCATCATTTTGCCCGATGGTTGCACGATTTAAAGGAAAAATAAAGAATACAGAGGATAATAATATACCTAGAACACGTAGCACATGAAGCGTTCGTAAAATGTTGGCAAACGTTTCAGAACGCTTGTTCGTCGTCCGCGCTTGGTGTTGGCGAGGCTTGTTGAAAAACTGAAAAAGTTTCAACAAAATCTATCAAACATTTTTCTTATGAAAAGCGAACAAAAACAATGTTGTATAACGTACGTCATTTTGTCTCCAGATATCGAATAGTAACAACAAAAAGTTTCATTTCTTTTATTGTACAGTTAACTTTGAATCTTGTGATTCTACAGTTCTGATTAAGAATTAAGTAGTCTATTGAAATTAATATGTTAACATGCCGTTGGCTGCAACCATTAGGTTGTCCATAACTATTATCAATTATTAATTTACATTGAATTCTTTTAATTAAGGACTAAGTTATAAATTTTAAACAGAGTTAGCAGACGAGGTCTGGTGGATGTTTTCTTTTAAGTTGTCTTTATTGGGTCTCTGGAGGAGTTGAAGTTGTAATTTCATCTATGGTTGGATTCGTATGTGCTGTTGAGGTTTTAATGAGTGAATCATAATGGAACTTTATAACGTCTTTAACCGCTGCTCTGATGCAGTCTGTTATTTTTTAAGTACCAAGGACATCCTGAAATCAATCTAAGGGATTTATTTTGTATTACTTGGATTTTGTTCTGGTATATTTTAGCTGCAACTCCCCATATGGAGGAAGCAAGTTGCCAGATCGGCTTGATTAGGGAGGTGTAAATTAACTTTTTCATTGCTAGGGATGTTGGGGATTTTCTGTTTAATTATGGTTTTAATTGGGATAATATATTGTTGGGCTTAGACTTGAGGTTGCTCATGTGTTGTGCTCAGGTTAATTTCGAGTCTAGCGTTAGTCCGAGATATGTGTGAGCGGATTTTTTCGGTATCGGAGAATTGTCAAGGTAAAGATAGTTTCTAAATTGGATTTTTTTTAGCGATAATGGGATGACGGTTGATTTGCTGGAATTTATGGTTATTCGCCATTTCTTAGCCCATGCATTGATTTAAACTAATGAATTTTAAAGATTAAGTCTCGCTGTTTCGAAGTTGGGAGCTTGGTTCAAGATGGCTATGTGGTCTGTAAAAAGTGCTGTAAAAATCCTGCAAGAGGATTCTCTCGCAGGTAACCTGCGAGGGGTGTTCTCTCGCAGGCAGAACATTTTAGGAGAGATACGAAGGGGCTACCTTTGGGTATGCCTTTTCCTCTCCGTTTTTGTACTGAGGTTCCCACAAGCCGAGGCTCCTCGGCCTGTTCTGAGAGGTGTATGTTCCGGGGTCACATACCTTGGGAATACGGTAAGAGCTGTCCGCTATTCCCATTGGAATAGTCGGCCAGCTGCCTCCTAAACTGGTCGAGGCACGGAGAAGGGAATGCTGCGTCCCCACAGCAAACTCCTCTCCCGCTATCGGAAGGGCGTGGGAAAGTACCCAATGCCCGAGTCTAGGAATGCTGTTAGACAAACGTATTAGATTTCAAATGATGATTATATGTAATCAGTTACTTTGTAGAGGAGTAGCAGGCAAGAGTGTTTGGAGCGAAAACTGTATTGCATGTTAGGGATTAAGTAAGATAAGTGGGTTGTTAGTTTTGATAAAAGAAGTTTTTCGAAGAGTTTGGATTTATTGGTCGGTAATTTGTTGGATTTGATAATGGCAATGAAGATTTGCGTTATTAGAACTATTACTTTGGGAGGGAGTACTTTGAGTTGGTTCTTTATGATTTAATGTCATTTTTTTTTATCATGACCTGTTGCCAAAAAGTTTCATCTAACCATTTTCTTGTAAAAAACGAACTAAGTGAGCGTGCCACACTGACATCAGTTTCAGAGATTCTAAGGAAAATGCAGACCAAAGTAAAGGCTCTCGTAACGTTCTGTTTTAAACATATGAGTAGGCGTTCGTTTCTTGTCTCCCTGTGGGTGTCGCCTTTACGTGGCCGATATTATCGGTGACATTTGCACACAGGCGAAGACCGGCCGACCGGCTCGCACTTTTGTGAAATCTATTAACGAGCTGTCCGAGGCGACATCAATAAACACAAACGCCGGACGGAGATGAAGAGTCAATACGCAAGTCGTATTTCTGCTCCCGGCGGCATAAAAATCAGATTTATGAGTTCTTGTAAAACACGCTGTAAATCTTTAGAGTCGCGTAACAAACGCGCTCCTCGTATGATTAACTTTATAATAGACTCTCGAAGTGTAACACAAAATGCAAAACGACTCCGGGGCATCCTCCTTCACAGAGTCAGTACCACGCAATTCCATTTAGCCCCACGCACGACTGCCGCACTGCCAACACTTAAGGCGCAAATTTAATCGAATGTTGGATTTAATACATATCTGAAATCGTTATGATAAATCATATAATAAAAACCGATGTATATTTGTATTTATGTATGTTAATTTCTATACAAATTTAAACACAAGGCCAGAGTGCACCGAAACATGGTACACATATTCTTAAAAACACGAGAAACGGTACTGTGGGAGTGAGAAACCCATAGCATAATTATGGAAAGAATTATAATAAAAAAACGTGATAATTTTATGTTAAATTACTGCGCGCCAAGATATCATGACGCCACGCGATAGAGAGACAAAGGAAATAGTTCTTTTTCCGTAATTAAATAAAGCAAAAATATTTTCATTGAATAAAAAGCACAATTTTGTCCCGTAATACTTCATCGAACAATAAGAAATATTTTAAATCCTTGCGGAAAATGTAAGTTAATTTCCGTGCCATATTAGTGACTCCAATATGGTGACTATTTGTTTACATTGTGAATCTAGCTAAGAATTTCAGCAATTTAATCTTTCGTAATGACACAAGAATGGAGACAATTATATCCTGAAATACTGGAGAAGTATATTTAAGTATTCTATTCGTAAAGAATTCGGAGGTATGTTTGTTGGGACTGACGCAATAAAATTCAATGTATTCTACAGCTGTTCTATTAATGCACTATCGGTCGAAAGTATAAACGGAACAGTTAAATTTAGGTTAAATCAGAATGCCCGATCTACCTGATGCAGGTTTTTCTAGGGTTTTCCCTGCATTTCTTTATGGCGAATGCCGGGTAGGATCCTTAAAATATAGCCCGGGGGCCCTAGTCAACCCTTGACTACCTCTACCCTTCCGCATCCCCCCTTTCAAATCCCTTCCTATGCTATTAAAGGGGAGTTGCCCAACGTGGATTACCCTCATATAGCCTGTTGCCCTAAAAAAAATAACAAAGTTCTTGACTAAAGTTTAATATAGAATTAAATCATTTTTCTGGTTTATATAAATAAGTACCCGGGCAACGCCGGACACCCATCTAGGATGCTAATAAAGAAATGGTAAAACAGTTCATGACCTCCTGTGGTGTAGGGGTCAGCGTGACTGTCTCACATCACAGAGGTTCCGGGTTCGATGTTTGGATGTTTGTGTGCGTGAGAGAAACTCTCGTCAAATCTATCCCCCGAGGAGGAAAAATGAGTTCCCATACTGAGTCACTAATAACCAGAGCTGTTGATGCCTCGGTAAATAAATCAATATATAAAAAAACAGTACAATTAACATACTACGAAGGTCAAACGTGTCATGAAAGTAACGAAGTGTCGCTAGATGTCACTGTGATCTCGCTCCAGTTCCTACGAAGCCCCCCGATTAAGTTTAGTATAATATATTATTATGTTTGGTACCCGTACAGTAAATACCGTGCTCTATTCCAATTTATAAATTGTAATCCATTAATCTGTTTTCATTAAACTTCAAAGACACAGACGTAATGTAATCTAATCGTTTAATTTCACTAATCACAAATATCCATTTAGTGTCTTGAACCCTTAGTGACTTGAATTATTTTCCAATAAAGTATCCGTCAGTAAGAATACTATTTATGTATTGTAGTAACAGGACCTGTTTCGGATACAGATAATCAATTTCTGGTTGCAAAATTATGTTAATTGCTGGATTAACTTAAGTGCCAAGTTTCCAGGTTAATTATGTACATAATTTTAATTGTATATACTCTAATACTTTATGTAACAACAAATAATCATAAGATAAAAGTTTTGACTAATAAATTAAATTAAAAAAAAACAATTTCTATAAAAATTGTCACCACAATAACCTTGAAAACATTAATACGTTCTACTTCTAGTCTCCATTATAAAGTTTAGTTTCCGTTTCTTTCACATAATTACGTGTACTTATCACTAATCACGTGTACTTCGCGCAATTGTGGTTACGGTTCGCTCTGAATAATTTTGAAAGTGAAATTTATTGAGTTTAATTAATTAATAATCGGTATTATTTCATTCAATAAATTAGGGAACATTATAAAAGTAGTTTTTTAGTTAAGTTAAAATAATTTTTCTACGGGGAAAATGTCCAGATTGAAGAACATCGTCGTCTCTAAGCAATGAATGACAAAGAAGGAAAAAAGAAAGAATGAGTAATACAGAAAGAGATCAGAAAATGGATCAAATTCGATTTTATGTTCAGAAAATTAGACACAAATCCGCAAAAGGAAAACACAAGGTGAAACGAATAGGTTAAGTCACAACAGTAGAATAGAAAATATTTTGTAAACAAGAACGGTTGAAAAAAAAGCAACAACTTTCACATAGTTGTGAAAAAGGCAAAGCATATTTGTTAATTATCCAGAAAGCTGTTGAAGGATTGCATGGATCAGTTATGAATGGATCCAAAACCCATTGCCAACAATACCTTAATTTCTTTTATTCCTTTCCTGGGACCAACGTGTTCTTTCATTCTTTCGTAACGGTTTTCTATTAATATATAAGTCCGATCACTTCATGAGAGAAAGCTCCAAAGACTCAGTTATGCTACAACAATTCCCCACACTTTCAGGTTACTTATTTTAATTTTCTTCTAGTATTAAACATACTTCATCTAGAAATCATTCAGTCTCCTCTTTAAGAAGGTTTCAACCGCCAAAGCTTCACTCCATAAAATCTTGTACAACATATCTACGTGTTAATAAAACTTCACTAATCGTAATTCTACGTTAAAAACTGCGTTAAAATCATAAAATAAAAATCACTTAATTTAGTCTGTAATTTTGGTATTTATTTGTCTAATTAATAAAATTATCTTTCTGTCGGAATAATTTGTTTGATTATTCCTTGGCAATCGTGGTTCAGACGTGAAATAAATATTTAATTTCGTGAACTGTATTTGAACCATGTTTTTAAATAGGAAGCACATTAAGTTTATGGATGTTGCTAAGAATAATTTTTGTGTTTACTTTACTTATTAATCTACACTTCTTCCGAAGACGTGTACGTTTTTTTTAGTGTTTTTCCAAGACACCGTTCACTGACTAACTCCGTTAGGTTTGTGTAGAAGTCTAGTACTGCATGCGTGTTGTCGTGTGATATTAATCCATACATTCAACAATGAATTTAACATAAAACAACGTGTTATCACCTCACATCCTTGAGATAGAATACGTTTGTCTTCTTAGGAATAACAAACGAGATCTTAAGGGAGAGGAGAAAAGCGTTTCAGTAGGTATCTCGAATGAATGCTAGAAATGAAGATGGAGAAGCAAAGTTGGACAGAATGGTGGGGTGAAAACAAGAGAACAGAGAAAGAGTTGTGGGAAGAAGAAAATTAATATATTCAAATTTTAAAGGTCACGTAATTAAATAAGCTAGATAACTTACTTGGCTGATGAAGTTCAGAAATAACTGTCCTTTTTCAAGACTCCTTACACTACGAAAGTTTATTGCACGTTATGAGGCTTCCCACATAAAAGAAAGAAAGCGAAATGAGGTCAATTTCCCTCCCCCGACTTTTTTTTACAATTGTACATTAGTCGAAACACGTTGAGTACGTACAGGAGGACAAGAAAAATTTAATTTTAACTGCAGATTGTATCACGAATAGATGTCTTACCATCATCTTTGAAATAAGAAAGAAACGCTCGTTAAATTTGGGAACCACTGTAACTTGGCAGAAAAAAAAAACCTGCATATACCTAGCGTTGAAAACAAAAGAAATTAAAAGGAAGGCTATAAAATTAAATGATTAATTTGTATCATAAAATCTGATGATTCGATTTTTCCTTGCGAACCAACATTAGGACAGGGAAAAGACATGAATGAATATAATTGCTTTAAGCGACTCATTTTTTTCACCGATTGTTCATACCACACTTCAGATTCATCGACGATCTGACGGATCGATTAGATGGGATGGAAAACAAAAGGGAGATATCATTCGTGATTTCCAAGATTTTTCATAGAAATCCCAAAAAGACGTTGGACTTTAATAATCGATACAGGAATCAACGCTAAATAAAAACCAATAAAACTGCATTAAAACGTAAAAGTGTCACCTTGATACTTTATAAGCTCGAAGGTAATACGATAAACCTAATTTTATGAAAATCAATAAGTTTTAAACAAGACTTTGACTGATAAATTATATCATTTATCTTTCTAAAAAATCTCTTCTTGAAATTAACTTTAAAAATCTTGCACAAATTATAATCGTGATGAGGTATTCTTTACAATGCTTGGTATTTTATAAAAAAAATTATGTAGTAGTCACCACATGAAGATCAAGACAGTGCATCATGAGCATTTGTTGTTGGACGAAGCTGAGAAGGAAAATACTGGATTCTTTCGGCACAAAATGTTAACGTTGTTGGCCGGTCGTGGGTGTGTAGTTATTGCTATTGAAGTATGTTCAGACTTGCGACAACACAAGGAACAACATTTCAAGACGTGGAGAGAAGGAATAGCAATCAATATTCAAGCGGATTACTAAAAGCGTGTAGATCTGGCATTCATTATTTTCATTTCTAATAGTTCAGTCATTCGCTTTCAGATGTTAAGAGACGTTCTCTAGCAGGCAGAACCTTTCTGGAGAGACGGAGAGGGCTACCTTTGAGGGTGCCTGCTCCTCTCTCCGTTTCTGAACTAATGTTCCGGGGTCGCAGACCTTGGGCATACGGTAAGAGTTGTCCTCACGTCCCATTGGAACAGTCGGCCAGCTGCCTCCTAAACTGGTCGACGGACGGAGAAAGGAATGCTGCGTTCTCACAGCAACCCCTCGGTATCGAAGGGACGTGGGACAAGTACCCAATGCCCGACCTACCTGATGCAGGTTTTCTGCGGTTAGTCCTGCATCACTTTAAGGCGAATTCCTGGTAGGATCCTTAATCTGCATCCCGGGGCCAAGTTAATCCTTGGCTACCTTGCTCTACCCTTCCGCATCCCTTCCTAAGCTATTAACCATAAGGATTACCCACATGAAGACTAAAACTCAAAAAAAAAATTAAGTGAGACTGAGTTGCATAGTTATGACGGAGAAAAGGAATTTCAGATCAAACAACGAGAATACTATGTTGGAGTAACCGCAAAAAAATGCATTAATAGAGAAAGCAGCGTACAGGCAATGCATATCATAAAAACTTATCAACAAACGTCACAAAAAATCGTAATATATATTATTCTAATTTTCTCCTTCCGAAAGTCCCCAAATAACATGTTGAATACTTTAACAAACTTATAAAAAATATATGAATTTAAATGGTAAATAAGTCTAATAGAAAATCATAATATCAATAATAAAATCTATAATTTCACCTAAAAACAGAAAATCCAGAAAAACAAGGTAGAAAACGATTTAAGAATAGAATACAAAGGCATTTGTGTATCACTCGGGACCATGATTAGTCTTAATACGCAGGGTGAATAATAATAATTATAATAAAGAGGTCTTGGAATCGAAACAGACGCCAGTTTACAAAGTTATAATTATAGACGAGAACGAAGCACTGCAAGTTAAATGATTTCGGGAGTGCGCAGATATTCTAGGAACTGCCTCATTAGAAGACCTAAAACTGATTTACTCAAGTGGTGCTAACACAACACGGAAAACCACAAATCATTCAGATAATTAGCGTTCAGCGCAAGACTTAAAAGTTTCCCTCCTTACCGTACCTTCCCAATTATAAGGGTTGCTGGAAAGAAGATGCTTCTGGCAGTTGATACGCATGGAGTGCTGATGAAATGAGCTACGAGCAAATTACTTCGCTGACAAGCACAAAAGATTAAACTTTCAACATCACGAATAAAGTAAAAACTTATATATAATTTTCAAATAAAACAATAAATATTCATGACCTCCAGAACTTTGTGGATTAAGACGCTAAAAAATAGTCGCGAGGAATTTGTATTTTGGGCAACAAATTAACACACAAATAGCAGCAGCTTATGTTAATACTCACCAAACGTAAAATAGGAGGGTTAAACGGCGAGGCCGTACCTGTTGTCCATATAACTTAAGAGTGTAAGAATAAACATCCAGTTCTCATCTGCTTCGGAAGCCACGTCTACTGCGGATAAGAAACTGCTGATCGCATACTCAGACGGCCTATTCGGGAATTCCAATTAATCCGCTCCGCTGATAGGCTCTCAGAAGTAAACAAAACTAACAACTAATTTATCAATTCCAATCAAGCGCTAAAGAAATGTAAATACGCATCGAACTGGTGACGCCGACAACTGTGTAACCGTTACATTTTCGATAGTCTTAATTAACACTCTCACATATCAATTATACACTCATTACCAATTCAACAAGTAAACATCAATTCAACGAGCAAAAATGTAAAGCATGTGTATTAAATGCAAGTAAAGGATAGGGGGAGATAAATATATATAGTATATGAGCTACTTTAAATAATACGTGTTTCAGGAAAAAGTTTTTTCTTGCGTATTTCATTAAAGTGAGATAAAAGGTCTACAATAACCGAAAAGCTCCTTTTTTAATGCATAAATAAGTTTTAAATTTTTGTGAAAATCGTGAAGTATGTAGAAAGAAATTCGATTTTTATTAATATTTCTTATAGCCAACTTCACAATCGTAGCAATCCCAAACCATTCGTAATCAATCCGTAATATGTCAGAGAAAAGAAAGTGAGAGCTATTAGAAAAAATTCTCTAAGGCTACTGGATATTAAAACTCCAAAGAAATATATATATATGGCGTCAGAAAAATCCTCATCCTGTTCAAAATACTTTTGTAAAAATTTAAGCCGGAATCAAATATTTCGGGGTGGAGGTGGAGTGGCATTACATAAAAATAACGCAAAAACAATCGAGATTAGAGTCGAATCCGGGTTATAGATGTTGCTGAATTTAATTATGACATTCAACTATTTGTTTAATCCACAGTAGAAGGGCTGGACCGGGGGGGGGAGGAGATTTATAACATGTTAAAACGGCCGATATATTAGTCGAAAGAAACTTTTTCAGGGTCAATGAGTTCAACCCCTTTCGGCATGGGAGGTGAGAACATTTAGGGATAGGAGTCGAGGTGCATTACATAAAAATTACGCAAAAGTAACCGAAATTGGAGTCAAATCGGGGGTTATGAATATATGACATCCCGGGCAACGCCAGACACCCTGACAGTTTGACAGTTAAAAATAAAATAAACATGACAATCCCACAAATAATCTTTTATACTTCATTAT
Organism: Zhengitettix transpicula; assembly: GCA_037074705.1. Classification (NCBI taxonomy): domain Eukaryota; kingdom Metazoa; phylum Arthropoda; class Insecta; order Orthoptera; family Tetrigidae; genus Zhengitettix; species Zhengitettix transpicula. Next base: position 224,552,625 of record CM073590.1, read on the forward strand.
TTTATATTTATACTTGATTTTTTTGGAGGACGGGGAGGGGGGGTCATCAGTCGGTTTGATTTGGGTCTTAATTTTGCTCTGCTCGCCGGCCAGCCTCTGTTGATTACATTTACTGCATCGGACATTTCTAACTATCAGGTGTGCATACAATGATCGTTGTCTACTCCGCTTCCTTCACTGACATGATCCACCAATGAGTTAGCTGAACTTGGATGTGTAAGGATATTACCGCCAATTCGCCTTCTTGTTAATGGACTCCAAAGTTTACGTACTTCTCCTAGAAATTCTATTAAATTCGGTTTTCTTATTTCATCAATCAATTCAATGATTTCAGTTCTGTAATTTCAGGTTTTCGAGTGTTCCACTTTCACAGAAATGATTATTCCACACGTACAGTTCAAAAAGCCGTGTCTCCTGGTTTCTTTGTACGCTTCGCTTCGTTCATCCACAGTGTGTAAAAATAAATTTAATACTTGACTCGCAACATGGGAACAGCGCGTGTGCCTTTGAAGCTAAATAATTGACTCATAGGAAGTCACTGCCCTTTTATCAGACAACAAGAATACGAAAAGTAAAAAAACAAAGTAACATGTGAATCATTCACAATAAAATTGCGCTAAATGTCTGAAAATCCGGAAAGAAGCTGTTGTTGTTTGATCAGAAAAAAATATTACAGGTTTCGGAATATTGCGCAATTTCCGTTTACTAACGACTATAAATGTTTAAGAAAGCTAAAAAATAATTTGTATAGCAGCGTCCCAGTGGTTCTTCAGAGCTCAAGTGAATTCTTCTCTATATCGACCCTGGTGATTCCTTTTCAAGGAAAATATTTGTTTCTAGGCAACGCCTCGGGCGTCAGAATCTCTATAGTCTTGCAATTTCGTTCTCATGAGATCATCAGCAATAGAAATGTGTCACGATGGCGACCTTTGATTAACTGGCGAATTCAGTTAATCGCGATCGGCTGCTCTACGCTGCAAGATGTGCGAATCAGTTTCTGTGAAGACACTCCAATCTTCTACATCAAACACCAGGCCGGAATTATAACAAACATACGAAACAACAAACCTTCTTTGAACTTGTGACGATGTTTTGTAAGTAGCCTACAATTCTAGTGAACCTACCAATAACAAACTGCTTTAAGACAACTTGAACAATTAAACATTCAGCTATTTCGTACTAGGCAATCACATAAAGATGTTTAATCTAAAAGGTAACTGTTTGTCATTCGTCCCACAGTTATGTCTTTTACTAAATCCGAATTCCCACGCCGCAGTGAAACGCGTAATTTTAAGACGCAAATTCATTTTTCCCTTGTTTTTCCAACCGCCGAGATTTCAAAATTTTAAACATATCCATGCGTAAAAAATACATTTTACTGATTCAAAATTCAATTTGCCCCTTGATAAGCTAATTTACGTCCATGGCGCTTTAACAGTTTAAATAATACAAACGTGGTATTGCTTTTTTTTATTAAAGTTAACTTTTAGTCCGGAGACTTTACAGTTGTGATAATAATAATAATAACAGTATTTACAATTGTAAAAATTAACAAATAACAAGGTATTTACAATTTATAAATATTTCACATGTAAACTGGTAGTCTTGGATGTGACCCTTGTCATTCCAAGTTAGAGACGAGAGAAGCAGAATAACTTGTTTACCGCATATTAACATATAACCGGCATGATTTTAGCGATCAATCTGGTCATTGGGGAAACTACATGTTTGAAGCGTTAAGGATGTTATGGGGGAGATGGGAAGAGCGGATATTATAGGGAGTATGGTAGTGCCAGTTGGTAGGAGGGCTAGAGTTAGGTAATTCCAGAGTGATTTAGGGGGAGGATGATGTCAATTGTGAGGTGGTATTGCTACGAAATAAAATTTTAACTACGTCAATAGTCAGTTTGTGGCGGAAAAATAAATTACATTTTTAAGGTAACGTTACTTATAAACTTGAACACATTTTAGTGACGTTAAACAACGTCGCTAAAGAAGCAGAAAGAATATGAAATGAAACTGAATTCTCAACCATTTTGTAACATGTTTATATATTAATCTGGCCCGTATTTCGAAATTACATTATTTTAATTAATATAATTTTGCATTTGTTATGAAACACTCGTAAGGAAAATATTTATAGTTTCGCTAATCGTAAAAAAATGTCCTATAAAATTAACGTAATACAAGTATGGGTGAAAACATCGGAAAATTAGTCCAGTTAAGGAATATTGTCGTCCGACCAGTGCAGTTGTGTTTCTCTAGGGTCTTCTTGGCACCTGACGAAAGGAACAAGGATCACAGAAACGTGTGGTGTTTATATTATCAGTTATTTTGTCTGTATTGGCTATCTTTCTTATTCAATATTATCATCTCTTTTAGACACAATAAGAGAAAAATTTTACGTAATTTAGTTGTCCTTTTTTTCGATTCTATTTAAATCGACGCAAACGTGCTTCGACGAGAAAGTCGGAAATCTTCGTTGAGAATAATTTTTTTATTAAGTTTAATACTTCTTTGGTTTATGATAAAAATTATTTTTGGGAGGTTTGTTAAATTCACATATTTATAAAATAAATTTAATGCTATACAAAGTAAAAATAATAATACACAATAGACTGGCACTTTCCCAATCTCATAAAATTCGAACCGAAATAAATTTGTAACTCAAAATTATATATCATTATTTTTCAATGTCACAGTCAACTGTGATTTTAAAATTTTATTATTACTATAGAAACGACGATCCATTTATAATTATTGTGTTATTGGAATATCCCTTCATAAAAAAAAAACTAATTTGTGTGTTCTGTGACCCGATGTATTTTCTTTACTGAAAAACATTTGGTGCAAATTCGATTATTTAAAATGTGTAAAATATCGCTTTTGTTTTCTTATTTTAGCGATTCACTTGAAAGTTATTCGACTATTGGCCAAATACTTTATTTTCGGTTGTGTCACATTTCTTGTGTATTACGCTAACTTTGCATTCATATTTACTACGATATATTCTATTTTAACAAATGACAAATACCGAAAATTACAAATAATGTCAAACTAACTCGCGAAAAAAAAGTACTTCCATATTTTTGTCCGGCAAATGAAATTAACCGTACAAGTATTTATGCATTGAATGAACCTATACAAACAAATAGTTTAGATTATTTCCGGTAGCAATTAATTTTCTCGGTCCGGAATCTGAATAAAGAAGTAAAGCACTAGAAATTCGGTCAGTGACTCCAGTTCCTTCCTGTCCTTTGAGTGTTGTGAAAATTTCTGAAAGTGTTCCACGGGTCCAGCTTTCAAATAGTTCCATTTCATCTATTAGTAAGTCGTTAATACGAATCAGACCAAATGGTAGTTGAGTCACTCAAAAATATAAATAGAATTAGTTTTATAATGAAAAAAGTTATATTCCGCACAACAAAAAATTATGACTTAATGTCGTCTCAAGACTTACAAACGGTGATACGTTTGCCACATTTATTCCTTTTTACCGTATAAAAAGAATGTTGGTACAACAAAGAACAATGATGTGGTCTAATGATCAGTGTCACTGCCTCACATCACAGAGGTCCTGGGTCCCAATCCAAGCAAGGGTATGGATGTTGTGTGAAATACAACAGTGTAGAAAGTCACTAATGTCCTTAACCGTTGATGCGTCTATAAATAATAATTAATTTAAAAAACTAGACAATATTTCATGATCATGTTTATAAAATCGTTTTTGCTCTAAATTCTTAGATATTCAGACTTGTAAAATATTTATAATTGCACCCGAAGAGGTTCCAAAAGGGAACGATATGTCGTACCAATTTTAACTTTATGAATATGTTCCAATTTTGTATTTTATTAAAATAAATTTGGCAAATATGGATGGTTTATTCTTTATAATTTTCTGATACTACTAAAATCTTTTTTAATTTTTTTTAATTATCATTCACTTTTCTTCGCCAAAATAGAGAATGTTTCACCGCCAAAATAAAAATCATTCAATTAAAAATTTAATGTTAAGATAATGAACTTGCTTTTCGAGAGATAAAGCGAGAGAACATTTTGCAAGTAGTTGTTGAAGACTAGTACATATATAATGAGCATTACAAGCGGTTAGATAGGTTTACGCATCTGCAGCATAATTACGAAAAGACTACTTTTAAAAAAATGTACGCATACGAACAGTCATCGTAAAATAATTTTAGAATTTCGTAAGTTCCGTCCAACGATTTATTTTCTTGTATCACAGTCAATAGAGCCTTGAGATATTACCTTTGGACTCACATTCCAATTTTTTTTGTGTATATCTCGCTACCGGGTAGTGAAAGTCTTCTCTTACTTGCATGCAACAATTTGCAACCTACGAAAGTTTTCGTTTTTCAGCCCCTAAACACCCTCAATCCCTAATACACACACACACACACACACACCGAACGTCAGAATGAATATATCAATTTTTTGGGTTACTTCTTTTGTAATCGAAATACGCCCCCGAAGATAAACTTTTACTTCCACAAATGATCCCCCCTTTTTTTAGGGTAACAGGCTACATGAGGATAATCCACATGGTGGCAACTCCCCTTTAACAGCATAGGAAGGGATTTAAAAGGGGGGATGCGGAAGAATAGAGGAAGCTAGCCAAGGGTTAACTAGGGCCCCCGGGCTATATTTTAAGGATCCTACCCGGAATTCACCTAAAGAAATGCAGGGAAAACACTAGAAAAACCTGCATCAGGTAGGTCGGGCATGGGTACTTGTCCCACGCCCTTCCGATAGCGGGAGAGGAGTTTGCTGTGGGGACACAGCATTCCCTTCACCGTGCCTCGACCAATTTAGGAGGCAGCTGGCCGTGACAAACTGATATCAAGATAATGAGATTATCGAAAAGAACTGCGAGTAATTTGTAACCCCACAAGAACACTTCTACGAAATAATTAAACAAATCTGCTTTTAAGATTCCCTTTAGGGTTGAGATTGTTTGAAATTGCGATTATATAAAAGCCACTTATAACTGAATTAAGGAATCGTTGTGGAGAAAATTTCAATTATTTTTACGCAGTCCGAGCATTTATTTATCACTAGAAAACGGATTGATTTGGCTATGCGCTAATTTCATTATTGCTATTATATAGAACGTTTTTAAAACGATTTCCCTTTTCACTTTTAACTACATGAATAGCCTCTACAAGCTGGTACATAGAATACATATTGTATGAAATACAAATAAATAATAAATATTTTTTTACAATTTAATTATTGAACAAAGATTATTAAAAATTGTATAAAAAGTCGGAAAACAAACGAAAATTGTATAAAATAAATGTAAATTATCACCATTTCACTCTCCAATGGGTTTATTTTGGGCCTCCTCATTGTCGCTCTTATTTAGAGTCGTAGTTGTCTTAAAATCAATTTCCTTGCAATGGTCCAAGTGTTGTTTCTTTTCTCGTATGTGTCTTAATCAAATCGATGATCTCGGGCGAAAGTTTTTTTACGTCTCTTGGACAAGTTGAGTTTTAACAGTTAGTTTATTATATTTTGTGCAACGTTAAAGCTGCTAACCGCAAATTTTGAAGAAAGAAAGAAAGAATAACGCTTTCTTCCACCTCAGCACTACAAATAGACTTAAAGAAATTCTTCAAATAAATTACTGGTACCTCTCCTCCAAAACATAATTTTTGCCCTTTTAGAAGCATTAAATTGGTTTCACAATGCACTACTTCCACATTAAAATTGCTATCAACCGATTGCACAATTTACTGTCTACTTCAATGAGTTACTTGCCTTCTGATCCTAGTGTAACCCTTGATGACTACTTGTATCAGCGAACTAAACAATGAAAGAATTTTCCTCATATATTTTTCCTGTAACTATCTTCAAACGACACTATTTTACACATTATTTCGCTTTTTGAAAAATAATCATTCAAATGTTATTAAAAACTGTCTATAATAGTTCACTACTTAGCCTAATCCTAAACTTTTTCGACATTGCCGCATTTAGAGTGTTAAGATGAGAAATACTATTCACATTTCCGATGGTACACAAATCTGTTGTGTCCTCAGAGAGCAAGAATCAGAAATTCTTTAGTATGGGCACAAGTACAAACATGGATCTACTCGGTTCAGTCCAGTCAGGGAGTCTAAAAGCTGTCGACGGATTCTCTGCGTTCTTTCTCATTCTAAACGGCGATCCTAAATATAGGACAATTTTAATTACGACACGGCGACAAATAATAATAAATGTATGAGTGTATAGTGTAGCATATATGCAACATTACTTTTATAATCACTCCAGAGGCATCTGTTGGTATCTAAAAGAGCTAATTCGTGATGCAAATAAATATAAATATAAATATAAATTAACATATACATATATATAGTGTTAATTAAGAGGAAATAATTAATTAATAAACAAAAAATTGGATTCGCATTGTTAGCGGCATAAAACACACAAGTCGTACACAAGAATGTGGCAAGAATGCAATGCTTGTGGGTATTGTAGAGGTTGGTTCGCTAGACGCGCAGAGATGAGTCTGTGGGGAGGCGAGCTCCAGTAAAGTCGTCTTGGAAATATAGCAATGGACAGACGAAAAGTATCAAATCCAGAAAGTTCCTGGATACATGTAACAACAGTTAGACCATTTTACAAGTTGCAGTTTGTGAGACACATACGTAACATTCAACGCTAAATATTTAGAGCGCTGAGTCTAAATTATTGTATTCTCGATTTAGAGCACGTACGTCAAATTTCAGGGTCCAGGTAACTGCATCGTGCAATTAACAAACTTCGGAAAAAGTTAGTAATATTTCTTATATGAACAGTGAACCAACTTTTGCAAAAATAAAAGTGTTGATTAGAGTCAGCGGATAAAAATGGCCTGTCTATAAAGTGTGTGTGTGTACGAATGAGACAATTTCCTTGAGTACCCGAGACAGTAAGGTAAAACTCCACAGAATTACTATTTGTAAACTCATAAGTAAAGGTATTATCGTTAGATTTCGAATTTCGTTCAGAATTTAAAGTTCACATTTTATGTTTTCGCATTCTAATAGTCTACTGATGAATTAAGTCCACGATAGCTTGATAAAATTTAATTGTTTAACAAGTGTTTTCTTTATTAAAGGCCCAGTAAACGACCCTGAGAAATATTCATTTTCTTGTAAAAGATCAATTGATAATGTAAATTGAAATTTAATTTCTTAATAACTTTTGTAAATTATAATATTTTGCAATTAATAAATGTTAATTGTTTGTTTTAATTGATTTTGCAATCTTAATTGGAAGTAAAATACTATAAATTGACCTTCAACGTGAGGCATTGCTTTTAATTTTAACTGTCTTTAATTTGTGATTACCACAAATTGACGCCTTAACGTGTGGCTTTCTTTTAGAAGTATATTGAATAATTGTTTATTATATGTAATCACTACAAAATTGGCACCTCTACGTGGCGATTTAATTAACTTTCATTTGTAAATACCACAAATTTACGCCTTAACGTGAGGCACATTTTAACCCGGTTTTTATTCAATTAACTTTCATTTGTGATCACTACAATTTATGTATATATATATATATATATATATATGTGTGTGTGTGTGTGTGTGTGTGTATGTATGTATGTATATATAAAGAAATAATTCATAATTTCCTCTTTAACTACTCACTACAGAAGCAACAACATTTTTTCAAGTTAATTTTAACATGTTAACGTCATCAATGTATCACAATTGTAAAATCTTCGGATTAAAAAATATTCTGTAAAATTTAAAAATTAAAAAAAAACGAAGACGCATATTTTAAAATAGCGTTTATCCGTTGTTGAAACGTAAATCTCTGCATGATGATTAGTCAAAACTCACAGGAAGGACTGATAGTGTGCAAACATTTCATGCAATGTTGTTCATCTGATCGTTAAAAGTCTAGACACTCTTTTGGAACAACATTTATTTTCAGCTAGTCATTTTGGTACTTTATCCCGAATTATCTGTAATATTAAACAATAGGTTTGAACTTTGGTAATACTAGTGTCTTGAATAGGAAAATAGTTTAATTTCTAGAAATAACTGATCGACTTGTGGGTGGAGATATTATTTCAGAGCACAAATATGAGAGTCCGTAACCGTCATAGACTTGACCCAGAGAGTCTAATATCTCGTCTCTTAATGTTTCATTCATAGGCTGAAAAGGTTACGGTTGCGGAATTGATAACCTCCCCTCACGACATAATTAAAGAAATTAATAGTTTTGATTCTGTGCAAATACAGTTAATTGACGGGACGAAAACGGAGCACAAAATAAATGAAAAACAGAACAGAAAAGTGGTGGTGTTTTTGGGATCGTGCTGTGAGGGTTGGAGAGCCATTAGAAGGAAAACGAACGCGCTGCGTTAATGTAGCGACGGAGGCGTGTGACCTCTCTGTATCACGTTTCCTCATCCTCGGAAGAGAGGCGATGCGTCACATACGAGTCAGTCTGTCTGTTGAGTAGCAGATAGATTCCAAGCTACCTCGTGGCTGCGCTATACAGGGGAGGGGGAGAGAGGCGTGGCCGCGGTGCTGCGGGGGCGGAGGGGCCGAGGAACCTGCCTATAAAGGGAGGCGGCGGACACGCAGCTCCTGGTATCAGCAACAGGTCCCCGCCAGATAACCTCGGCACCCCTGTAAGTACCATGCCATCAAGTTGCCTTAGCAGTAGATAACCTCTAATATGACACCATTTCATTGTTCCTTCTTCGAGTTCAACGTGAATACTTTACCGAAGACACCAAATGATTCTTCTTCGCCTATTTTATTTTTATTATTATTATTAAACTGAAAGGCGTACATAGATATTAAGTTTCAAATATTTTCGTGTTCTTCGTCCCAGTGCGTGCTGTTTTGTAAAGGTACAGAGACTTCAGTCATTTTAATATTGAAATATAACATAAATTAATTTGATAATTCGTGGTCCTGTAGCAATATTTAAGCAAATTATTGACATAAATCTTGTATGTCAAAAACAGCACAACTTTTTTTTTCAATTACATTTCAACCTACAGGTTTCCATTTTCAGTAAGATTCATTGTAATTTAGAGAGAAGCGCCGGAGTTTTTAAATTTTAATTTTTAACCACGTTATCGATGTGCCAACTATTCCACAATTACCCCTTAATTTATACAGGATTTTGAAGAAATATGATAATTTTTCTTCGATTTCAGAATATAACTGAATGACGCATTTTTTTAAAAAATTTTTGAGACGTAAGAAAGAATAGTGATTTGAATAATCTGTCCATTTGTAGAAATTGTAGACTTGTGTGACGATTTGAAACAATTTTTCATGATGCCGACAATTTTTAAATTTGAAATAGATGCCTAGAAATATATGGGTGAACTGTAAAATTATCTCTTGAAAATATAAGTTTTGTCTTTTTTCTATAAATTCGTGCAATAACATTTTCAAAAAAGATAGAAAATAATGAGTGGTAGAAACAAGATAACTATCTATTTTAAAACAGTTACCAGTTGGAGAGAGAAAACCGTCGACTTGACCTCAAATCTTGTTAAGGCTTTAGCGGGCTTTTGTGGCTGTTCATATTTCTTGTTTGAGAGACGACTTTGACTTAGGAACAATTGAGAAACAATAGACATACTACAGATTTTTTTCGGGTTTGCTCAGATTAATATCACAATACCTTAGCCGGAAATAATAAGAGACAAATTTTTAATTTCAGTTTCTCCGTCCATCGTTCTGTGCTCTATTTCCTTTGTTGCCATTTTGAGGAAAAAATATTTTCGGAGTGCATTGCTTTAAATACGTAAAATTTTAATCGTGGTTTGAACGAAATTTTCAAATATCTATATAGAAGAGACTTTTTTACCCTAAGGGAAAAAACTGAAGTCTTTCAAAATATTATTTTCATCATAACGGTAAAGTAATTATGAGAATAACTAAATAAGGTAAATTGGTGATAACTAAAAACCGATTACAGAGTTCTCAGGTTCTAACCGCAATAGTCGTTGGAAAAACGCACAACGTTTCTACACCTAGCTCCGTCATCGTCAACATCATACTTGACGGACAACAGGATGTCGAAACGTTTTCCAATGACTGCTCTTACTGAAACCTAAAAACTCTTTATCCAACATATTCTCCTCGATAGTCTTCATTCTCTATTGTATTTCACGTTAATTTAATATGTTGCTATTTGTGGGGGGGGAGAGAAATTAAGACTTTATCAGAGACATTGTGGCCATCTTACTATAATTGTTTTAATTACCTCTTCCGTAGATGTTACTATCATGAAAGAACAGACTTTGGTTGAACAGAAATTATTATATAAATCACTGTCGTGGACTAAGGCTTATATAAAGTAACTTATAACACTTAAAAAAACAAGAATTTGCGAAAATTTCTCATAAGTACAGTAGTCAAATATGACATGTTTAGTGAAAAAGACCAATGCTGGTACATGTTATCTCGTTTCAGCAGTTTTTCACTTGTGAATTAAGACAATGCGTGTTACATTTTACTCTAAACCTGTTAACGTTTTGTAAAATTTAGATTTAATGTCTGAGAAATTATTTTTTTTGTAAGTATCTACTACAGAAGATCTTACATTTTATTAGTCTCAAATTTTAACTGTCAGAAAAAGTTTTAAACCAGTTTCCGGGTTTACTTAAAACATCTGCAGTGGCAATGAAGATTTTTTAATCATCACTTTATCTACGTAGTATTTTGTACTCTTAGTAAAAGGTTTAAAGAGTTGCTCTTTACGAAACAACAGTGGATGGGAACACTTTTAAACTATAAGATGACTGAAGCTGCTTATTATTTTTTTTTCGTTACTGTCTGAAAATAGAAAAAAAAAACTGCCGCTAATTAAAAAACTTTTCTAGAAAAATTTAAAATTCAGGAACTTTTAACGGACATTTTCTCCTCCAAGAGAATTGGTGTTGTGTTTTCGTCTCAGATATACGTTAATAAAACGTTGTCTTTTGGGAAGATAATATTTCACCTGATAACTTTTCTTTAATCGACATTTTGAGGGTCGAGAAGTTTTGTGTTGTTGTTGACAATTGATTTTTGTTGTGGCACGAGAGACATACGGAAGGTGAAAAGGCGTTGTTAACTGTTATAAGAAAATATGTGATTAACTTGGTTTAAGGAACCTTCGGTGGCATATCACGTAATTGAAATTCTTTCGACAGGGATGTTGCCTTAAGCTAATATTTGCTTCACAAGTTTTGTTTTTTTTGTCAATATAAATTGCCTGTAGGTATTGCTGCCTTGGGACAAGTTTTATTTGAAACGTTACCGGAACGTTTGAAGTGGTCTTAATGAAGAGTTCGATTAAATAACTGAAACGAAAAGTGATTTACGTCGGTTAAAAAGCGTCCGTTGCGGTAAAAATAACAAATAGGCGATGCTCTTTCGGCTGTAAATATCCCATAAACTTGTTATGTAAACCATGTTACTCAGAACCCCGTAGGGAATTTCATTCCTGCTAATTATTCTGAGAACATAATCTTCAGGTGACCTTTTCTCTACCACCAAACAATGTAATTGTTTAAATGAGTTGTTAAAATGGAATAATCTGCGGCAATATTTCTAACAAAATGTAAAAATAATTTTAATTGTTGCGCACTAAAATTCCTTTTTATGGAATTAAACTACGAGTAACGGAATTTCTCATATATGAAACGATCATAGAGTATGAAATTAATTTTTTTATATTTGCTTTTTGGAACATCATTTTTTCATAAATGCAAGATGTGAGTATAAATGTTAATTACAAGTATTTTTCAGCAAGACGAAAACTCTGGTGCCACACTGTTTTGCCAAATTAAATGCACACCAATACGCACAGAAAAAAAAAAGATTATCGGTTTGTCAACCGGGTCAACTGTTTATTAAATGTCAAAGTTTCTGGGGAATTCATAAAATTATAAAAATATATAAAATGAAAATATAGTTGTTCATAAAAACGTTGCGTTTTAATATACAATTGACCAGGTTGGTAACCGATAATGTTTTATTATATCAATGTCCCACTAACTTAAAATTTTAATCGATTATGAACTATGTTCATAAAATTTATTCAGATGATCGTCGGAGTAATGTTAAGGCTCAGCTTATCACGATGCTTCTTGCGGATTTTGTAAATGCCTCGGTACGACCCGAATTATAATTTGATGTTCAGAACTGAATATGTATGGTCGTTGAAGAGGGAATCTCTGTCCAAAAACCGTTACAGTGTTTTACGCGGGTCTTGCATATCTGAACCTACTTAGGGAACCTCATTATAGATACCCAAAAAAATGGTTGAGTTAATAATTCGGAAAGGAAACACAGGAAATTATATCTGACTGAAACATGTGAGTTAATGATCAAAGAAAATTGTAAATTTTAGGGATATATATAAATATATGGTTTTGAACTCAACAGCATTACGAATACGAGATAGCTTCGTTGATCCCGTAAGTCCCTTTATTTTTTAAAGGACCTAGAAAAAAAAAGTATAAGGGCAAGTATTGGGCGCTTGCCATTTTCTAGATACAACGGGGAACAAGACGTAGGCAACACACAGCACAGTTACGGAAGTGGACACAAACAAGTTCAATCAACAACGGCTGTCGATTGTCAGTTCATCTGGTGACATTTCACCGTAATCATCGAGCAATCTCAAGGTTGGATCAACACTTAAAAAGTTTTCACGCCTTGAGCAGATTTTTTTAGTCGCCTGCACTAGAAACTAACATCTATGACCACACAAAGCATACAATATTTCAACAAGAAAACAATATTATTAATCAATAGCGTGCTTGGTATAAATAGAGCGCATCTGTGTCCTCTCAACTTCGTTTCACGCCTGTTTTTATTTCCCCCACACATGCATCAAATCCGTTTTGTTCAAATTACTCTCACTTTCGTACTTAAAAGCCAACACTCAAACAGAAATAAATTTTATAATTGCAGCCAACACAATAAAAAATAATATAAATTTATTGAACTGCCAATCATGGCAGTTTTCGGCCTTCATTTTTGTTTACGAAGATGTGTATCGTTGAATTTTTTACGGAATGTAATTCGCTTTATTTTTTAACAAGTGTTAAGTAAATGTTTAATGTGAGGAAACCGGAGAAAATTTATTTCATCCTTGCCGCTTTATTTCACGTCCGCTCCAAGGCGAGTGTTCTGTTTCGTGTGACGCAACGTTTTCTCTCAGATTGGTGACAGGTCAAAAACAAAGAAGAAAGAAACCTAAGTTTTGAGCAGTAAATAAAAACTTAGTTCGTGTTTAAGAATCAGCAGAATCCGTTCAATTATAGAATTTTCTTTTTATTCCTAGAAATGCATCGTTCTTAGTTACTGATTTTGGTTCCTTCTCGTGTTGCTTATTTTGTTCTCTACTCGCTTCATCTCTGCAATCCGCTACAACTTCCGTTCTACCCGACATAAGTATGAATAAAAAAATAACATGACGCTATAGTTCCTTCCACAACCTTTCACGAGAGGCCAACTTCTCGGGTCTCACTCGAACATTGAGAATGCTTTATGTTTACGAGCGAAACGTTAACAAATAAACCTGCAAGGTCCCAAAAAAATGAGGAGGAAAAACATCGGCGAGTATCGTTCCATTTGTAGTCTACAGAAAAATACCCCAAAATATTTTCTTCTTTCTTTGAGGGGGCGATGATTACCGTCGTCCTCGTGTGGGTCATCACCATAGAGTTTCAGGAGGCTCGCTGTCGGTGTCAAAGCTAACGGGAACTTCCCCTGTTGTGGCAGCTCCGTGTTGGTTTAGCGGGCGTACACGTTCTCGCCGCCCCCACAGAAAAGCTGCTGGTGTATTTTATTAACATAACATTAGCACCATCTCCAATATTCAGCACGAGGCATGTCCGAAAATAGTCACGCGATATCCCCAAATTTGGAAACAAATCACTGGTAGTTGGTTTTGTGTTTATAAACCAACTGTTGGACTTGGTTTCCTTCATTTATTAGAACGGCAAAGTCCCCTTTCGTGAAGTGAAACTCTTCAGGGTCATAGAATGATGACAGAGGAAGATAAATTACATTTTTGGACGAAGTCGGCGGGCGAATGATGGCGGCCAATATTCGATATGAACAGTTTCCGAAAAGGACACAAATGTTTTAACGTTATGAAATAAACTTCGTAGACTTCGCCCCGATATCCAATAAAGGGACCTGGTTTGAAATTTTAAAACGGCGTAACACGTCCCGGCATTAAATGTAACTTCAGGAATAAAAGATCAACTGAACGCAGAATTTCGATCCTGGGGTCTGCATATGTGCATAGCTTGTGTGTTTTTTTTTTAAAAAAAAGTATCCATAATCACAAAGTCTTAAAGAACCCAAGAACACTGCAGACAAAAATAACAATTATTATTATAAATCACAGTCACATATAAAATTTATTTTAATGTAATTTACACCATCAACGTTAACTTTATTCAACGTACAATGAATATGTTAGACCATAAGTGTAAAAAGTTGGCAAAACTGCATTACTACAAGAAAAATTATGCCAACTAATCAAACCTGAAATTCACGTACGAAGGTGGTGTTAACAGGTTATGTATAGGGTAATCCTCATAGTTGCAACTCCCCTCTTACAGCATAGGAAAGGGAGTGAAAAGGTGGGGGGGGCTGCGGAAAGGTAGAGCAAGGTAGCCAAGGGTTAACTAGGGCCTCCGGGCTATGGTTTAAGGATCCTACCCGGAAATTCGCCAAAAATTGATGCAGGGAAAACCCTAGAAAAACCTGCATCAGAAAGGTCAGGCATTTGTTAAAAAGTTGGAAAAAGTGCATTACTAAAAGAAAAAATTATGCGAGCTCATCAAACCTGAAATTCACGTACGCCCATAAAAACAATATAAACCGGATGCACCATCAACGTCCTGCAAGACAATTCAATTACTCCCAGCATCATGAACGTACAGTGAACGTAGAGCTGACAAAAATCAATATTAACATAGGTATACGCATAATTTAATCTAATGATATACTAAATAATTTTACAGATGAATATGGTTAAAGTAACCGAAATTGTCTGACGTACAATTTTAAATTCTGGCATTGTACTGTTAATTAAATTAAAATAAATTTTATGTGAGACAGTGATTTAAGGGTTTTATCATCTATAATATTAATAGTAAAATATAACAGGCCTTTGTCGGTTTATTAGATAAAAAAACAATTATTTAATACGTCACCTATCCTGAAAGATCAATTTAAGAATTAGATACATTCAATTAACTTTATTTAGTCATCGAAGTAAATAGAGGACCAAAGTAATGTAAATTGCCACAATCATAACACAGTAATAAAAGAGGCAATATATTCCCTATTTTCACTATTTCTGCGAGGAAGTTGTTCTCATGACTATACATAATTTATGTTTCCGAAGAAGCTACATAAATGGAATCATACGAGAAAACAAACTTTAAATGGAAAATATGAATTTCTTGTATGAATATAATTTATCTTTCACAACGAATGATCTTTTACAGACACAATAGTATTTATTTACAATCTATACAATCGGTCTCTCATGTATAACCAGTCAAAAATAATAAGGACGAATTTTATATTGATCGTATCAGTTTATTATATCCAAATAACTTCGAAACAAAACTTAAGTTCAAGAAATGAATCTATATATAATTAAATAGAGACACTACTGTTAGCTTTAGAAATGACGGTAGTGAAATGGAAAGATTTTATTTCGATTTTTTAAAACTTTTGATTCTATGCGAAATGGCAGAAAACTACATATTTTTAATGTTAAAATGTTGCCACTATGATATATACAATAATGTATGAAAGTACGTTGGCATCAGTTGACATTAAATATTTTTATATTGAAAAAATATATAAAACAAGGTAACTAAGAGAATCTATAGTGTGAATTGAATCACGTTTTTAATCATGATTTAAAGAAAATCGAGTTATGTAAATTGATGCATAGTGATTATTATTTTTAAAATTATAAATCTTCTAATGTATTAGCAATTTTAATTATGTTCATCTTAATGTATAGATATATCCTGATGAATATGACCTGGTGAGAGGCCCAAAGCTACAGTCTGTATAGATTGAAATAAATACTATTGTCATTGTAAAAGGTTATTTTTCACATAAGATAAAGTTTAAATACATTAATAAGCAATTCAGTTAAGGGTTGTCGTTGTTGAGCAATCTCTTATTTGTCGATGAGAACCAATTGTAAAGGACTGGATAATAAGATCAGGTAGAACCAGGGTTGGGGACGTTACCTCGTACGTGTCTGAAACGAAGAAATTACAAAACATTATTCAATGTTTTGTAGACTCCTTTATAAATCAATGAAGTTATTTTAAAGATACAGCAAACAAGATAAAATTCAGTGAAAAAAAAAATTCTGAACAAGATGCCTTTGTTTCGCACAAAGTTCTTAGGCACATTATAATGAAAGCAATGCTGAAGAAGTTAACTGGAACTCTGCCCAGATGCAGTATGATCCGCCGGGATATAGATAATACGAGTCTCACGAGGACGTTGATAATAGGGAAGAGACTGTGCCTTAAGTTGAATAATCAAGTTAATGGACCCACAGAGAAGGAGAAAATATACATTATGATTAGCAACAGGAAGCGTAGGGCGGATCTAACGTCAAAATTTAGAAAAATATTTCAGCGATATATTTCAGACCTAATGTATTCTACGAGGGTGTTTATAATTCAACTAATGAAGACAATGAATGGAAACTGAAATGTATTTGATCAGGACAGTTGTATTTATCTGCCAAACTAAATAGCTTCTTTTATAAATTTACTTGACAGACAAATAGACAATTTTTTTAGAATAACAGGCTACATGAGGATAATCCACGAGGTGGCAACTCCCCTTTAATAGCATTGAAAAGAGATTTGAAGGGGTGCTGGGGTGCGGAAAGGTAGCCAAGGGTTAACTAGGGATACCGCGCTCTAGTTCAAGGATCTCACCCAGCATTCGCCTAAAAGTGATGCAGGACAAACCCAAGAAAACCAGTATCAGCTCTTAATCTCAGGGTCTTGATCTGGGCCTTTTAAATCAAGAATTTTATTACTCGTTTTAAAAACAATACAACTTCTGTGCCAATGCGCACTTGTGAATTTATTACAAATCAATATTTTCAATAGACAAAAAATAATACGAAATCTGACAACTATCTTTTCGTTAACGTTTAAAATTAATGAATTTTCAATTAAACTTACTGTTTTGTTGGTACCTGGGCAATAAATTTATACCTGGTTCCGGAACACTGTCACAAACACTTTAATTTTTACAACAGGCCTTGTTTTTCACAGAATCTAACACTTCACTTGATAATTTGGCGCATTATCTGAAACTCGAACGCTGCTCTGCTCCGCAACCATTTCGTCAATGCAATCACGCTACAACTCCTCCACGCTGATTTTGGTAAATTTCAATTTTAATTACCACAATATATATATATATATATATTCTTTATAGACAAATATTTCTAAGCCCAGACAAAAGAATGCAGTTAAAACGAGCGTGAAACAACGAAAAAGTATTGTCACTTAAAAACAAATATTATAAGGAAACGGAAATAACTTCAAAATTTATTATTCGGAGATACAATAGAAGCGTTACGTACAGTTTGTGTTTTTTTTATATAAAAAAAAGTAAAGCGTCAGCTGTAGCTGTCGGACAAATTAATGTAAAATAAACGTAAAAAACCAATCAGGTCAATGGCCGAGAAATAATCAGAAGTAATAACAACAACAGCATGAAGAATTAATGATACATTACTGATCAATCTCTGTTCAAATATAATTACCACAAACCTACGATAAACTCAAAAAGCCAACACGAGTCGTATTTTAGCAATCAATCCTTCGTTTATAGATTTGGATAAAGACGTAGACACTGAAATTGGACACGAATTTGTTGAATATTCCAAGTATATAAATTACTTAGCCTAGGAATTTCTTACTCCTCAGTCGTGCGGCGACCAACCACACTTGAAACAGAGTGACGTTACCCGAAGCCTGAAGGATTTGCTAATAAATGTTGTTCTAATAGCTCAACGTGAGGAAAAAAAATTGCCCCGGAGCAATTCGGGCCTACGGTAATGTCAACAGTTAAGTTCAAACCCATTCACTGTGAATGGTTATGAAACAGTTTACAAGCAAACAATCGAAAATAATTAATCTATGATTATGTATATTTGGAAATTATCAGACTCAATGGCAACTTTTATTGTGCAACGCATAAATTTATTACGTGACACGTCGGGAAGTTATTCATTCCATTATGGACGGGGCCAAAGGAACACAAAGCTAATTTCCAATTACAAATGTATGAACGAGATAGATATCCATTTTCGGCACAAAAGCTCGCTCAAATTAACAACAACAAAAATCTAGCTCTCTCTCTCTCTCTTACAATTAACATAGAGAGATGGGACGCACGGGAAATGAAAATAGTTCGTTTAAAAAGAAGTTCAAATGGTGCACGTGCTAGTAAATAAAACAAAACAAAAACTAATGATGGCAAGCAAATCAGTATGGGACTACTGTTGTTTAAATGTCAACCAGCCTTTCCGTAAAGCGCACAATATTAATGTTGTACATCCAGAGGGGAAATACGTAACAGGCTCTCCGTATATACAGGATGACTTCATAAAAGGAAATCAACAACAGGAGTATAGCAGAATCTAAGGTTTCCAACACAATCAGGATTATAGAACATACATTTCTAAAACAGTTTCTACAGAGCTGGAATTGTAAGCAAGTAAATCCTGGTAAATAGTTAAAAAGTATAATTTAAACCTTTTTTTGGTTATGAACCTTGTGTATGAAAGCCGAAATTATGTTCATTATTCTGTTGATATCTATGAAATTTGAGTACAGTTTAGAACGTATTTTCTTTTAATATATATATATATATACGTCATTTAGAGACAAAATTAAGAATATTGTTAAAGTTTAAAATTTACTATCATAAAATTTATACTTTGTACTGGTAAAAATATCCTTTTTTAATATTAATAATAATTTTAGTAATTTGGCATCTAAGTTATTTTGTATTATTACAGTATAAAATGTATGTTTCGACTGGGCTCCGACCATTGTGACAAAATAAATTATCTATCTGCAAGTTACAAAATTGTTACACCATAATTTGTTCTTCATTTTGCTTATGAATAATATTGAAATACTTGAAGATGTGGTTTTTCTTCACTTAAATTTTTCTTTGTAAATGTAAAATATTTAATATTCAATATAAGTGTTATCAATCAATTCATTTAATAATTTCTTCTGACTTCGTTGGCCAGAAATGATTATATTAATGTATAGTTTCTTCATAATGTTTCAATGGTTTGTAAAATCAGTCATAAAAACATACCTTGAATCGTCTATAGTACATTAAGATGATAATAAACACGGATAACGAAATTAAAATATATGTGAAAAACGCCTGCCTATTTAGATCAAAATAAATTTAATGTAGTAATTGAAATGTACAGCTGAAGACGTTCCAATTTCTGTTAAATTATAATGTTTTAAATTTTAATAATGAATTTTCTGACTAGCTTTCAAACTTATTTAAAATTAATATGATTATTGAAATTAAAATATATATTTTTTAAATTAAAAACAAGTGAGATGTATACGATATTGAGGGAAAAAAACTTGCTGAATGTGAGAGGTTAGCTAAGATAAAATTTTAGAAGCAAAGCGACGTTTCGAGTAACAATCTGTTCATCTTCTGCGCAGAAGAGTGCATCAATTCAGAACGTATTTGGTCAAATAGTTCAATATATAATCGTATTTAAATGATGCCACAAGAACCTCGATCGAATCTCAATATGAAAAAATTTTCTTCTTCCCAATATTGGCTTCATTTTCTCTCTCTACCTCCTTGGTACTTTTCTTTAAAATGATCTAATCCAATTATCACCATTCGATCGTACATGGCATGCAAGTCAATACGCTAAGCTCAACGATAGTAAATTACCAACTAAACTGGCGGAAGCTTCACACGTTCAGGGTTTGTATCACACGAACACGAGGCGTCATTCACAAAGCCAAGAGAGAATACTATCGTCCAACTTGTTTACGAAACAGCAATAAATTTACATTCTAGACCTTGTCATTCATTCATCTTCGGGTTAGTTAGTAAACAGTTTATTTGGAATACTACGAAGATGCTTCCTGACCTTGTCGGATGAAAAAGCTACAAACTTGAATGCTTGAGAGTAGGTTGTGGGTTAACGTTCCCCTTTCTCTGTGGTTCGCTGACTTGATTGCTTCGTCGCAATTACGCGCATTGCAAACGCTGATATACACTCAGTGACACGCAGACGACAAAAATTTGACCCGTCCCTCCCCAGAGTTTAGCCTCGTTTTCATATTTTGCGTCATTGAAGATAATGCATGACCTTAGGCTCGGCTTGATGTGAGAAGAATGGCGGATCAGACTCGTTACTAATCAAGGATGTTATTACTGTTTCAGCTATAATGTGGAAAGATTCATAAAACACTACGAACAACTGTATCGAACGTTAAAGGCCAATTCGAACTGAAGATGCAACAATTTAGTACATTTACGACTAGATAATTGAGTTTATGGAGATTACGAACGTTGCCACAGCCAAAATCTAATTTCAAGACGATATTGGATATTTTACGTTGTACATGGAGGATTTACCCTGCCATTTTCCTCTCCAACTGCAGTAAGGATATTCAAATTTGAATGGGTATCGGAAAAATATGGGAGGAAAAAGTTTTATAAATGTAATAGTCAATGTCGTATCCTATAAATATTTATTTTGCTCCATTCAATATAGCATTATGTAGGGAAAAAAATTATTTCAATATTCTTCAAAATAGTATGCATTTATACATAAAATGCATACTATTTTGAAGAATATTGAAATAATTTTATATATAGAGAGAGAGATAGGCTACATATTTAACCCGTATAATTGCTGTCTATATTGCTCCATATTGGTCCATGGGAAACTTTCAATCTCCCTCATTTTTTCTATCCCACCAATTTAATCACCGCATTTTCATATATTAATTACCTGGATACAACTGTTCTGAACAAATTTAAAAATAATTCCAATTGTTGACAAAGTGGGCCCAATCACAAAAATTTTAAAGCCCTACGAGTATGTCTCATTTGGTATACGTTTCGTGAGGTCTAGGACCCTCAGAGGAAACAAACAATTTATTCTTGAAAAAAAAATTGAAATTAGAGAAAGGAATTCTTACAGAATATGATTGATAGAAAGAGCTATTTTCTATTTAAGGGAAAATCCATGGGATGGAAATAACTCCGAAAAATCCAACGTTAGTTATCTCGGTAGAAAGGATACATAATTTCAAAATTATATATAACAACATTCATTACTAAACAGGACTTAACGTGACTGAAACAATTTACTAGCAGGAGTAATTGGAGATATTCCTATTATGGAAAATAAATTTCTGACAAATTAGAGCAAAGGTAGATGGTGAAGTGGTAGTGTTACCAAGCAAAAAGAAATAAAAATATTAAATTATTATAGGCGGGAATATTAAAAATAAGAGTGAAGCTCGAGTTGAGTACTTAAAAAATTCTAAATATGCCAAAGAAGCATATTGATGGAAGTATTTTTCTTCAGGGAAGGCTTAATTATATCTCAACGAGAATAGACTAAAAATGAAGTATATTATATTCGTAGCTATTATTGACTGTTAGCTGAATTACTAATTAATTCAATTATTTTCTCAGCGACCTTTAGGATCCTTTCCATTGATGTACTTCATCTGGTACTTATATTTTGACTGTTATTGATCTACGTGAGTTAACACTGCAAACAGACTACGATCGTCTTCTATTATTATTAATATACAGAAAAAAATTTAATATGTTTAAATTAACTTGAAGAAATATAATGAATAAGAAAGATAGCCAATTCAGACAAAAAAGTGATAATATAAACACCACACAACTTTTCTGGGATCCTTGTGCCTTTCGTCAGGTGCGAAGAACTGCACTTGTCCTGTGTCGCTCTAGGTTCTTCTTCGCACCTGACGAAAGGCACAAGGATCCCAGAAAAGTTGTGTTGTATTTATATTATCACCGTTTTTTTAATTTGAATTGACTATCTTACTTATTCATTATTTTCAATTACACGAAAATTTTTCAATTTTTGAAGAAATATAGTTGCTTCTTGACTGAGTAGTTGAAGAGTAAGTTAAGAAATTTTTAATTTACGGTGATTGCCAGGTCAATTTGTCGTTTTCTTTTCAACCTTCTCATAGGCTTAGGTTGAGGAGGGTGGGATTCTGTATTAGAGATAATGCGATTGAAGTGGTGGAGATTTCTATTACGTTGGATGAGGGCGGTTTGAATTATGGTTTTTTGGGTTAAGGGGAATATTTAGGTCATTTTGTATTCCAGAGTTAGTAACGTACCAGGGACAGTTAGTTATAAAACGGTTGATTTTATTTTGGGATATTAGGATTTCATCTATGTGGGTGGTAGATGTAACAGGCATAAAAACAGAGTGTTATATGAAGGATGTGTAAAGGAGTGTCTTTACTTACTGGCAGTTATACTTTAATGCCATGCAAATATGTCCACATGCTTTCCATGTAGCATCTTTATGCTTCTCTTGACATATAATAGAAGGAACACCACAAGTTAACAGTTTACTATTTCCTTCCTTTCCCATTTGTTAACAATTACTTTCAGTATTATTCAACCTATAAAGGAAAATGTTTAATACACCCAACAAAAAACTTATAGCTCAAATAAATATTTCTCGACAAGCATAGCATGCAATCTTTGTATGTTTGCTGTGAGTACACCTAACTGTCACAGTATTTACTCTAGTGGCGCTGAAATGTCAATTACGGAGACCTTAAGACAATAATCATACGGCGTATGATACCCGTTTATCTAGAGGTATCGCTGTTTCCCTGAATGACTTTCTTTATCTATTGATAGCGAGCAACACTCAAATGGCAACACAAATACAGTTTACATTAAACACTGCATTGACATTCACAGAGCTGAGTAGTTTGACTTGTATATATGTGCAGGGGTGTGAGTGACAGCGGCCGGCCTTTTGTTAAGAGGGTTCGGGTCTGTAAATTTATGACGGTCACTTTCACACATCTGTTTGGCAGACCAGAGAAGTGGACTGTAGCATACGAGTGCCCGTGACAAACGTCGGAAATTTTTGTATATATACAATCTTAAGTTTTCAGAGAAGCCCCTTGGAGAGCAACAGTAGCTGGTGATTGTCCGATGTGAAATGTCGAATAAAATAAGGTTTAGTTCAAGTTTTGAAGTCATAGAATTTTATGTGGAAGCAGCTAATACGACGGAACGAAAGCAAAATAGTGCGACAAGTGCATTGAATCGATGTTAAAAAGCAGATTAAAGTGTTTTTTTTTATTTTACGAAGACAGCTTGAAGTGATTTGGAGAAGTTAAGTTGAAAAAGTGTAGGTAAACTATCAGCGAGGATTGCAAAAGGGATTTCGACAGCTATATATTTGACAATCACAGATAAAACATTTAAATTAATATTAATCAGGAAATATTGATCACATTGCCACATAAATTTTGCCATAATCTACCCACGAAAACCTACCCTGAGAAAAAGGTCCATGATATGTGTTTTAAAATGTACAAGCAAAATTTTGTATTATTTTTTTTTTGCATTTTCATTTCAAAAGTCTCATGTTAAAAGTAGATACATATTTCATACAGTAAAACTTTAATTATTTATAATAAATAAAACAATATATATATATATATATATATATAGTTTAACCAACTAACGTGTATCCATTATGAAAAATAATACTACTGTCGATTTCTTTTCCAATAGTTTCAATTAGATTGAAACCTTATTTAATTATTTTAAAAATATGCACAGTTTAATTTTTCTGTATTTCTAAAAAATTAATAATATATTGTAATGCCAATTAATTAACACATTAATTGGAAATTATTAATCTAAATTGTTAGAAAAACATATTCTTGACGGCGGTACAGAAACAAACAACAATGTAGCCAAACATTGTTTCTTTGTCGGAAGCCCTGCAAAATGGCGTATGCAGCGCTCGGATTTGGAAGACGGGAGCAGTTCACGTTATGATATGGCAGAAGGCAGGTCGCATTAAGAATTCACGTTATGGTATGAGAGAGTGCAGATCACGTTACGGTAGAGTGGAGTTCACATTAAGATACGGTAGAGTTCAGTCCGTATTTCGAATCCTCAGCGATCGGGTGGTCGTGAAAGAACTTTTGGAACTTGGAGATTGAAACACGTACCGAGAGATGAGGACGAAAGCGAAAGGCGAGAGCGAGAATCGAAACGAGCTTGCAGGAAAGCATAGATAAAACATTCACACACGCAGAACTATAAAACCTGCTAAGCACAGACAGTTTTGGTGAACATAGCCAGGCAGAGAAGTAGCAGGAGTCAACCGAGTGAGAAGGGGGCGAAGAGGAGGTTCCTGGTTCCTGATTTTGATCTAAAAATATTAATTTTAGAATCAGTGAGTTTTAGTAGAAGCTGTGCAAAAACCCGTCATAGTGCTTCGTAAGTCAAAAGTATCCTGGAATGCTGGGCAGCCGTGAGTACCAATATAAAACAATTAATTATGTAAACCGGATTAAAAGATAGTCGTCAGATTTCGTTCTCTTCCTTTGATAAAATTTGTTAAGTAGAATCCATCTTTTTAGTATAATTTCGTCGACAAGTAAATTTCGTCTTTGTTAATTGACGAGTAAATCCTTTTATTGAAATTTGTGTTGATAATATTTCTAAATAAATGATTAGACATTATCAAACCCAGTAATGACCCTGAGATAAATTCTATTTGTAATTATTTGTGTAATTGATTCAAAAATTGATAATATTTTGTTTGTTTGAAATTAAATGCTTTTATTTAAAAAACCACTCTTTTTTGTATATTACAATATTTAGAGATGAATCCCGTCGTCATATTTACCAAGAGTACTTCAGAAACTCCTAAATTATCGAAAAAACACTACAAAAGTCCCAGAAGGATCATCGGTAGATACGAGAATTCTAAAAGGTGGGGCAATTAAGGTTTTATCGAAAAATATTGAAATATTTTAGCAAAAAACCTTAGAACGAAGAAAAAAAACACCCGGTGCCTCCAGAGTTGTTTGACCTCTGGATATTTTTTTTGATATAAGGAGTCGGGTTTTCCCAATGAGAGAATCTATAACACAATTCTCAAAAGGGCGACTAGTGAACAAACAGAGATAACAGAAGATTCAGACAGACAGTGAAGTAGACATAGAGAAAGACGCATTCAAAGTGTCACATAGGCGTAGATAATTCAGATACCAAAGATAGACGGGGATTACAGATATAGTACAGAAATATTAAATGGCAAACCATCAACGAACGCTAGTCCGGATCAAAGTAGAAAGCCGATTATATTGACATCACCGAGACAGGAGAAAATAAACGCAGAAGCGAATATGCACTCTGTTCAAAGTTTACATAAGTAAATACCAAATGTCCACGATTTTGCCATTAAATCGAAATAGTTTCGTTATATATCATCAGATTATTTATATACAACTAACAATTTAGATTTTAATTAGTTCATTAATATGTAATAATCAGTGAGTACTGATTATTAATCTTATTGTAAATATTTATACAATTCTGAAACAAATTCTGACAACATTTTAAAGCATATATTCCATTAAGTTTTAGTGTAGTTATATAAAACGAACTGGAGTCTGCAAGAAGCTGAGATTCTAAAAATACGTAAAGAAAAACTGCTGAAAAAAATCGATGTTACATTTTATAACAACGTTAAATGTTAAGTGCCGCGCTAATGATGGTTTCTGTAAAGGTGAAAACAAAATAGACCTGAATTATGAATTGAAATCGTCAAGAGTGCTGAACAAGTTGAAAGGAATCCGATAATGGCATCTGATTTACGAGCCAGGCCTTCTGGGCGTCGCATGGACGAAAACCAGGAAGTCTGTCTAGTCCTTCGTAAATTGTAGTGCATTAAATTGTGGTGCACAGAAGGTCGTGCACCTTTACGACCCTCGCGAGACCAACTTAACCACAAACTATAACGAGATCAGATCCTGAACGATTACTCAATTATTGAGACACGTTCGCTGCTGGTGATCCAACAACATACTGCCCTCTCAATAGAAATAAGGTAGGGGAAAGGTGCTGTTGGGGAAAGTTGGCTAGGAATAAATATACCTTTTTTACAACGTGGAACACAAAATTCTGAACGACCAAAAATTTACTTAACATTATCCTCGTACAAATACATACAACCAAACTCAGATGAAAAGATAATGAACCGATCATCAATTAAAAACTAAAGCACAACAGTTCTTATGGGAGGTGATTGATTATATTATAAACGCGATTGAATTTATTTGGGTGAAACTATCACAACAAAACGCTGAAAATATTTTTAAATTTTTTTTTTTAATATTTATAATAAAGACGTGAATTTTAATTTTATTTAACTTGCAAAACTTTTTCCACTTCTACAATATTACCTAGTAATCTGCTTCTAAATTGTAACGCAAATAAATAGTATGAGAAACACTACTGTCAGAAGAAAAAAAATAATTAAGGTTTAAAATATATTTATGACTATAATTAAATAATTACGAAGCCGCTTACAATGAAATGCAAAAAAAATGTTTCCATATTCAATTAACATATTATAACTTGAAATTCAGCGATACGACAGAAATCTTGAGTTTTTTTAAAAAAAAAAGCAGTGACTAAATTTTCATCGAGTCAAAAGAATTCTAAAAATATAGTTTTAGCACGTTAATATGAAGAATATATTGACAAAGTTTAATAGCCAACACACTTTTCGATCCGATAATCCGAGTAAACTTCATATTTATTTTAATTTTCCTTAATAACACATTAAATTAACGATCAAATTCCTGTTAAAAATTAAACAACAAAAGTGATAAAAAGTTTGATGTGAACTGAAAAAACTTACCCCTAAAAGTCTGCGTGATAGTATTGCTGTAGTATTACATATCTGA
Organism: Zhengitettix transpicula; assembly: GCA_037074705.1. Taxonomy (NCBI): domain Eukaryota; kingdom Metazoa; phylum Arthropoda; class Insecta; order Orthoptera; family Tetrigidae; genus Zhengitettix; species Zhengitettix transpicula. The sequence continues at coordinate 224,579,710 of CM073590.1, forward strand.
AAAAAAAATAATTACGGGATTACAAAATCTCGTCAACATTTACAACAGAAATTAAATAAATGAAAAAATTACGTCGGATGAAAATTAATAAGAAAGATACACAAATGCAGACAAAATAAGTGATAATGTAAATACCACACAACGTTTCTGGGATTCTTGTTCCTTTCTTCAGGTACTAAGAAGAGCCTAGAGCGACACAACTGCACTTCTCAGTTGACAAAACTCAAAAGATTTTTGTCTGTATTTGCCTATCTTTATTATTATTAGAAATTAAATACACTAAACGTATAAAATAAACTAGAATTTCTTAATGAATAATACAGGTCTTACGTGAATCAACAATACGTATGAAACTAATCAAATACGTCCTGAAAATTAATACACAATTTTATTAAAAAAATTATAAAAACAGTGCAACGAATTAACGTAATAAAAATTATAATTAAGAGATTTAAGTTTCTTGTAAGAAGCGTAAAAATTGATATTTTTGGTGCTATAAAGCCCATAACCGACTTTTAACCACACTAATTTTGCAGTTTTTAGTAAATAGAATATTCTCCAGTGGGCCCTTAATATTTTCTATTTTGTGCCATCCTTTCTTTTTCGTCCACCTGCTTAGAACGGAAAGTATCTTAGATAACTGGCCTTATATACCCTTTTTCCATGCTTCTACAGTATATTTTACCATATATTTTGGAGTTACTATCTTGAATAACGCCACTCTTGATTCACAAGGCTTGCAAATGATGTATAAAATATACCGGAAACTGTATGATTTAATCTAGTTTCACAAGATTCTTTTCCATTGACAATTCGGAAAAATAAGTGCTTCGATTTCTTTTGGGTCTATAGATTTTACAATTGCATTGCGTAAATCTCGATAGAAAATTAAAGAATTACATAATTTATAAAATATAGATTATATCTACTGCAGCAATTATATACCAACCAATGTTGATTTGCTAAGAAAAATGATCATTGATAAGTTGTTACCTCACTTCACTTAAATTGCTTATATTTTTAGCCTTTCAATAACTCTTTGTATATTCTCCTCTGAAAAATAACTTTCACATTTTTCGCACGTTATTAAATTTCCAGATAATGGATTCCAATTCCTTATCCTTCTGTTAAAAAATGAAAATATCCCCACATGAGTTTTATAGGATTTTTATAAGACTTTTTTCTATATGAGTTGAAGGTAATAAAATTATTTCCATTTTTCCAAGGAATAATTCTTAAAAGATTTTAATATCACACCCTACAGGCCTTTTAAATAGGATAACAGAGTAAAATTCTGGGTTTTTTTAATCAAAAAGGTCCAGAATGAACATTGTAGTATTCCCAAGTAAGTGTATATATTTTTCATTATGCTTCCTTTACGAAGAATTCCCTTGTTCCAATGATATTGAAGTTAAATTCATAAAATTGAAGAATTTCATATCTTAAGGTAACAGTTATCGAGTTGAACTCACATCCGTTCGGTGTTCGTTCATGTGTTCAATAGGTTCACTCGTTCAATTCATAAACTAAAAAATTATTAACTGAGCATCGAAAAACGGATTGGAGCTCAATGAATTCAACTAAAAGATATGTATCGTTCACTCAAAGGTCTGTGTTTGTGAAGTGTCGCCTCGCAAATAAAAAAAAAACTCAAGCGCCTGTATTTTTATTCTATAAGCGGATTCCAACTTGGCGAAAAATAACATCTAACAAAGCCGAGGTAATTAAAACACAAAGACGCTGATAGGCGGGGGAGAAAAGAAAAGTAAATGGGGTTTGTTGGCGCGGCGATTGGTCCAGTGTGAAGCACTCGACTGCTGCGGAGCATCGGAACTCTTCTACGTTCCTGGTGACTCAAATTTTGGTTAAACTGGGACTGCAATTTATTGAAATTAGTAACGAAATACAGTTAGTTAATATTTCTCATGGATTTCCATAAAACAATTGAAGACTGCGTTCTCGCCGCCCACAACAGAACTGCGGATTCGAAGATTGACGAAATAAGAAGTTGGTAGGATGGTAATTAAAATGTTGGGAAAATATATTTTGAGCTGAATATACTGGTTAGCACCATAAGTTCGTACCCGATTTAAAACTAAAAATAAGTTATATTTTTAGGATCACAATCTTATTAATCTTACAAATATTCTTATTTATGTATTCTTCTTTTAGAGCGCAGATTAATCCACGTGCTGGTAACTCCCTTTCAATAGTATAGAAAGGGATTTGAAAGGGGGGATGTGGAAGAGTAGAGAAAGTTAGCCAAGGGTTAAATAGAACTCCCAAGCAGTATTTTTAAGGATCCTACCCGGCATTCGCCTAAAAGTGATGCAGGACAAGCCCTAGAAAACCTGCATCAGGTAGATCGGGCATTGGGTACTTGTCTCGCGCCGTTCAGACGGCGGGAGTGGGGTTTTCCGTGAGGACGCAGCATATCCTTCTCCATGCCTCGATCAGTTTAGGAGGCAGCTGGTCGACTATTCTAATAGACAACTCCATTGAGCTTCATATAACATTTTTTTTTGTCAGTTAACTAGAGCTGAGAGAGAGGTTAATAATAAATCAATGTTCGACTTTCACGGTACTCCATCAACGCCACTTCACTTCCGCGAAGTAACGCTCCTTCAGTTCCACTCATATTTCCTTACACGCTAAGTTTCCCAGTTGCGATATAATTTCCACTTCAAAACTTCGGTGTGTTTTCAGTCCCCCATACTATGTCGTTAGTTATTATATTTCATAATTTGTGAGGAATTATTTCCCTCAACCATTTTTTAATTCTATATTTCCAAACAGTTTCATCAATCTTCTAGATTATCGACACTTGTTCGCCTATTATAAAAATTATGGAGTGAGGTGCTTTCGATTTTGTTTATAAACAAAAATGAAGAGAAGTTGTTGAGATTTCACCGCGGTTTCCTTTTTTCGCATGGTTTAAATATATACAGGGTGTCCCGGAACGATTGGTCACTGTACTCGGAGACCGTGTGTATAAAAATATTCATATGAAAATGTGTTCAATACCGCATGGTTGACGATACATCCACTGGTTGTGTGTACAAATTAAAAACAAACCTTTCCGTTTCTATTTTACTTCTGATTCATGTTTACATACAAATTTTAGAAAATATTATCACAACTTCCACAGACGATCTCGTAAGATTGCAAGTCGTAGATCATTAGGACGTTCTCGTAAGCCGGCAAAACATTACTTGTGTTCGTCCTATAAATTCCTCAATCAGCGTCAGCTTTCCTTCAGGACAACAAACCCTTCTTTATATAAGGTACACATCACTTGAGTTCTATTTTCTCATGTGACGTATTCGGCAGAACCAGTCACTAAGACGTTTATCAGCGAAGCTCTGCCCCAGGAGTCTGACCTACTCGCAAGAGAACGTAGTTCGTCGCAAACTGCAGTGACTAAGGCAGACCAGGTGTCGTTCGTCTGGTGCCTTCGAAAACAAACCGTCCGTGAGCTGTTTGTAGCCTAGTTGGTCGTAAACGAGGTTTATGGCGGGGACCGTGACTCGGACACAATTCCTCTCCCTCTCCTTCCTCCCTCCGAAAATGTGCAAATATTTTCCTTGCTCCAGTGTTTGTTAAACATTGTCCGCGACAATTTATAGGGCCCGGGTAACTCGTCCACACGTTTTTAACCGAGTGTGTTGGGGTGAAACATTTCTTGCATATTGCGCATTTCGCGAAGATTATTTGGTTAGTCACCGCTGATTGCGTAGGTGACGACTGCCTGGATTAACAATGCAAAGACAAGAACTACATGTAGGAGAACTACGCCTTCAATCGTATTACTTTTTTACCAACCGTCGTTAAATCAATCACATGATAAGACTTGGAATAGCTTGATTTACCATTAAAACGGCGAACACACTTAGCAATGACCCTCTATGCGAGTCACTGATAGGGTAGGAGGAAATACAGAAAATGTTGAGGAATGGTATAAATTAATTCAGGAATTAGCAGTACTAAGAAATAAATACCAGAAAACAAAGATGCATAGAGCAAACTGATTCATAAGCAAATGAGAAAATTAGGTCAAAAAACACATCAAAGTCGATGGAATGTAGGAATACAAAACGTCGAGGACATGAAGTGGACTCGAATAGACCACGGTCTACACGTGTGACTATAATCTGCGAAAAGAAACATAAAAATTACCCAAATGCTGGCAGAAATGTATGGTTTAATATTAGATAGTATTCCGTAGACCCTGCAGAAGCCGGGCTCAAAAATATTATTTAGGTTAATTTAGGATAATGAATAAGATAGGCAAAACAGACAAAAAAAATGTAATATAAATACCACACGACGTTTCTGGGACCCTTGTGCCTTTCGTCAGGTGCTAAGAAGAGCCTAAAGAAACACAACTGCACTGGTCAGTTGAAAACACTCAAAAGCCTAATTTGTTCGATAGTTTTAACCAAGTTTTGAAACTAGAATAAATATTAAAGCCGAAAGTAAGGAAAACATAATTGAGAAAAGACATAATATAAACATAAAACAAAACGAATAGAAGACGATATTAAAACTAGGCGTCAATTGTTAAAATCAAAAAAATTTAAGTCTGATTGAAACTAATGAATAAGAAAGATAGCCAATACAGACAAAAATGTAATATAAATACCACACAACGTTTCTGTGATCCTTGTCCCCTTCCCCAGGTGCTAAGAAGAGCCTAGAGAAACAACTCGCACTTTTCCGTTTTGAAGATAATCAATGAAAATTATTCCACGCGCATTCCAAAAATCAGACGTCATGACCTTACCATCATATGAAACTGTCTTCGTGTTCTTTGGAGTCGATTCTCCCCTTTAAATCCATTGTTTTTGACTGTTCCCTCGCCTCCCTCCGTGTTTCATCCATGGTTATGAATAGACTCAAAAATTCTGCTTTATTGCTGTAAAACATTTCCAAACACTCGTTGGATGCATCCTCACGACGCTTGTTTAGTTCCATCGTAAGTGAACGCGGCCCCCATCTTGCGCACAGCTTTCTCATGTCCAAATTTTCAGTTTGTATGTGTGGTTTACTGCACTTTTTGTAATGCCTACCTTGCCTGCTAAATCACGCACTTTAGGTCGCCAGTCATCCAAGTCAATTTTGTGGTTCTTCGTCAACATTTTCTGGCATGTCACTTCTTTTGATGGATGATTTGTTCGTCTTGGGAGTTCGTACGGCCTGGTTTAAACTCTGCGCCCAATATTTTATCGTTGTAAACGAAAGAACAGATTCCCCCAGAGTATAATCTAGCTTGACTCTGATTATTGTTGGACTGAGACCTTTCAAATTATTGTATAACCATTTTTTTCCCATGTTTACTAATTCACTGACAGCGTTTAGTGCTGATTGCTGTTAACACTAAACTATGTAGAGCCTTCAACCTAAAGCAAGTTTGGTTCTTTAGACTACTTCTGTTTATTTCGGTCTGATATTTCTGGGATTATTGCGAAAAGATGGTAGACAATCGAATCTAGGAAATCATTAGCAACTTAGTGAACGGCAATCGGATAGGTGAGAGCGTCAGGATAAGTGAACTTAATGAAGTGAGGAATTAAGAAAAACAAGTCTCAATTTATAAAGGAGTTAAAAGTAAAAGTAAGGGAAATTTTGACGCAAACACTTGCTATATAATATGAATAACTTATTGCACTTTTTTTAGGATAACAGGCTACATGGGGGTAATCCACATGGTGGCAACTCCCCTTTAATAGCATAGGAAGGCATTTGAAAGGGCGGATGCGGAAGAGTAGAAGAAGGTAGCCAAGGGTTAACTAGGGCCCCCGGGCTATAGTTTAAGGATCCTATGCGGCATTCGCCTAAAAGTAATGCAGGACAAAGAAGGTGAAGACTGGCTATATATAGGGTAATTCACATAGTGGCAACTCCCCTCCTATAGCATAGGAAAGGAACTGAAAAAGGTGATGCGAAAAGATAGAGCAAAGTAGCCAAGGGTTAACTAGGGCCCCCGGGCTATAGTTTAAGGATCCTACCCAGCAATTTACCTAAAAGTAATGCAGAGAAAACCCTAGAAAAACCTGCATCAGAGGTCGGGCATTTGGTACTGGTCCCACGCCCTTCCGATAGCGGGAGAGGAATTTGCTGTGGGGACGCAGCATTCCCTTCACCGTGCCTCGACCAGTTTAGGAGGCAGCTGGCCGACTATTCCAATGGGAATAGCAGACAACTCTTACCGTATGCCCAAGGTCTGCAACCCCAGAACATACACCTCTCAAAACAGGCCGCGGTGCCTCGGCTTGTGGGAACCTTATTTCAAAAAAGGAGAGGAAAAGGCATCCCCAAAGGTAGCCCCTTCGTATCTCTCCTAAAAGGTTCTGCCTGCGAGAGAACATCCCTCGCAGGTTACATGCGAGAGAATCCTCTCGCAGGCTCTTTAGCAAAGATATGTGAAGATTTTTTTTTTTAGGGCAACAGGCTACATGAGGGTAATCCAAGTTGGGCAACTCCCCTTTAATAGCATAGGAAGGGATTTGAAATGGGAATGCGGAAAGGGTGGAGGAAGGTAGCCAAGGGTTACTAGGGCCCCCGGGCTATATTTTAAGGATCCTACCCGGCATTCGCCTAAAGAAATGCAGGGAAAACCCTAGAAAAACCTGCATCGGGTAGGTCGGGCATTGGGTACTTGTCCCACGCCCTTCCGATAGCGGGAGAGGAGTTTGCTGTGGGGCCGCAGCATTCCCTTCTCCGTGCCTCGACCAGTTTAGGAGGCAGTTGGTCGACTATTCCAACGGGAATAGCGAACAACTCTTACCGTATGCCCAAGGTCTGTGACCCCGGAACATACAGCTCTAAAAACAGGCCGAGGTGAGTGCGGTTAACAGTTTAAAAGTCACTTCCAGCTGAAATCAATTACGAGAGAAAAAACTACCTTCGTGAAACTTGAAAACTATTCCCTTAAAGTTCTATCAGGTGCCCAGACTTGAAAGATATATGTCCGTCGGCAACAGTCACACTCTGTGATCATTTCTATTGCAATGTGGGCTAGATAGTTTCGTTGCCAGAGCGGTTGAGGCTTATCTGCCAATCAGAGAACGAACGTATTCTGGGAAGCAAAAAACTTAACTCTCAGAAATAGGAGTGGATATTTAAAGCTACACAATCGTAATATACTTCGTTGCTTTCGTAATTACAAAAAGAAAATTGCCTCACTTCGCCAACGGAAGGAATGTTCAAACTGTCCTGGCTGCCTTAAATATTCAGATAATTTGCTCATAAAACATATATTTGGGAAAAAGAAGCATTGGTGTAAACGAGGCTGGAAGTAAGTCCAACTTGACCTTATCAAATATAGTGATCTAGAAACTAATAGGCAACTGAAATTTTACAGCGATTGCAAAACAAAATATTGCGAGTGTTGCTGAATGATTGTATGTGCATTTCTGCACAAGGACTTTAAAATCTGATAAAGTTAAAGCGCGAAGTAAATGTCGGACATTTATTGTAATAAACTGGAAAACAGTCTATGAAATAATAAGATTAAAAATATTGAAGCCGGTTGATTATTTTCATTTTCTTCCTTTCTTAGTCTGTCGCTTTAACGAATTCATCATCCTCTTCCAAATCGTACTTTCCATCTCTCATACAATGGAAACGACGAACATAATTATTCGTCAATAAAGTCTTCTCGGGCTTCTAACCGAGTAGACAATTGTTTTCGCGACGTTTCGATGAGCCTTTTTCCGTCAGATATCGCTCATTCCCACGTTATCTCCACTCTAACTTGATTGTAATGACCAGCGAGACTTGCGTCATCGTTACTGGGACAGTCTATAAAATGTTGCGGAATGGATTTGAGACTTTATTAATGCTCTACGCCAAAAAAGACTACATTTTTATTGTTCTTGCTAAATGATATCTACTCCGCATAATACGATCTTATTCATATCGCAAACTTTATTCATTGGACACTCCGTTGTCTGTTATAGTTTCCCTCCACGACATTTCTGTTTCGGATCTTCACCGACCACTGATTTATCCTGTTTCTAACCGGGTGGAATATTTAGAATTACACAACGTTTCAATGTCATGCTCTGCAATCGTCGTCAGGTGAATAGCGGATATATAACATTAAAAAGTGTTTGCAGTTACAAATTTCAATTCGCTATATACATATTCTCTTTAAAATACACCATTAGCCTCTAAACCGATTGGCGCAAAATTTAAAACAAAAAATACTCGTACCACACAAGGGTTGCTCACAAACAAACCGGGATGAAAAGAGATAAATAATAAAATGACAAAGATTGATGTCGAATCCATTTATTTGGGGGGAGGGTCACGAGGCTGATTTTTTGACTGCCCCAAATTTAGTCCAATAGAACATTCTAGAAGGATGTGTGTAAATAAAATTCAGGGTAATGTTACGTAAGTAACTATATCAAACGGGAAGGGAGACTATGAAACAGGCGTTATCCATCGGATACCGCTCATTCCACTTTAATTGATTGTAATGACGAACGAGACTTGCGTCATCGTTACAGGGGCAGTCTATAAAGTGTCGCGGAACGGCGTTGAGATTACCACGATTCTTAATGAGTTATAATTTAAATATTGTACTATTGAATGTTAAATAACTGCAAATAAAATTCGTCTCATATATATATATATATATATATATATATATATATATATATATATATATATAGAGAGAGAGAGAGAGAGAGAGAGAGAGAGAGAGAGAGAGAAAATTAAATTATTTTCCTGTGTAATATAAGAATGTGATAACCACAAAACCATTGCGTCATTATTAAGTTGAAACTAATAGTTAAATATGATCAAGGCTACCTACGGTATCAGTTTCCGTTACCAATTCCTGGATTCTACAACCGAATAATAACGAAATTTAAGACTTAGTATGTCCAACCTTTTAGGACGAAAAACTAGAGTTGGATGCTTTAGGCATGACTGAACATCGCCAATAACAACGGTGTATTTTCACTTGGTCCATAGTGAATACGTTGTCCGTGACGGCGTTTCTTAGTGTTTAGGTAGACAGTGTGGTTGGTCTGTTTGACATCCGACGCAGGCACAATTAAAGAAGCCAGGCGCCTCGCCTCTCATTACGGGAGAGTCAGTAATTAGCTTACGGACCCGACACTGCAAATTTTCACAAGGTTGGCGGCGTTGATGTCTCCATATGCAAACGAAAACTACAGAAGTCGAGTAAGTCCTTAATTGTAATGAATCTCATCGACGTAGAATTTTATCAAACACGTCCAGCGTAATTAAGACTTGTCGAGACGTTGTGCTCAGACACAAATTGCGAAGTTGGAACCTTTAATATTACTTTTATAAGGTTTCGTTCGATTCGATTTAATGGTTCAGTTACTGATAAAACAGAAGACCTCAGATACATGATTAAATACAATAATAATAAAATACATTAATTAACTAATCGCACAATTTCAAAAATAAATTTTATTAGAAGTCAGAAAATAAAATGCAAGGAATTAGAAATTTCAATGGTAATAAAAAATTATTCTATCAATATAAATGCAATTGAACGAACTGGAACAGAAATTTCATGATAAATATATAAACCAGGAGTGAGTTTTTAAGAAAAAAATATGTTATTATATTTATTAAACCAAATTGTTTATTCTTGATTTAAAAATTACACTTACTTTGAATTCGTAATAATTAAATTTCCCGCCATGAAGAGTAGATAGCAAGTGTTAAAATATTGCCGATTCATTCAGACTACAGTAGTTACAGCTACCAATAATGCGAATTATTGCAACGTGAAATCGAAGGCGATGGAGAGAAAACGCGGAACACCTAAGCTCTCAGAAGTAACGCAATTACGGATAGGAAGCTTCACAAGTGACACAACAAAACTTTACAAAGCTGGCTCTGAGGAAAGTCCCTCTTTCAAACAAAACTCGAATTAATTACTGCGGCCGTTTAAAGTTTGCCGTGTCATAAAAGCGACTTCGCGTGGGAGGGAACGAAGGAACGCTGAAACAACCCGGTGGTTATTGTTTTGAACGATTGGGCGAGATCGATTAGTAAAGTCTGTTTTCAAGGAAAACCTTGGAACTTAACACGTAACGTGTGTAAAAATCTGGCATTAAAACTAACTTTGCAAAGTAGGTGACGGGGAAAAAAGTCTCATAAAAGAATAAGAATGCTGCTGATGTAGAACGACCCTGCAAAATTAATACGATATCATTGAATGAAATATACGAACTTGATTGAGCTCAGCTGCACGATGCTTCCAGAATACAAGAATCGCCGATGTGGTATTTTTAAACAAGAGAAATTTTATAGGCTATTTTCTTCTCCGTCCCTCCGGCTTCTCTCTCTCTCACACACACACACACACACACACAGAAACGTCAAAGATAGCTTTTACAGGAATGTGTGAATCTTAAACTTGTTACATGGCTTTGACTTGGTTTATGCTATATATATATATACAATGACAGAAAGAGTTCTCAAAACCTGATCAAGATTCTACTGAGTGAAACTAAACGTGGCTTAACAGAACAAAAACCTATGAAAAGAAAAAAAATTACGATTGATTGACTAAAGGGGCAAGGAACCCAGAAAAGTTGTGTCTGAATTGGCTAATGTGTGAATAATTTATATAAATGTGCGATAGGAAAGAACAAAATGGAAATGAGCATCAAAACAGAGTTTCAACTGAAAGCTAAAAATATACATTAAGAGAAGAATAAGCGACTTTTAATCAGTAATAAGAGATCTCAAAACTAGTATCATCTGGACCTTCTATTTTAGCCTGTACGTGGGTAACCAGACAGCCAAATTAGACAGATAAAGAGAAAGAAATCCCACAGTTTTTAAAATTGGCACAGTTGAATCATAGTACGTTAGTTTAAAGAAAATAAAGAGTTCGCGAGGTGGAAGGGAGGGAATGAGTGCCTTTAACGGTGACATTTTTAGCTTTTTTTCATAGCTCCGAAACTATCAGTCGTAGCGAAAAATGCTATGTATTAAAAGTTTCAGAAGGGCGTGGGACAAGTACCCAATGCCCGACCTACCCAATGCAGGCTTTTCTAGGGTTTTCCCTTTTCTTTAGGCGAATGCCGGGTAGGATCCTTAAAATATAGCCCGGGGGCCCTAGTTAACCCTTGACTACCTTCCTCTACCCTTCCGAATCCCCCTTTCAAATCCCTTCCTATGCTATTAAAGGGGAGTTGCCACTATATGGATTAGCCTCATGTAGCCTGTTACCTAAAAAAAAATCCTGTAAAAATATTCTTAAACATTTTTTATGTAAGACCAACGGTTTCGGAGTTACAGGGTCGAGTAACAAAATTTTAAAAATTCGTGCTTTATTTACATTTTATTATTAATCTGCCTCTTCTTCGTGAAGTGATTAGTCGTCTAGTACAGGACCATTGGTACAGGTTCCCTCGCAGTTCCCACATACTGTCGTGTGCTGAATCCCCGTTTTGCGAAACCCACAACGCGTCCTTCAATCTGTTATACATTCACAAAAATTGGTACTGAAGACGGAGGCAGGAGCAACAGGTTCGAGGGTCGTAATGGGCCGAAGGTTGCCATCAATGACCTTCTCCCAACCCCAATCCGAAGGTGGTAGCTGGTTCCCCAACCAGTTTGGAACTTGCAGATAGACTCTCTGGAGTGCTCTTGGTCTGAGCCTCTTGTGGGTGGTAAAGATTTGAGCATATGAGCCACTGAACGCCAAAATTGTTAGCAAGTTCACTGAGCTCTGAGTACCAAACATCCGATGTATGAAAATGGTAATATCATATGCATGACAGAAGAAACAAAATAACGAGACACTTCCAAAAAAAGTCACCCTTAACGAGGGGGGTCGTTAGCTTCGAATATCACAAGAAAGGTCTTCTTGCACAATGTAATCAGCCAGAGGTGTGAAAACATATTTCACAAATACTCTTAGCCATATAATTTCTTATTATATCATAGCAGTGAATTGCATTTTATTTGCAGACCCTGCTAAATAAAGTTAAAAAAAGAATGAGTAAAGAAACGTCTACACATAAAATCGATTTTGAACCAAGCATTAGTAAATTTTTATGGAGGAACACGTTAGCATTTTCTAATTCGCTACAAATGTTCAAATCACAAATGTCAAAAGATTCTAATAAACGTTTCCCTTGATCAAAATTTTACGTTAAATTTTTTTGTCATCATCAAACCACTGTTCGACGAACAAAAAGAAACAACACAAATCCCTCCACACGCCAAGGTCTTACCCCTCTACACTCTACGGGGATAATTAATTCCGCTATCCATTAAACGTCACTCTCTGCGAAGGAGAGGTCACGCCCACATAACAGGACGGGGAAAATATTTAGTTCTATCCCTAGTCTTCGCAGGGCGTGTGAATTATTTGTCAGACGGAAATGAGATTGGTGGGGATGAAGGCACTTACCATCGGGCAGAACGCTTTCCTCGTCACCTATGTTGCTTACTTAGATGGTCGAACTCTGCAGTGTATATACATAACATTTCACTATGTTCAATCAATCTTATGCTGTCTGAGGGTTTGCTATAATTTTGTGTGTTCTATGAATATGTTCACATGTATGGAAAACTAGATATCCTCAGATGTGAAATTTATAGTTGCCATATCAGTCTGCTTCAAAAATACTTTGAGAAAAAAAACAGCTTTTTGTTTATTGTATTCATTTTCCTATGTTAGTCTGAAAGTAACCCTTAAATCCAATTATATCACATTGACCCATAATTATGTACAATGTCGCTTAAAACAAAAATATGAACTTATAAAAAATTCGTTTCGCCGTTAATTAGTTTCCAGAACCATGTGGCACCAAGCAATGGCAATCACTTTCCTCATCTGCTCCCTGTTCGCACTCCCGTCCATGGCACAGGGGCAGAACGACGGACAATGGGCAGACGCCATGCAGGAACTGTCACAAAATCTTGATCCGGTAAGTCACGATAAAAAGGAAGCAGGGAAGTTGAGAGTCGTGAAACCAGCGTCACATATATACGTCGACTGTTTCAGAATGCAGATCCCCGCATGCTGCGAACAATTTTACTGCAAATGCTGAGCAACCAGCAGCCCCAGCAGTCTCAAGAGGAAAGGTCCATGATGGCTCCTCCCATTGCTGATGACGAGATGGTGCCCACAGCTATGTCTCTACGCTCCGAAGACAAAAGAAACTGTGAGTATGTTTGCCCTCGATTAACACGACAACAGAGAATGGACCTGCAATCTTCTCAATAATATGTATAGAAATATCTGCATCTAAGTACAACACTTCGCAGTTGAAATCTCCTTGAAGGAGCACACACCTATCACAATGATATCAATCAGAAAATTTATGTACAGTTCTGTTTTGCTCACTGTAAAATGTGAATACCAGGCTAGTTTTTGGAAAATGTCAAAAATCTCTACAATTGCCAACAGGACACCAATTCATAATCATTTATTACCACTCAATAAGGAAAACTGACTCCAACAAACACCACTCAGGCAGCACTAAAAATGAAAAATTTCCACAAGTTTTATGTATAAACTAAACTTTGTTCATACTCCACCTTGAGATGTATCCGAGCAATAAAATAAAAGATAAAACGTAACATGAACATGAACATGAGGCAGATACAGAAGATAAACCACTGTAAAAGGCTGTCCAAAATGAATAAGAGAAACAATAGGTAATTGACATGATAGAATATAAAATTACTGAAATGACAGGATAGTGGGTCAATGACATAATGAAATTGATATTAAATCACTAACTTTTCATTCAGATGTTAGCAAAAAATTTTCAAATGTTATTGTTCCTGAACTCACAAACCAAGACATAATAACAATGTTTCAGAACACAGGCCTCTAACATGAGCTGCTTATAGTGTAAAAGTTTTAGTAACTGTAATGAATTCATGTAACAAAGTAGCTTTCATATGTTTTGGTATAGAATAAAGAAATTTTCTAACATTATCAGGGCTCAATACAAACTTGCAATATGTACATGAGAAAAGTAACATGTATAATTTCAAGGCATAAAATCTTAATACCCTATTGACCTCCATAAATGTTTGCGTGTGTTTCAGATATGGCTCTGTGTCATTTCAAGATCTGTAATATGGGCAGAAAACGCAATCCACGACCTGCTGGTTGGGTGCGGGTTTAGGTTTCAGAAGCCTAAACAGAAACACTTAATCTATAATTTTATAATCTGACTGATAAATTATTAACTAGTTAATCTAATAATACTGAGTTTCTCTTTATTTCAGTAGCCTAGAAAAACCTCTTGGAGGTATTTAAACTTGCAAACAACACATTTTATTTCACCAAAAGTACTTAAAACTTGAAAATGTATATTTCATTGTATCAGTACTTAGACCTCAAACAAGTGTTTTTCATCAGATTAAGTATTTTTTTAATAACTGGTTAAAAATTGTATTTGCTTGTACAAGCTATTTGCTTGTACTTTGAATTCCTTACGTGTGTTTTCCAATTTATTTGGTAACAATTGATTTTCTTATGGTAGAATTACAGATCAAACAATGTTATTAGCAAATATTTTTTATAATTATGTAAGATAATTTAAAATTATATAAATATACTATATTCATTAACTGCTAATCAATTCAAGAGAATGAAAAACTAATGTGCAATAAAAGTATTATGAATGTGGAAATACAGTGTGCTGTAAATATTTAATGTTGTTGATGACAAACTTTATAAAAAAAATTGATGTTGATTTCCAGAAAGTAAGCATGGTCATTTGAACTAATAAATTTCAAATTTGCAAACAGCATGAATTAAAAACTTATGTAGATCTCATTTGGTAATCCAGGAATACACATAACCAATAAAACTATCCAACATTATAAACAGCATAAGGCTTTCATATCAAAATTCTGAAATAAATTCATTTTACAGTATTTAAAAATTAAACCAAGGGTTCAATAGTAATAGCTGAAATAACATAACAGATGCAAATAGAATTAAATGACCGAATGGTAAAATGGCATACAAATTAACCAGGAATGTCATCATTAATTAATATATATATAAATTTACACCATTAAATATTTTCAAATATTTCACTCTGCTCCATTTTTATTGAACTAAAAATCACAAAGTCATCAATCGAAACATAAAATATTATTTTCTCACAAATTAAGCCAGTGAAAAAAAAATGTTACACATGTCTAGGAAATGAAAGGGAACAAAACTCCCTAACTTTTGCTTTGTTTCAAACCAGAAAGTGATATAAAGGAATGTTCTACAAAAAAAAAATGTCAAAATTTGAGGACAGTAAACAAAAATGTAGAATACTTATTAATTGTAATAAATTTTAATTATAAAACAAGCTTAGAAAAAGCATTCAACAAGAAGAGAAATTAATCAATAAGAAAGGTAATATAAATACCACACGTTTCTGGGATCCTTGTTCCTCTCGTCAGGTGCTAAGAAGAATCTAGAGAAACACAACTGCACTGATCAGTTGACAACACTCAAAAGCTTTGACTTTCTTTGTGTTTCTCTAGGCTCTTCTTAGCACCTGACGAAAGGAACAAGGATCCCAGAAACATTGTGTGGTATTTATTTTACTTTTTTGTCTGAATTGCCTCTTTTTTATTCATTTTTTCAATGAGACGTAATTTTTTTCATTTTAAGAAGAGAAATTGTTAAGATTTATAATGAGTCATGTAAGCACCACACAAAAATTGGAAAGTCTAAGTAGACTGGGAACTTTGGAAATGTTATGGTGCTATACACAAATATTAAAAAATGAATGGACAGATAAACTAGAGCAATGGGAAAAATTAAGATGTGGTAAAAAAAAACACTGTGGCATCCTAAGATATTAATCACCATAAAAAAGTTTCAGTGTAATAATAGGAAGAGAAGGGGTATATAACAGTATACAAACAAAGTAATTAGGGAAATTAGATGCAGAAGGTATAAAGATACACAAGAAAATGGAGGAGCACATAAAAGAAGAATTCTGATAGAAATATAAATAATTACAAAAGGTAAGTGGAAATAGTTATGTAGAGAAAAACTTCACTGTCAGTATTCAATTATCTACTCATAATTGGTATGGGTGTAAAAGTATTGTAAATTTCGGAGTAAAATTATTTTAATGATACCACACTACCTGAATAATTGGCAATAAAATTCGCACATATATTTTCCGATCTACAAGGGAAGAATCTAAGAAAAATTAAGGTAAGGACGGTTCTTGTGATTAAACTCAGTAAGCAAAACTCATAACACCATTTAAAATAACACATAAAGTGTGCGACTTACCTATTTCAATGTCACAGTGCGAATGTACCACCGAGAACGTTTACGTTTTTGCTTGTGAAAAATTCACGAAGTAATTTACGAGGTACGAAGCGACAGAAATAAATTAAGTGAACGCTTTCTGTCACAGGTTCGACATTTGAAGACAGAAACGACCGTAAGATTACATTTATTTTCCTTTCGTGATAAAATCACATTGTGTACCTCAACAAATTTACGTCTGAATACTTTATGAACGCAAAAAGAAAATTCAACATTGTAGTTGCACTATAGAAACAAAAAACAGTTATGTAAATAATAAATTAATAATAAAAGCAATTTAGATTAACAAAATAGATACGGCACTATTCTATACGACTTTTCTTGAAGGAGGTGTGTTAAATATCAACTGAACACTCATGGAATGGATATCTAGAGCAACAATGAACAATAATTACGGAGGCATTAAAACTGATTATGATAAGAAAGCAGATGGAGTTTTGAGAATTCCGTGATGAATTTACAATCGAATACGATAAGAAAGTTGTGAAACAATTATCCACATCACAAAAAGCACCCCTCCCTCTCAACTACATCTAGTATAAAAGTGAATAATATTTTTTTGAGTATTCCACTGATTGATTTGGAGAAGAAATAGACCCAGTGATACCCATGAAAGGTATAAATAAAATTATTCCGAAAAGAAAAGTGGTAAGAACGACATGGATATAATTGACGGAGAATACTAAATTCACTGGAATGTCTCATCTAACGTTAGCCTATTCTCTGAAAGTGACAAGTATTATGTAAATTCATACAGGAATTGAGAGCATCATAATTAACGAGAACCCAAAGGCATTTTCAACGAGTACGTATAACGGAGTTGGCTGCATAACGCCATAAAAGATTGAATAAATGACTTCCATCTAATAAATACATAGCCCGGACATTAATATCAAAAGTCAAGAGAAGAATCAAGCTATGATGAAAGGAATTCTGTGATTATCAAATCGAATATTTCAGTCGAATTGAAGAGGCCGGCATGAAACTATTTTTTTTTTAGGGCAACAGGCTACATGAGGGTAATCCACATTGGGCAACTCCCCTTTAATAGCATAGGAAGGGATTTGAAAGGGGGGATGCGGAAGGGTAGAGGAAGGTAGCCAAGGGTTAACTAGGGCCCCCGGGCTATATTTTAAGGATCCTACCCGGCATTCGCCTAAAGAAATGCAGGGAAAACCTTAGAAAAACCTGCATAAAAAAGCTAAATATTAAGAAGTAAGACAAGAGCTACAGACATGGTGAAAAGCGTTACAAATTTTAAATAGCAGTGGATAGAAATAACTGGATGAAGTCAATTGAATGAAGATTAAGCTTCTGTTGTGCCCAGTAAATACCTTTTTTTTTGGAACTTGTCATGAAAATGCAGATGAGTTTCACGTATAAAATTCTGGTATTGTTTCGAATTGTTTATCCTAACATCATGTAGAAAGCCTAAATGGTAGGCTATAAGGAAGATATGTAAGACATGGAACTGATGTTTTATGAGAAAATACCCTCAGATACGAAAGTAGACACAACTCGAATTCTTAGGCTAGATACATTAAGGTCTACTACTTGTATAAATTCACCTGTAATATTTATTATAATTAATCCTTAGAACTTTATAATAGGGATATTGCAATTCATTTAAGAGCTCTGATATTTTAAAATGTCAAGTGATGGAGTATTCTGCGGCGATACTTTTTTTTTTACCGTCAGTAAAAAATGTGTGATCACTTCAATGGTATAAGCGCGTTAAACGGACTGACACAAGAGAGAAAAATCCCTACATGGCCGGGAACCGAACCTCAGATCACCGCGGTCGCTCTAACCAATGAGATACCCTCGAGGACTCCCGGCTTCTTCTATCCATTGTGTAGAAGATTCACCTATAATTTACTCAATCACATTCTTCGTGGCCTAATTTTAGAATTTGAGTAAATCAGTCACAGGTACATTGAATTAATTGAATCACAGAAGAAATCATTTCAATAAAGCTCAACTGTGAAAGTAAATTATGAGATTAACACACTAACAAACAAAAACAATATAGAAACACACATGTTGGTAATCCTAGATCAAATTAAGAAATATCAGAATTCATGTGACATGCTTATAAGATATATGTCTGCTGCAACCAAAACACAGAAATAGGACATTAACTTTACAATAAACTCATGGTGTATCTAAAGAGCTTGAACAGAAGTAGCCAATAAATATGAATATTACAAAGTGGCACATTAGCTCTCCAAACAGAAACAAAGGAGAACGAATAACATATTTACACAGGACATGCAGCCTTAGAAGGAGTTTTGAACTGTATGTAGACATGCATTAAAAAATAATAAATATTTAGGCATAGTGACATCAGTCAACTGTTTAACTGATCATTACTGAGACATTTTAATTACAATTTTCTAACAAAATTAAAAGAAATTACAAATAATACAAAATTCAGCTGAGAATATGATAAGCGTGAAAGAAAAATATTATTTAACATTTATTTGATCCCAGGAAACAAATGCAAGTAAATAGCTTCTATAACTCTACAGAATATCAAATCATATTTTATGAGATGTAGAAAGTACTATTGACTATAAATAGGTAGTATTTACTTTTAGAAGTACAGCCTTACAAAGAAATTAAGGAATTAAAATTAGGCAGTATTGTGGTAGAAATTTTTTAAAATTTAATATGGGTTAAATATATTAAACACAGTCAACATTAGATGAAATATCTATTATAATTGTAACATTTATGAAAAAACAAGGCATTATGTAGAAAAGCATTTAAACTTCATATCACTTAACATAATAGCATAATAACAAAAATAGCCAAATTCAGACAAAAGAAGTGATAATATAAATACCACACAACGTATCTGGAAGCCTTGTTTCCTTCTTCCGGTGCAGAAAAACACAAGAACATGAAAAGACACAACTGCTCGAGTCAGTTGACAAAAATCAAACATTGTGTGGTATGTATATTATATCTTCTTTTGTCTAAATTTGGTTATCTTTCTTATTAATTTTCAATCAGGTGTAAATTTTTTCATTTTAATAATAGCCATAATTGAAAAATTTGAGACATTTCTCATTACATATATAAAAACAAAAATTTTCTCAGAACATAAAATATTATTTCCTCCTCCTTCATTCTTTAGTTTGTTATGCCCAAAATTAATATTTTATACATTCATACTCTGTTTCACATGTGTTTTTTTTTCAATGTAACCTTCAAAGTTTTCCATTTAGAAAATGGAAGTCCTCTTGGTAATATTTTGACTAGATATAAATTAAATATTTTGAAAAGTATTTAGTACATTTCTGAGCTAATTTACCGAGTTTCCGCTGGTTATATTAATAACAAAACAAATAAATATATGTACCGAACCAGAGCAACCATAAGAATGTAGATTAATCAAATGAAAATACAATTAAATAACTTCATTAATACTGTGTGGTATATAATTGTGGATCGTCTAGTTAATAGAAACACAACCATTGTAAAGATAAAGCTTGAAAATACTACGACTGTTTGAAAAACTTTCAACGTTTTATTAACCAGCATGTAACAGTACTTTTAGATATTTAAGATATAATGGTTGGGTTCAAATCTAACAAAAAGTATACAAATTTAACATTGCTTTACAAATCTGAATGCTATCATTATACAACATTACAGAAATAAAACAAATAAAATGTTAGTTTTATTATATATGACAATAGTACAATATAATTTGAATATAAAGTCTAACGTCTCTGAGAATACAAACTTGTAATAATCAAATGTACAAAATGAGTAGCACCACTTTAGGGCTCATTGGCGATTAAACAACTGATAGTCATAGAAATATAATGATACAATTCAATCACTTAATTACACAAAATATTGTAAATGACAACTATTGTCAAAAAATAATACATCCTCACACTTACAAAATTTGTCAAAGTTTAAGCAAAAATGTTATGAACTTAAACTGAGATCAAAGTTACACTATTCTAAAGTCAATTTATTGCAAAATAATTTTAGCTTGAGCTAAAAATAAAACAGGTCAATGTTGAGCACCATGCCGTACCATACATACAGAAAATACACGTAAAAATATATCTGATTGAATGTAAAATTTTACATACATTCTACACACATTACAAAATGTAAACATTGGCATTGCCTTCACACTAATAACACTGTTAGTAACATCATGTAATGAATTTAAAAAAATAACCATCACACCATATCATTTAACTAAATTTTAGTTTTGAAATTCCTTGTATACTTAAATTTTTCATACTTACAACTTAAAATTATTTTAATCTTAGTACGCATCAAAATTGATGACCACACGATATTTCATCATAACCTATACGATTTTTCAGAAATCTAAATATCATAAAACTATAATATACTTTTAGAAGACTTACATCATAGAGTCGAAACTCCAATCCAAGATACGAAATACTTCTTTAATTATATAATTATATTTCAATGTGGCTATAATACGAAAATAACTTTTAAGTTGGCCACTCTTAATACACAAACAGGCAGGCCAACACACACGCAGCGAATATCGGATTACGAAAAAAAAATACCTCCCGTCGTCAAAATTATTTGCAATTAGTGTTAGAGGGGATGTCTACTTAAAACGAATTACCACTTCAAATAAAGAGAAAATGATCTAAAGAAGCGTATCAATATTCACTTGGTGTATCAGACAATCTAAATCAAGCGGAACTAACTATAATTTAAATTTTTCAGTTTGAAACTCAACTATTTTAACATAATTGCATCGAAAGCAAAATAAATATTTTACTTAATGGTGTTTTAATATCATTAATTACTGTTTTAGTTTTCCTGAGAGTGATTACTAATTCTGTTACAAATTTCAGTAAAACATTAAAAGTATTGATAGTTATGATAAATTAACCATCCTGCAAAGAAAATTTGTTAGTATCATTCTTATTCTCATTTAGTCACTATACTTCATTAGGAATTCAGAGACCTGTTATTTTATTAACTTAAAAGTTGTTCCGCACATTAATTCAAATTATTTCAGAAACACGTTAACTTCTTTTGTTCATTTCAAGTATATAATTCTCGATAGCCGATGACATCCAAGTTATTTTATTGTAAACGTGAAACAGTTGCGTCATGCACAAGCCAGTTAATATTATTGCTTGGGATTATTGTTTTTTAATAAATCATCAAGTGCTTACTTAGTATGAACATTTAAATTAAATAATGTCATTTATTAATGTAACCGTTACATAGTGATAAATTGAAAAGGAGAAGGTGTTAATGAAAGGAAAATATTTTTTACCGCTTTATTGCATTAAATGTGACTAATACAATCTATATCAGTCATCGCACAATATTTCATATTTACGATAAGAAAACATTTACTGTATTGACTTTTAAGTGATGAAAATGAATGCTGCTTCTTTTGTCTTATGCGTTTAGAGGAACGAAATCCAGCCACAATCCTCCTTTGGCTCCGTACATAAAATATTTAGGATCCAAGACGATTGGAATCGGTGTCCGTGGAGTTGGCTTTATTATAAAGTCGCGAACCACAGCTGCGATACCCATCTTTATCTGAGAAACTGCGAATCTCATACCTTAAAAAAGAAACAAAGGTATTTAAAAGAAAAACTAAGAAATTTATTTTAATATTTTCTTAATATTATCTTTCATAAATGGACTTTAAGTATTGAGGTAGAAAAGATCTGAGATGATGAAATGAGAAAATTAAACTCATTCTAAATATATGTTTGAGAAACAGACATGATGACGACCCAGAACGAGAAGACAATAAGGGCCATATCGACATTTGCTACCTGAAGATTAAAGTCTTCCATATTTCGAAGGCAGATCACTGTTCCCACGGTTTTTATTGCATTAATGTCCTACTTAATTCAATTTAACACAAAAATTTTAAATACATAACCTCTCCTCCTTGTTAATTATCAGAAACTTTTAACTGGCTAAGCATTAATATTTCCCATTGCCTTGAAATCTTTTAAATTCTCTTCAAAATAATCTTTATACAGATTCAATACGCTAACAGTCCCGTTGAACAAATTTAAAAAAGAACTACCGTATTAACCACCACGTGTCTGTGACGTACCTATGCACATGCGAGGACCAACCCCAAACGGCATGTAGGCCTGTTTTCCGGGTCCATTTTTGTTTTCGTCCGAGAATCTCTCTGGGTCATACTGTTCTGGATCAGGGAAATACTTCGGATCTGTGTGCAGAGCCAATATTGGAAGCACCACTGACATATTCTTCTCCAAGGTAAAGGTCTTTCCAGAAGGTGTCGTCATTTGGTACGGTTGCGTGCAGATTTTCTCCAAGAAAAGTCCCGGAGGATGGAGCCGAAGTGTTTCTGAAATATAAATTTTAATTTTTTTTCCGTAATTTTTTATATTTCTTACTATAATTATAATATTAGTGTAAAAAATCATTTATTTTTTTTATAAAAATACGCTATAAATCGTGACATGAAGATTTTGAGTTTCTAATATCTAAGAGATATTGTGACTTTCTTAGTTAGTTAAAAATGAAACGAATGAAAAAGACGATTAAGGATACACCTTTTAACAAACACTGTGCATTTTTATGTGGAGACTGAGAGGTTTCTTACACAGGGGAAATCAAAAACGGATGAAGAATTGATAACACAATGTTTCTTGGACACTTGTTCCTTTCTTCAGGTGCTAAGAAGTGCCTAGAGCATAGTACCTAAGTATAGTGTCGCATTGTTAAAGAAACTTTGTATTGTTAAAAAGAGGCTTTTGAGTTTTGTCAACTGACTAGTGCAGTTGTGTCGCTCTAGGCTCTTCTTAGAACCTGAAGGAAGGGACAAGGATCCCAGAAACGTTGTGTGGTATTTATATTATCACTTATTTTGTCTGTATTTGGCTATCTTATTATTATTATCATAATATTTTACCAGTTTTGAGGAACTCCTAAACCCTATCTTAACATTTACATAAGAAAAAGGCAAAAAATACCATGAAACTAGTCTTTTTGACTTAATGTTCTTTACAAATGTGCTAGAACAGTTAAAATACTTATTTTTGCTTTACAAGGGAAAGAAAAAATATATTACTGAACCGTCATAAATTGTATTCAGTTTAGAAGCCAACCTTCAACTGTTTGACAACGATCTTATCAACAAAATAGTTAATAATTTTCCTGGAATAAATAGAAAATGTAGTTAATATAAAAGAAAAAAGGTTAGACGAATATAAAGAAAAATTGAATGAATTACATGCGAATTTCAAGCGTAGGTTTTTAAAGTATGAAATCTACATTTGCAGTTTCTTCTTTATGTACTTGAGAAGGTCCACAAATCTGTGGAGGAAACGTTGAACTTGTTTTTATTCTTGCGAGGTCTGTTTTTTGGCCATATTGTTCACAATGAAGTCCTCAATGTTTTTTTAAAAATCAGCAAGAATAAGCAAACGCCACAAAAATATATACGGAAGCTTCCGCCACTATCCAGACATATTCATCTGCATCAATCGCAAGCTTAATCAACAGTTCAGAATATTTTATTTATTTAAATTAGGAAGTAACAAAGTTTCAGTACATTTTCGTACCTTCTACAATCAGTCTTGTTACGACCACGTTTAAATTAAATGCTTTTTTAAAAAATTGAGTGAGCTTATTAAATATACTATGAGTTTTTGATGCTAAAATGCTACAATAAATTGGAAGAAAACCTGGAGAAGGTACGAATACGTACAGAAACTTTGTTGCTTTCTAATATAAATAAATAGCGTCTGTAAAGAGCCATAAATTGCTTTATTACAGAACATATTACGAACACAATTTATAATGATTCAAGAACAGGAATTTTATCTGGATGAGCAATTGAGATTGTCTGCTGTCAAGATGTGGCTTAATCAACCAATTTAAATAAATATAAAGTCAAAATTCACTTTATCATTAATTTTTCTCCTTAATATGTATTACTTAACATTTATACACTTGCATTCTAATATACTAGGGAATAGATCAACATGACAAAAGGTGCACTTTACATATTATACAAACGAATGGAGTGGGGTAATTTAGTTCATATTATATTACTTACGAACCATTCACGGATGAGTTTCATTCAGGTAAATGGCCGTCCAAGAACAGTTTTTATTTATTTTTGTATATGAAACTCGAACGTGATCAAATAATTGTATGTTTAACCAAGTTAAATCAATATTATTAGTAGTTCAAAGGAAATTGATCCTAAAACCAAACTGTCATAAACTGACGAACTATCGTCGATGAAAATGACAGAAGACTAAACTCTCCTAAATAGACGCGTATTTATCAACACAAGAGAACAACAATAAATAGGAACCGGCAAGTTCCTTACGTCCACAAGTTAACACTGACGTGGTCGAAGATCGCACGATTTGTCAAACACATATAACATCCACTCTTCAAGAAATCACCATCAGCGACAAATGGTTTCGGTTTGCACTCTACGTAATCGATTAGTGCTTCAATCTCAAGTGGCACTTCTCTTATCTCTTCCAGCATTCAACTAAGGGTTTAGATATTAGGCCTACCATTTCACTGTATTTCCAGCTATATGTGACTACACAAATCGAGCTTTCTTTACTGTAACGTGACAAATTTACTGCCTGAAAAAAAAACCTTTAAACAGGGCAAAGTGAGAAAAGGGATAGAATTATATTTTAGGTTAGAAGGTGGTCTGCATGAAATGCATGAATCATAAGTGAAATATGTTACAAAGTGCCAAACTACATCGTAATCACGGTATATGCGTGTTGAAATTGATAATAGTAAATGTTACAATCCGGTACTCGGATTAATATAAATCATCGAGTGTAGTCCACGGAGGCGACCAACAGAGGATTCTGGACCGACAAGATGGTGAATAAAGTGTTGTGAAGTAAAGCAGAACACAATGAAAAGAGAATATTAATTAAATCAAGCCTAGTGTTGTGTCAAGAAGTGTGACAGTGTGATTTCTAATAGTTCCAGCGTAGCGTCACGTCCAGATAAGTAGTAATGCACTATATGGATCATTTCACTCTGTATATAACAACATCAGTAAGCATTCACGAGCTTTTACCGTTACTTTCTTTCTCCATTGTGAAAATATTATTTTACAGTATAATGTTAATATATCGCCTGCGTTAATCCTATTGTTGAAAGACGTGTATGATTGAGTCATCACATCAAATCATATGCCAGTGTCACCGGTATTGAGAATTTACCAAAGTAAGTGCCTTTATTTAAAACTTCCCGGAAGAAAAGAAGCATTACAGTGCGTTAATACCGTTTACAATCTATTAACCTTGGCTTGAAAGCCTAATAAGGACCATGGTCTACCGAGTCGACTGTCATCTTACATTCTGGATTTAGGAGTGACATCAGGTCAGTGTGTTGATTCTCCCTCAGCCTTAGCCACAGTTTTTGTGGCCAATATGAACACAAAAATCCATGCTCAAGCCGGTTTTCGAACCCGGAACGTCTGTGATGCGCTGGCCACTACACCACAGCAGGCTGACCGTTTACAATCTCAACTATGTCAGAAAAACCTGAAGCTGGAGATTCATTTAGATTCGCCCTTACCTGAGAGCACCATGTCAAGGTATGGTGTATCTTGGATGACCTCGTAGTTCAATTCGCCGCCGTGTTTCTTCAACGATTCCTCGAGATCAGCTCTTAATCTGTCCTGAGTGTGCGGGTTCACTGCAAGGTCGTACAAGGCGAAACTCATGGCAACAGAGCTCGTCTCGAAGCCGTCGGTGAGAAAAGAGACCACGTGGGCCGTCACATCCAGGTCAGTGTAAACTGAAACACAATTCACAAAACTTTCTTGACTAATGTCCAGTCGACAGGCCTCTTTCTTCCGAGACATTTATAGTACGACAAGATTCAATTGGTTCAGGAACCAGGAAGTGATGAGGATTTGGAAAAGAAAGTCGTCGTGAGTCTTAAGGGTTCATTATCCTTCCAGAAAACTCATATACCAAACACAATATTGTTTGGTATTTGAAACAAGAATGAAGTCACAAAGATCAAATTCTATGAGCATTGAGACTCCAATCAGTTAGTTTTTGTCCCTTTTATCTAAACCTGAGAACGAAATGACTGTACTGAGTTTCATTGATTGAAATCTGTCGGGAGCCGAGAATTTCGTAGCGGTACATCGTGGAACAACGCAAAAGTGAATCGGCTGTGAGTGCCTAATATCACATTTAAGTAATATTTGAGAATAAGTGTCAAAATCAATACTATTTTTGTTTATTATGTTAATGACGTATTTAGTAATTTTGTGTTTAGGGTGAGAGGAGATGTTGACGTTAATCACAGCTGTTATTGTGAACATAATTAATGATGATAAATCAAACTGATGAGCCATTTTTCCGCTTGGTCGACATCATAGGTTTTATCCGGAGGAAATGACATTTCTAGGAGTAGACTATGTATATTTGTATGTATTTTTTTAAAACAAAATTAATTAATAATGTTAAAAATTACTTGTTATATTACGATTATGAATAATATGGCCAACAAACAGACTTCACTAGAATAAAAACAGGCACAACGTTTCTTCCACAGATTTGTGGACCTTCTCAAGTACACGAACAAGAAACCGGGAGACTTCTGTGTGCTGGTATATATAGCTGCCCAAAGAAGATAGAAGGAGTCAAGTGGGTAATAAAAGATTGCAGACTTTGCTCAAAGAGTCATGAATATTACGAGGATTTCGTTTGTAAATTTTGATGTGAACCATTTCAGAAATTAGTCTTTGATAATAGTTGGGTTCAACGTCAAGGATCTTAATTTTACTCCAGTTTACATTGCGTAGTTTTACATATATGTGTTTCGTAATCACAGAAAGCGTGTCATTACGTAACTTCTAATTCGCCGTGCGTTCTTTGATCCTCGTCTTTAGAGCTCGTTTGGTCTGGCCAATGTAAACAGAATTAAAATCACAGCAGCTGAAACACAAAATGCGTGTCATCAGGTTGTAAATGATCTTTGCCGTTCCTGATAAAACTCGGAAGTGAATTGGTGGTTCTATAAATAGTACCATTATTATACAGGTGTAACAAATTGGAGATATTTATGTGTGATCCCCTGTAGTACGCAAAAATGACCTTAACTTTGGGAACAATACGAGATTTCGCAAAAGTCGATTAGAAATGTTGAATTTAATAACGTTGTACCCGTTTTTATTTTTGAGGGCAATATTGTTTGACCATATTATTCCTAAAAGTAATTAATAATTGCTTCCGAAGAATTCAAAACTCTTACTTGATTCCTTGGAAAGTGCTTCTCCTCCATCCACGTGTCCTCTGTTCTTCAGCTGCATCAAAAGTTGTAGGAAATCATTTCGTGTCACAGAATTCTTTTCCCTGTATGCTATCGCCTCCCGAACTAATCTCAGGAAAAAGTTGTGTACGTCAACAGGCATGAACCTGAAGCAGGAGAATGTGTACGTCTAATCATAAAAACAAAACTATTAGAGAAGGGAACATGTGATTTATCCCTGTTTACATTACTAACTCTTTTTTTTCAGATAAGATACATTTCGGTCTCTTTTATTCAAATACGTAATCACAGTAAATAATATATGTATCACTTTGGGGACACTACTGTGTTGAATCCTATTGCGATTTATAGAAATAATTTCGATTTTAAAACGATTTCCACACAATACTTTTAAACAGGTAACCTGCGAGAGATGTTCTCTTGCAGGCAGAACCTTTTAGGAGAGATACGAATGGGCTACCTTTGGGTATGCCTTTTCCTCTCCGTTTTTGAACTCAGATTCCCACAAGCCGAGGCACCTTGGCCTGTTCTGAGAGGTGTATGTTCCGGGGTCACAGACCTTGGGCATACGGTAAGAGTTGTCCGCTATTCCCATTGGAATAGTCGGCCAGCTGCCTCCTAAACTGGTCGAGGCACGGAGAAGGGAATGCTGCGTCCCCACAGAAAACTCCTCTCGCGCTATCGGAAGGGCGTGGGACAAGTACCTACCTAATGCAGGTTTTTCTAGGGTTTTCCCTGCATTTCTTTAGGCGAATGCCGGGTAGGATCCTTAAACTGCATCCCGGGGGCCCTAGTTAACCCTTGGCTACCTTCCTCTACCCTTCCGCATCCCTCCTTTCAAATCCCTTCCTATGCTATTAAAGGGGAGTTGCCCAAAGTGGATTACCCTCACGTAACCTGTTGCCTTAAAAAAATAATAATAATTTAAATTTTATCATACACTTCTGAGATGTAAATAATTAGACAGGTCTGCGAGAATTTTTTTTATTATGTATTTTTAGGTGCTGAGTGCGAGGAAATGCTTAAAAAATTCCACATCGTAACATTTTGCTGGAAAAACCGGATTATCTACATTAAGGCGCAAGACAATAGAATTGATTGAAATCGTTTTTTTCTTCCATTTCAACTTATTCCAAAGTCAGGATTTATTGTAAAAACTATAAAATAAGATACAAACTATTAACAACAAGATTATTGAGAACACTAAAGGTAGGAGGAGGAGGAGAAACGTCCACTTTAAATCTTTGGTGAGTCCTAAAAAAGAGGTTCCACATCAAACTTGAAATGATGAAGCAGTTTTTTTTTTTTTTTTTTTTTTTTTTTAGGGCAACAGGCTACATGAGGGTGATCCACTATGGGCAACTCCCCTTTAATAGCATAGGAAGGGACTTGAAAGGGGGGATGCGGAAGGGTAGTGGAAGGTAGCCAAGGGTTAACTAGGGCCCCCGGGCTATGGTTTAAGGATCCTACCCGGCATTCGCCTAAAGAAATGCAGGGAAAACCCTAGAAAAACCTGCATCGGGTAGGTCGGGCATTTGGTACTTCTCCCACGCCCTTCCGATGACGGGAGAGGAGTTTGCTGTGGGGACGCAGCTTACCCCTCGCCATGCCTTGGCCTGTTTAGGAGGCAGCTGGCCGACTATTCCAATAGGAATAGCGGACAACTCTTGCCGTATGCCCAAGGTCTGCGACCCCGGAACATACACCTCTCAAAACAGACCGAGGTGCCTCGGCATGTGGGAACCTTAGTTCAAAAAAAAACCAGAGAGATGTGAGAGCATCCCCAAAGGTAGCCCCCGCCAGAGCTCTCTGGGAAGGTTCACCTGCGAGAAATCCTCTCGCAGGCTTACTTTTCTCCCATCTGATGAAGCAGTTTGTCAAGGCCAAAAGATGGTGTTTCGTTTACGTATCTTACCAGCAAGTTTCCTGGGCTGTCCTAAGCAAAGCTGAAGGAGGGTGTCTTGGTCGGTCCTGACATTCGAAACTTTATGAAGGACGAAAACTTTCAAAACGTAGTGGAAGACGTTGAGATAAGAGCATGGAATTCCTTCAAAGAACTTGTAACAAAGATTTTTTTGGAAACAAGAAAGATCCTAACTTTTAAAGAAACGTAGACAACATGCTGAGAAATTTTAAAGACCTTGGATGCTGAATGAGCTTAAAACTGCTCTTCTTGAACTCACAGCTGGACTATTTTCCTGAAAATCTTGGAGCAGTGAGTGAAAAGAGAGGTTTCACTATGACGTAAAGGAAATGGAATGGAGATACCGAGGACAGTAGAATGAAAATATGATGGCCGACTAGTGTTGAATTCTGCCCAGACAAGAGCCACATGTGACGCACAAGCGGAAAAGCTCTGAGGGGAAAAATGTAGATATAAAGATTTTAAAAACATTAACTTTTTATTTTTTGTAACATTCAAATAAATGAGAAAATATGAAGTGATATACGTTTTTATTTAAAGACATGTATTGCTGAGTTTGCATAGATATTAATTTTCACTTTGGAGGAACACCTTACATGATGGGGGGGGGGGGGGTCATGGCATTTTTGAATTCAGCGCATCAAAATTTATAAGTAAAACCCAGGACGGTAGAAGAAAAATTAACAAGTGTCAATTTGCAGGTCTGTGCTAATATTTCTGTACTAATTTGAGCGGTTCGCATGATTTTAAAATTTCGAATTCGTATTTGGTGCTATTTTGTGTACTATAGACACAACTTAAAGATCAAATGCAGATAACTCAAATAACATTTCGGTAATTTTATTTTAAATACCTCAAAACATCCTCTCATTCCCTATTTAACTCCTTCCTGATAATGATAACCCAATTTATGCAGGTTCTGTAGTATTACCTTATTCGAAGAATATCGGCCAGAAGTGGGAAGAAGAATCTAAGAGTCAGTTGCAAACTTTTCATGAGAGTGGGCTCCAGTATTTTCCGCCCCATCTGCCTCATCTCAGCCTCGGGATTTTGCAAAGAGTTGCAACGAACCCCGAAGGCACACGACGCCACGACGTCCGTCGTATATTTGGCGCACACTTCCTTCACATCCAGCCCGTCTGCGGAAGAAAGAAAACACATTGATAGCAAGCTCTCTCGGTCCCGTCAACACAAAACTCTGAATCGGAATTACGCTTTACCAGGCCTTCCCGGCGGAGCTTCCTTCTTCAAGTACGTAGACAATTCTTCCGTCACTTCGCGCATCAACGGAAACATGGGGCGAATCTTGCCTCCGGAGAACGCTGGGCTCAACTGCGATCGAACCCGCTTCCACCTGTCAACAAAGACGTGGAAAATTATCATTGCGTGTCAAAACTAAAGGTTACCAAGTGAATGACTCCCAGATTTACCTGGGAAATAATCACACGATTCACATAATAAACATTTACAATCATCCATAATTGAGATTCATAAACTTGTATGCTGTTCATATTCTTCTCTCTGATAAATGATTGAGTTTTTTACGATTCAATGATCTCGACCAATTCAAGTAAAGAAATCCTGTCAATCAAAACTTAAGATATTTTTTCCCTTAACGGATAGTTACAGATTTCACTTTAACCTCAGTGGAACTATTGGGGTTTTATAAATATTTACAAAACCATTAAAAATTATTGGATAATTTACAATTTAAATTTGAACATCGTAGGTTTTCCCGGTGAATAAACAATTCCTGAGGCTTCCACCCGGGTCATAGTAGAATTGAACCATATTTATCAAGATGATAAAGATGGGAGAGATTTCCATTGAACCGTCGTGTTTCAATTCTACTATTGTTTATTCGATTTAAATTTGATTTTACTAATTCAATAAATTCGAAACCCAATTCCGTTTTTAATTGTGAGCATTTACATTTCTTTCAAGGTTTCAAAGTGAAATTAAGTGTACTCTGTTTATTTATTATCTTCACCTGGCTTTATGTCTCTCTGATCTTGTCTCAGTTCTTTTATTTCGTTTTTTAGTTCTATTATTAATGGACTTTGACCTTCTATTGCAATTTTTTATTTTTCCACAGAGAAATGTCACTACTGTCGAAGATGGTGCACTTCGTCACAATTTTCACATACTATTCTGCTGTTTTTCTTGACATCCTTGGAGCAGGTAGCGCAGGCAGCCATGTTGTCGAGTCTCGTAGGTGCAAGAAAACACGGTGACTAATTATACAGTTTTAAGCGATATATATATATACATAGATAATAATTTCGAAACTTTTATTCAAGTTAATACCGACGTTTTTGTAGTCTTACCCACAATTATCGCAAGTACACACAAATATACACAATACTTCCTGGAGTAGCCGTGAAGCGTGTCTTACGGCTTAATATGGCGCTCACTAATGTTCAATCTCGTTCAATCAAGTTCATATCCGTCACTGTTGCTATAACGTTCTATTCACACCTATATTTCGTAAATTATTTAAAAAAAATTATGATCTAATTTACCGTTACACCCAGTTCCGCTAGAGCTATGTTTATTCGCTTGACAATCTTATAAACAATATTCAGGATATCTCAAACATTTCCTCAAGTGTAAAACTTGTCGAATCAGAGACCTCGAGTTTTAATGACTGAAAATATCGCAGAATGCATTCGTGATCGATATCTTTTGACGAGGATTACAAGTCCATTACGCGTCGCAAGTCCCAAATAACACTTAAAAGCGCAATGCCCGTTGAGAATCACAACTGCTAAAGTATTCTGAGTTAATGAAAAGTGAACAGCAGAATTGGCTTCACTGTTTCTCGTCAATGAAGAGTGCGTGACTTTGCATACAAATTGGAGGCCGCAACCTGAATCAACTCAAATATTCTTTGACGAGATGGTTTGAGGAAATCTTTAAGCTCTCTGGGAAGAAAAAAAAACTATTGTAAAAATTATTTGTGTATAAAACTACGAAGGATAGATAGAAATAGAAAATTTTTCAGAAAACGGTGAGGTTATATGACATAGGTTTGAAGGTGGTCAAAATGTGAAAAGATGTACAAAATCCATTCAGTTCATAGTCCGCTTAGGAGGTGCAATGAATGTAATTAAGAAACGAGGGATAATGAACTTTAAGCCTCATCGACGAGAGAAATCCTAATAAAGTAATTTAAAATATTTGGGGAACGATCGTCGAAATTATGAGAAATATATACACCGGACTAGAAGTGAATATTGAAGCGTTTATTTATTGACGAGGAACACTGTGATACGCTTTTAAGTTAGAATATGTCCCAAATTATTAACAGAATTGTCATTTCTCCGCCTTTAAACATCTAATACCAAAACGTGATACATTTTGTAAATATTCCCACACCTGTCTCCGGTGAGGATGAATGGATTCCTCGCGAAAAGGGGATCCAGATCTTCGTTTACGGGGAACAAGTTGTCATGAAAGCTGTTGAAGTCTCGCACCAACATCGTCCTGAGCAAGTCGGCGTCTCGTATCATCAACACGGGCTTCCTCACCCGAAAGTAACCACCGAAGGGTTGACCGTCCAGTTGCCTGTTCAGAAATTCAGAAAAATTCGAAAAAATAATTATAATAAAATCAAAACTTAATTATAAATAAGAAATTGTCTCTCCTCTTTACCAGTAAAGATCCTTTACACATTCTCCTATCGATTTCTTAGCCATAAAAGAATCGACGAGGTTTCCGAAGATTATGTTATTAGGTTTGACGTAGGGCACACCGAGCTTCTCCCAGTAACTGTGATTCCACGTGAAGAAATAATAAAGCCCGATGATCAGGAGGACGATGGCCAGGAACCATTCTCCAGGAATCGACGGCAGACCCAACATTGTTCCTAGCAACAAATGCAAAAGATTACTTTAGTCATGATAATCCATGATTATGTACACATTACACTGATAATAACTGCTCAGCAACAATTACCATGTTTTTCAACAATTATGTCTATTTCCCTTGTTCAAAATATTGACAGCAACATTCTTGAAAATGTTGTTAATATCATGGGTCAGGAATTGAAAGATATTGAAAATGATTATTTTATTATGCTCGTATATAAACTTTTCAGCTGATCGGCGTCCAATAATAACTAATAGAAGCAAACAGACTCATTACAACCAAAATATTGAAAACGATCATCACTCATACAGATTGTTTACCTGAGGCTCTTATACTTCTTACAAGGGGAAGTTTACATTTCTTCATTTTAGTTACCAACACTTGTTTACAAATATTTACTTTTATAATACATATTTTTGTCAAGATACGTATTAAACATGCAGATAATTGGTGAAGTATACGATAACTGCACATGATGCGGTACTCTATATTTAATACTAGCTGCGACATGTCATAATTAAAATCAGCGCCACCTCTAACCCCGGATTCGATTCGGTTGTTTTTGCTTTATTTTTATTTAACGCCCCACCACCTCCAGGGTAATCCCCCCCCCTATGCCGAAAGGGGTTGAAACTAAACACAAACAACATCAGGAGAAATATTATCAATCTCATTGGTCCCGAAAAATACTTATTCGACTAAAATATCAGCCCTTTTAATGTGTTTGAAAATTTCCACCCCCACCCCGTGGGGTTAAACGCCAAGTCAATGTCATAGTTGAACTCAGCGACATCCGTAACCCCGGATTTAACTCCAATCTTGGTTGTTTTCACGTTATTTTCTTGTCACGCACCTTCACCACCACTCTTAAGGGTGCTTCCCTCTTATGCCGAAAGGTTGAAATTATACTCTATCTACATCTGGAAATCTCATTGAGTCCGAAAAATATTTATCCGACGCAAATATCGGCCGTGTTAGGATGTTTGAAAATTTACACTCCCGTATACCTCCGCCCCACGGGGTTGTTAGTCGTGTCTTACCCCCACAGTGTTTGTTTCCGGTTGGCAAGGAACACGTGGTCGAAATTTGGTTAACTTTGCTTCACGGTTGTTGGTTTGTATGCGGAATATACATACATACAGACATACAAACACTCACAAACGTACAGTCTATTTTATTTATTGGACTCTGAAAGTAATTAGGATACCATGGATCTTCAACACAACTCGAGAACTTCTACTCAAAGTCTCATTTATAACATATTGTTCCTTGACAAGGAATATCTCGTCTGATAGAAAAAAAAAAGTTTAGGAAAGATGTATTGTAATTATGTTGCTGATTCATGTAAATTCATATTTTCTTTTTTATAACTTTAATTAGTACATAACATGTTGCTTCTAATTCTTAATGTTTAAGTAATGAAAAAGTCGCAGGATCTGATGATAAGATAGTAATAGAAAGAAAAGCTAAGATTTATTAATTCAAGAAACTATTTAAATATTCTTTTCACCTATAATCAGAATATTTGTGTGATTGTCAAAATACACTAGTTCAAATAAGGGAGAAACTAACTCAAAGGTATTGCTATAAACGTATTTATGTCTGCAACAAACTCTAAATTCATCATAGTTAATTTCTGAATATTTAAATAGTCAACAGAGGCCTGGTAACTGTTTTAAATAAAATATTTTCAATTTCAACGATATTTTCTGAAATGAAATTTACGTCTGATTGAAAATAATGAATAAGAAAGATAGCCAATAGAGACAAAAAACGTAATATAAACACCACACAACGTTTCTGGGATGCTTGTTCCTTTCGTCAGGTGCGAAGAAGAGCTTAGAGAAACACAACTGCACTGGTCAGCCTTTGGCTTTTGAGTGTTGTCAATTACTCTACTTACGTTTGGTAAGTAATATTGATTTCTGTTTCAACCACAAAATGTCCAATACATGTTCAAGCAACATGTGGGGGGCCAATATAAAAATCTTATCTAAAGTTTGATGTGAAATTCAGAAGGGCAGAGATTTAAAATATCTTTCTTGTCTTGTTATTGAAAATACACCATCAATAAATGGTTAAATATAATCAGCAGATTTATTTGGATTACTTCACTGTTTCTTTGAATAATTTTTCGTCTTCAACTTTTATCAGACTGATGAAACAATACAGTAAAGCAATAAATATGTAAGAAAGCATTTTTACAACGTTTAAATATTTGACTAAAACTACCGTTAAGTTGATCAAGAGTATTTTTTTCGCCTCAATGGAAATCAACATCGAGTCAATCTTCTATTAAAGTTTGATTGAGTTGAGAAGTATTGACGGTGTCAGTATTAGTGAATTTACGATGTCATCCAGACGTGATAACAGCTGCGCACAAGTAGCACAATCGCAAGGACGCAGAATGTGGGCGATGAATTTAACCTTGGGACTCGTCGTGCGCGCGCCTGCGATCCTGCCTCTGCGCAAATAGACTCAGAACATATAAAAAGGTGCGAAAAATAGCCATTGTTTCATTGCCGCTCTTGTAGAAGAAAACTACGGTTCTTCCTTGCACATACAAATATGTATTTTTAAGTCTGTAAATGAATCAGTAAAGACTTGTTGAATTGACGGTATAAAAAGGTGTTTTTTTTTCTAAAGTAGGTGATCATTTCGATCTTGCTTAAATAATTGAGTAATACGGATTTTTTTTTGATATTTTGAAAAAAATATTTTATTTAAAAATGCTAAATATTTACAGTATATATCCGAAAATTTAAGTTTCTCAATTCAATACAACCTTATTACAGAATTTACTCGATGTTGATTTCCATTGCAGTGATTTTTTTTTAAAAAAAAGGTGTAGACAGGCTATGTATTGGGTAATCCACATAGTGGCCACTCCCCTCTTATAGCACAGGAAAGGGAGTGAAAGGGGGGATACGGAAAGGTAGAGCAAGGTACCAAAGGGTTAACTAGGGCCCCCGGATTATGGTTTAAGGACCCTACATGGCAATTCGCCTAAAAGTTATGCAGGGAAAATCCTTTTTTTTTAAGGCTACATGAGGGCGATCCACATCGGGCAACTCCCCTTTAATAGCATAGGAAGGGATTTGAAAGGGGGAATGCGGAAGGGTAGAGGAAGGTAGCCAATGGTTAACTAGGGCTATAGTTTAAGGATCCTACCCGGCATTCGCCTAAAAGTACTGCAGGACAAACCCTATAAAAACCTGCAACAGGTAGGTCGGGCATTTGGTACTTGTCCCACGCCCTTCCGAATGCGGGAGAGGGGTTTTGCTGTGGGGTCGCAGCTTTTCCCTCGCCGTGCCTTGACCTGTTTAGAAGGCAGCTGGCCGACTATTCCAATGGGAATAGCGGACGACTCTTACCGTATGCCAAAGGTCTGCGACCCCGGAACATACACCTCTCAAAACAGGCCGAGGTGCCTCGGCATGTGGAACCTTAGTTCAAAAAACCAGAGAGATAACTCTTTCAAATATTACTGATCAACTTCACGACAAACCTTTTGGTAGTTTTAGTTAAATAGGTTTTCTCTGAAGTTCTAAATGGTTCACACTTGGTCCCGTTGTTATTATTTCTTATATTTCTTTCAGGAGGCGTTGTGAATGAAATTAAGTTAAATATTATTCTGGTATAATTTATTTTCAGAACAGTCTGCGAAGTATTTCAAAATTATGTAGCGAAAATGGTTTAAAAATGTAAAACCATAACAACCTATTATCTTTGGTTAAAATTAATTGACTAGGCTTCTTCTTTAGATGTATTTGAAATTTCACGACGTAGCTCTGATTATTCCTTCTACCACTTTTATACTTTTTCCTCTACAAACCAAATTCCTTTTTTACCTCACAGACAGTCTAGAGCAATTTATTCCACAACAAACTTTTGAACTCAACTATTAAACTCTTTTCAGTCAGAATAATTTCCATATTTGATTAACATTAACCGATCACTGAGAGTCCCTTTCGAAGCCTTCATTACACACAAACAAGCATCAACGATGGATTAATGTTGCTTAAATTGTTAACCATAATCTCTTTTGCCAAGTTATTCTATTTAGAATTGTGTCTAGGGATAAATCCGTAATTTCTTGTTCTCGTCCTCCCAACCAAGGTTAACAACAATGTTCCACGAGTTTGCGAATTGATAAAACCTCACAAACAAGATAACCGGAGGAACGAAACCAAAACCGGCAATGACGTAACGTAAAACTTTGAAACAGCGACATCCAAAAGTAACATTCATGTTATTAAAAACGATTGGAAACTATTGTGTTGACATTTTATTTTTATTTTCACATCCGTTTAACGACGATAAAAGTGGTGTAGTCCATAGTTTCTAGTTTATTTCGCTAGATGTAAAGGTATCCAAGATGGAACAACGAGCGGAACAGGGTTCACGGACAGTAGCTTAAAATAGGGACACACTCATATACAGATTACGTATTTAATATCTTGAGTGCGCTAAAGGGTTCATTTAGAATAGTGGGTGTTTATCTGTCATGGAAATGATTATCATAAAACGGATGCGACAGCACTTTAGAAAATAGCTTTGGAGGATTCTCTATAACCATATCAACTACTATACAAATATTTAAAATTAGCGTTGAATTGCATGTATTTGTGCGTGTTTTTATTGATGAGCAATATTGGCGTCTGTCAAATATAATTCCTGAGTTGTCCAGCCAGGAGCTCGTAGATCACTACACGACTTTTCTATTTCTCTAGTCATGCGGTGTTTTTCTCAGAACTGTCTTCTAGTGATTTACCTAAATTATAATCATTCTTAACTATGATCGTGAGGACATTTGGTAATTTGTTGATTAATTTAGTAATGTTAGTATTGTTCAGATAGTGACCTACCATCAAACTATTCCTTGTGCATCGCAATAACAGGAACACACGGCTTCATCATTTGACGGTCTAATAACATTTGTGAATGTTTCACGTATCACAACAAACGTTTCCCGGGTGCTTATTTTGTCATCGTAAATCAAATATGAGTAGCAGTAAAGCAGTAATGCGATTAATAAAAATATTTGATAATAAAATCGAAGTTTCCCCATTTTCACACTTAATCTTGTCGCTACAGATTGGGGTATCCTTTAGAATGTAATTTATTGAAATCTTCCGTTCTCGAATCTACTCGTTACTTGAAAGTAGGCAGTACAGAACTCACCAATTGGAAGGCTGCGACTTCTGTGCCACCTCGTAACTCAACTTAGAGCTTGTGTCTCCCCTACAGTGGAGGGGACTCAGGTCAATTAGCTATATTCTCTCCCACCATTCCGCCAGGAGCGATACTCGCGGATAGTTCGCAGTCAATCCGTTGGCATAATAAATTAATTTAGTATGTCAATCCGTAGACATAATAAATTAATTTATTTTTATTTAAATTAATAAGCCGTTAGTGTCATATTCCTTAGAGACTCTGAATTTTGTCGTATTTTCCTTCCATTAATTTTTTCCTTTAAGACATATTTTCCCTCTCAATTTCCGATTCTTTCATTCGATTCCATTAGCTCCGTAATTACCAGCCTTTATTTATTTTAATTCCGTTCTTTTGAACCTTCAGTATTTTCTTTAAATTTATACCCTGACTTTCTTACCTCCTTGTCTACTTTCTCATTTACATCGTTGCGTTCAAGCTTCCTCTTTGTTTATTCACTCACTAGCTTTGTGCCCGGTATTGCCCAATTTGTCATAGTTAAAATCAACAACATCCATATTCTCGGCTTTGATACAAATCTCTCATTTTCTTTTACTTTGTTTTTATGTAATGTCCCTTCACCCCCCTCCCCCCTTCCCAAAAAATGGTACTCCCCTTCTATGCTGAATGCGTTGAAATTATACACAATCAACATCGGGAGAAATACCATCAATCTCATTGACGT
Source organism: Zhengitettix transpicula (assembly GCA_037074705.1). Taxonomy (NCBI): domain Eukaryota; kingdom Metazoa; phylum Arthropoda; class Insecta; order Orthoptera; family Tetrigidae; genus Zhengitettix; species Zhengitettix transpicula. Next base: position 224,619,028 of record CM073590.1, read on the forward strand.
CGAAAAATGTTTATTCGACGCAAATATTAGCCATTTAACATGTTTCCAACCCCACCTCTGGAGGTTAAACGGTAAATCAATGTCATAATTAAACTCAGTGTCATCCATAACCCCCTGATTTGACTCCAATCTCGGTTGTTTTCGCGTTATTTTCTTGTAACGCCCGTCCAACCCCACCCCAAAGTGTGCTCCTTTCCCGTGTTATAAGGGGTTAAAATTATACACAGATAACACTATCAATCTCTTTGATCTCTAAAAAAATATTTATCCGATCCAAATATCGGTCATTTGAGTATGTTTGAAAATTTCCACCTGCCCCCTGGGGATGATAGTCGTGTCTCAGTGTTTGTTTCCGGTTCGAAAGAACACGTGTACAAAATTTGGTCGAATTTGCTCCACGGGTGTAGATTTGTATGTGTAACACACACACAACAAACATACGTACAGTCTCTTTTATTTATTTGAAGAAGAAGATTAGATTCCTGGGGTCTTACATTCTGTGCCTATGTCTTCTTCTATCCCCTTATTTCTTCGTGTTGCTTTTCTTTTACATTTCGAGCATCCGTTATTTCATACTTGCATTATTAGTTTTGGTCCACCATTGCTCATTAAATATTAGTTTTTTTTAATTTTTCTGGAAATTCTGTATATAAATCATTTATATGGCAAATCTTGTATCGAACCATTAAGAAATACAGGAATAATTATATTCGGGACTACTAAGAGAGGAGAGTTTATATAATACATAACTATTAAACAACATCAGTAGTCGCCTCACATCTCCACTATATAATTAATAATTTTAGTTGTCAGTTCAGTCAATGCGGGTTTGTATGTTATTTAATAAATATTTCAATTTTCTCTATATACAGCAATTTTATTATGCAATAACTCTCGCTATAAAAACAAAGATAACTCACACTAAACAAAGACAAAACCAAATATATTTCCCCTTTATTATTATTATCATTTTGTAAATGTAATAAGTTTATTACAACTACTGTTCTCAGCTGTTTTCCCTTTTATTTAAGTAAATTTACCGCGGCTAATATCACGATATTTGAGGGCAAGCTGCTGATGTAATTTGAGAAAGAAACTATTATACAAGTGGAATGCCAAGGATTCGACTGAGACCAACGTATTTATATCTTACTTCACTGATCCGTGAAGATAAATAGGAAAACAACTTGGCAAAAACTGTAAACAATTCTTGATCTAATCTGTCGCGACCTCGCCAGTGAATGGGGTTTGAATCTTATAATCATGCTAAACGACAGCTTAATCCTTCATATCAATCGAATCACTTCTTCATTAAAGGGTTTTTCTCCACCAGAAATGTCTACTGTCGGATTTTCGTTTCATCTTTTCCAAATTTTTTTCCCTTGGCGATTCACGTCAATCTTCCTCATTCCGTATGTTGCAGACCACAAACAATTCAGAAACATTTAGAGAGTTTTCAGTCTCTTCATTTCATAAATTCCAAATTCAAAATGTAACATAAAAATTAAATATATTTTGCTGAATCCCCAAGTAAATTCTGGTATAATTTTTATAGAAAGAAAAAATATATGGTTTCTACTGACTTAACTGGTTTGCTTAACTTCAGTTCCTTACAACTAGCTACAGAAATGGTTGCTGTTTCTCGCCAATGTTTGTACTTTCAAATTATGTAAGGACTGATCAACTGATAAAAATGGGATTCAAGTAAGCGTTTAAATATATGAAGGTAACCAGAACACCGTTGAAACGTATTACAGCTTTCTCAGGTGACTAGGACCCTGTAATATAATAGTCTACACGTGCCCTCTTATCATAACGTCTCTTCAGCATAGCGGACCTAAGAGGGCGCAGCTGCAAGAACGCTGATGCAGTTAAAGACATCACTTTAGATATAGTGAGTAACGATACGCACCACCACATAAATCTTCACCCCTTCCGCCTAGGCAGCTGTGAAAACGCTGCGTCTAATGAAGTCAGCATTTTAAGTGCCTTATGCAGACATGCACACGGCAGCAGAAATATTTCACCCTGTAAGAGTTCTCATTGGAGACTTAAAATCATCAGGGAGGGGGAAAGGAGTCTTCGAATTGTTCAGAGCTTTTAGGGAACGGCAGTCGTGATCCAACCTCCAGACGGGTCGGTGGCTCCTGGTGCTATCCGCCAGTTTGTCTTCCTTTATTTTATTTCTAACTATTAAATCTCTTTATTCTTCATCAACTCTTATTTGACTGAAGTGCAGCGAAACACCAACCACTACGCCTAGTTGAACCCGAACCCTCACGTTACCGACTTTCCTATTTCCTGTTCTTAATTCTTCCTTTATCCTCTAGATCGGTAGCCAGGTGAGCTAACGGAGGTATAGCTCGGTTGGTGAACGATCTATCTGGACTTCCCATTTCCAACTGCTGGAATGTTACATGTTCACAGTGGTGGAGTGTTACATGATGGCAGTTTGGGATGTTACAACCCGTATTATACTCCAAACCACTCGCCAAGTTGCTAGTCGGCTCACATATCAGTTGTATTTCACAATCATCGAATAGGAATCTGTTTACTTCGTGTATAATATACTACCAGAAAGTACAGAATCCAATATACGACTGCTTGCACGACATTGAATTGCTTCCGTAGATTATAAATTAAAAACAATTAACGGTACCGATGATTTACACGTCATGGGGATTGTATTACATTAGAAAAATCTACACTTTTAAAAATATATTCATAGCAATATTTATAAATACTCAAGATAAAATAATACTACAAGAAATCCCAATCTATATAACTATATATTTAAATATACATCATATGATATTAATCGTCAAAATTCATCAAACATGAAACACAACTTTCGAAGTAAATATAAATACATTATTCGTTAGATTTATGCTGTTTATAATTTCCTAAACTAGAACAACAAATTTGGGTTCCTGTAGAAAAAGTAAAAATAAAGTTGACAATACATTAAAGCCTTTAGTTCTCGGGTTTATAACCGATTAGGATAATCGTTACGATGACTTTCTCTGTAAGCAACTACAATCATAGAACAATTTCACCACAATCATTCTTCCCGGTTATAAAACTCAGAACTGTATGGCTTACTATTACACCATGAAAGATTGCATTCTTTGAGTAACTTTAACTTTCCTGAAATTCCGTAATATTCATACATTTTCTTTGAGAAAGATTAGGACTCTCTGTACTGCCAAATAATGAATCCAAAGAATGCCTGAAATGGTTCATGTTTCAACTCTAAAAAATTTTCACCGATGATGAGATTATGAAATGTAATATATAGGCAGTTTAGTTTTTAAGTATGTTTGAATAGTTCATTTCTCAATAGGGACGAAATCTAACCACACTCCTCCTTTCAGAGCATGCAGGAAAGACTTCGGGTCAGTTACCCTCTTAGTAACTGTTCGTGGCGTCTTCTTAACTTCGAAATTCAGAATTATGGACGCGACACCCATTTTAACTTGAGCTTGAGCAAAACGCATTCCTGAAAAACAAAACAGATAATTTTGGATTAGTCATATGGAAAATTTAGGAAGATGGCTTTTTTATATCACTGAGAAAATGATTATATAGTAGTAATTCGAAATTAATCCTGAATTAAAATAATAAAGTAGTAATATTCCTTTCTTCATTCGCTCACTTGTCCGCAGCGTGATTAACCAAATTTTTCATAATTTACTCTCCTTTTAAATAAAACTGTCATCTCTGTAATTTTGAGTTGTGTCTCTATTTCATTTTCATATTTATACAAAATCAGCTGCAGTGATTGCAATTCTGTTTATATTGGCCAGACTAAACGGCCTCCAAAGACGAGGATTAAAGAGCACATTTCGAATAATATATTACCTAATGACAAGCATTCGGTTATTACCAACACATATATGTAAGGTCCTTGACGTTGAACCCGATTATTACCAAAGACTGATTTGGAAAATGGTTCACATAAAAATCAACAAACGGAATGCTCTCAATATTCAAAGTTACACTGACTCTTTGAGCAAAGTTTACGATCACTTGCTACCCGCTTGACTCCTTCTACCATCTTTCGACAGATGTTTCCCAGTTTTTTGTACTTCAGAAGGTCTAAAAATCTGTTGAAGAAACGTTGAACTTGTTTTTGTTTTTGTTATTGCGAGTTCTGTTTTTTGGCCATATATATTCTTAATTCAAAATTTCTCTTGTGTCGCTAGATTCTCTTGGTTCTCTCATTTCTCACCCCGACCAGATATAAATGTATGATACTTCTTGGCAAATAACCAAACAAAGTCAGTGAAACGACTTATTAAAAATGTTAATATTGTTTTATATGTGTTCATATCCTTTTGTATTTAATTATATAATCCATAAATTAATTTTAATATTTGTATTCCATAACTTATTTATATATTATCGGTATGTTCTTGACTTTTTGACTTGCCCCTCGTTAGAGGACTAATTGAATTAATAAATAATTCTGTACAATTAAATTTAACTGTACTATTAGAAAAAATATTTTTTATGAAAACGAATTTCTCCCGAATTAAAATTGTTTAGGATGATTCTAAAAATTAAAAAATAAACTAAGTAGTTAAAAGATTGAAGACTTTCCCTGTGTAATTGTTGGATAAAAAGTTATTGGTTTTCTCACGGGAATAATATATTAAGACTTCGCCTAGAAGATGACGACAGAGCTTTTATGCGTCGAAACGCAGCGTCTTAATATATTATACCCGCGTGAAAACCGAGAACTTTTTATCCAAGCTAAGTAGTGTCCTTAGTAGTGGTGTTTATGCGTTTATCTGCGACGGAGATAAAGAGAGACAGTCGGGAATGTGTTGTGTTGCTTTACGTTAAGTGAGAAAATTGAATTAATCAACGAAATTACAGCGGCCTAACACTTTGACATAGTTGAAGCATCGCCCATTTACAGTCTCAACTGAACAACGTGTTCATTAACATCGTAGACATCTCTTGATATAAATCTTGTACTTTTTGCAAAGATCAACATTGTTCCATCCTGAATTTTAATTAAACTGTTTTCCACATTTATTTACTTTCTTCATCTCGTGTGTTCCGATAGTTTCTAACCCATCTACGAATTCGAAGTCAATTCCGAAACTTTTCCTTATCGTGCTCCAATGACGATTTAAAAACAGTTGTCTACTTCTGTAATCTTTTCTGAACGTTCCACGTAACTCTCACAGCAAAAACATAAAGAAGCAACCCTTCCGCATCCCCCCTTTCTAATCCCTTCCTATGCTATTAAAGGGGAGTTTCCACTATGTGGATTACCCTCATGTAGCCTGTTACCCTAAAAAAAATGAAAAAATCAACAGAGAGCTCTGAAGCAGGCTACCTTTGGGGATGTCTCCTCCTCTCATCGTATTTGAACTAAGGTCCCCACAAGCCGAGGCATTTCGGCCTGTTTTCAGAAGTGTATGTTCCGGGGACTCAGACCTTGGGCATACGGTTAGAGTTGTCCGCTATTCCTATTGGAATAGTCGGACAGCTGCCTCCTAAACTGGACAAGGCACGGAGAGGGGAAAGCTGCGTTCGAACAGAAAACCCCTCTCTCGTCATTGGAAGGGCGTGGGACAAGTAGGGTTTTCTCTGCATCACTTTTAGGCAAATTGCTGAGTAGGATCCTTAAACTATAGCCCGGGGGCCCTAGTTAACCCTTGGCTACCTTGCTCTATCTTTTCGCATCCCCTTTTTCAGTTCCTTTCCTATGCTATAGGAGGGGAGTTGCCACTGTGTGAATTACCCTATATATAGCCAGTCTTCACCTCCTTCTTATAAAATCAAGAATTTGAGAAATACAATATTGTCCTGTTAGTGGATACTGAATTGTTTTCCAACCTACCTATACACATCCGTGGTCCCGTTCCGAAAGGCAAGTAGGCGTCTTTAATACCGCTGTCTTTGTTGTCCGGAGAAAATCTCTCCGGGTCGAAAGTGAGAGGGTCGGGGAAGTAACGTTCGTCGGTCTGTATGGCCAAAATGGGGATTGTTACTCCCGAGTCCTTATTCAGGACGAAGGACTTCCCGGAGTTTGTCGTAAACGTGAACGGCTTCGTGCAAATCTTTTCCAAGAACCCCGCTGGAGGGTGCAGGCGGAGACTTTCTGTGCAGGAAAATAAAATAATTGAATTGTGACTAATACGAATAAATACATTAGCAGATGAGATATAATTCTTAGTTACCCAAATATATTTATTAAAAATATTAGAATATTTGGTAGTGAGTGGATTTTCATTAAATAAAAGTTGTATTGCATGAGGTGTTTAGAACCTTCTAATTGTTGATTAAAAATGAAATCAACACAGGGGTCATAAAAGTTTCATATTATTGAATTATAGCATATTCGGGTAGCTTAGAATTTTATATCTCATCACTAATGCGAGTATTTCACATTTCCATTTCAATAAAACATAAATGTGCACTGGAAACTCGCAGGATCCGTAGCCAACTGCTGAAGCACGGGAGTGGACATGCAGGTACGTAAGCTTGTGCAATCGTTTGGGAACGCTTGTTCATCGTACTCGCTTGATGAGGAGACGCTTAGGCAGTGATTATACTCGGTTTTCCTTTAAAAAGAGACTCGATTCGCACTGAAATCCTTTGAGATGCAACTAAATGACTACAACACCACAGTACATCAAAATACTGTGATAAACCCATTAGGAATACGAAAAATAAAAACACAATGTTAGTAAAGTAAACAAATTTGCACCACTTAAAGCAGTATCAGCAAGGGTGGGGACTTATCCAGGACTGAAAAATCAAAGTTATAAGAAAATTAACAATACGGAAACAAATTCTCCAAACTTGTGTTTCCCGGCAGTTTTCGAAAATAGAAATGTCTGTAACTTACCTGAGAGCACCATGTCAATGTAGGGAGTATCGTGAACGACGTCGTAGGAAAATTTGCCATCATGTTTCTCCAGAGCCACCTCCAGATCCTCCCTAAGTCGTTGTTGCACTTCGGGATTCATGGCCAGTTCGTACAGCGTGTAGGTCATCGTGACTGAGCTGGTTTCGAAGCCCTCGGTGATGAACGCAATCATGTGGGCAGTGAGGTCCACTTGTGTGTACTCTGAAACAATGTATCTCACTCTGTCTTCATATATAAACTAATAAGAAGCTGTAAAAGTCTGCTTCGGTAGTTTATCACAAAGTTGTTAACCATTATTTGGTATGATGTTAAATGCCTTGCTTGAACTGTTATTTATTTTTACTCATGGGGCACGGCATCCTTTTATGGACTCAAAAAATTGTCAAAACGAAACAAACCTCTGACGTTTGAGGCATTTTATTGCTATTCATTGGGCGTATCACTCTTCATTTATCTCATTCATCCGATGTTGCCACAAATTCTCGTTTTAATAGGAAAGGAAGGTAGACATGGGTTAATTAGGGTTCCTGACAATAGTTTCAGGATCCTGCCTAAACGTGACTCAGGAAAAGCCCTAGAGAAACTATAAAATCGAAGATTGGCCCCTGGGTACTTGTTCCACCTGAGTTTAGTGTCGAGTCACGCCCAGGTACTTGGCGTTGTTCTGATACGGTACAGTGGTGCCATTTATATACAGATACGGTAGGTCTTCCTCACCTGATGATGGTGGTGGTTGCAGCCAACGAAACTTTGTGGAAAACAAACGTCGTTACCCGGTTATAATCCAGAGATAACTTTATCCAGCAGTTACACCGACAAAACCTACGTTCCCTAGATTTATGCACGTTTAGCATTATACGAGGTAAGGAATGAGGTTAAGCAATTACTCAACGAAATGGCAGCGAGTTGGTATGACACTGGCGTACAAAAACTGCCATATTCATCGAAATGTCGATTAAATAGATAAATGTTATATTTTTTAATATTATCTGTTATTATTTTGGAAAATAAACTGTTTTCTGTATTACTAAAATACATTAATTTATACTTTCGGGCTTAACCTCATACCAATAGTTGCATTCTATTTCATAAATGTAAATATATGAAGAAATTGTATAAGTATACCGAGACATTTTACTATATTCGAGAGGAGAACGCCACGACCAAAGAGGAATTATATAGATCCACCTACGTGCTTACGTCGTTAATTTAACCATTCTTACGTCTTGTCGAAGGAGGTAGCAGGTTGGCATTACTTTTAACAAATACACACTGAGAGTCAAAACAATGATTTACACTGTTAATTACTCCAATCTGTTATTCGTCATAGATAATAGTATAGAACTAGCCATTTGTTACTAACTGTCTGGGTTGTTGGGTCCAGCAGCATCGCTCTTCTGCTTCAACTCCATCAACATTTGCAGGAAGTCATTACGATGGAAATTGTTCTTCTCCCTGTAGGTCACAGCTTCGTCAACGATTCGTGAGTAATAGTTGATAACCTCCAAAGGGAAGAACCTGAAAAATACGTAAACATTAAATTTAAATAATTACCATACATTTTTAGTATTTTTTATTTATTTATAATTCTTGTTAGACTCGCCTGATTCGCAACAGATCGGCCAATGGCGGGAAGAAAAAGCGTATCGAGAATTTCAGGAACCTCCATAAGGTCGGTTCCAGTAAAAGGCGACCCATCTTCCTCATTTCAGCCTCGGGATCCTGCAGAGAATTGCAGTTCACGCCGAAAGCGCAGGTTGAGACCACGTCCGTCGTGAACTTGCTCGCCATTTCTTTTACATCGATGCCGTCTGTGACACAAGTACGAATACACTCCTTGGTACGAAGAACATAAATTTTATTACAATAAATTCGCCGTGATGATGCTACTATACTGGAACATTATTCATTCCACACCAATATGCCTACTTGCCAGTCTCAGCGAATCTATTTTCCCCAGTCAGGTTCTAAACGAAAAAAAAAAAAAATAAGACCCAATTGCGTCTACTGCATTTAGTATACCTATCTCTATATGAGTGTTCTAACTGTTCCCCTCACTGTTGAAATTTTACCTGCCAACAACTTCCTTATGTTACTGCTGCTACTGCTGGATGGAGGAAGTTATCTTATATGGACTTTATCATGTTTAATTACATCATTCATATTTCCCTTCTTCTTTATTTAATTGAAAATTGAATATGACCTGAGCCCAGTCTCAATTTAATTATTCATTTAGAATTTGATACTACCGGTCAGCCAGACATGGAAACGACATCACGTGGAGGGAAAAACTAGTCCGGGAAAAACAACTGTAAAAAATTGCCTACACAACCATGGGATATGACGATTTTAGTTTCCCCTGACTGGAATTTCTCTGCATCTGCGACATGACATCTAGAGCAGCATGTGGTCATGTCGCCTTCCAGAAGCCTCAGATTCAACGATGAGTGATTGATCTCATGCAGGTAGGCCCTCGGCAGTTACCAAAACTGGGCAATGGGAATTCGGTTAGAACATCGTTTCAGTTTGAAGTCAAGAACCATAAAACTATTTTGCGCCCTTTCTGGAATTGGTAGCGAATACCCGTTCATCCGTTTATGGTAGTAATAAACTCTTTAATTATTATTATACTTAAGGGGTTCATTTGAACATATATATATATATATATATATATATTGTAATGCCTTGAAAGAAAGGCATTGTTTCAGATTAATGGTCTGGACTGCCGGAGGACAGTTTGTAATGTTGTGTACTTAGGATTGGTATTGAGAATTCAGAGCAAGGCACATGCGGGTGGCCTGTCGCAAAATAAATCCATTAAGGCAGGCATTTTTTCTGATTAATGGCCTGGACGGTTGTGTTTACTTAGGATTGAGGGTGCAGTTTGGGCGGTCTGGAGAATTTAGAACAGCGCACGTGCGTGCGGGGGTGAGAAGACAAGTCTAAAGTAATGGAGGGTCCTGTCTCGATGGCCGGCTTTGGGACAAGACAGAGTAGCGAGCTATTTGCTAACTAAGGAACTGCACCTGCATAATATAAATCTCGGGATAATGGAGGAAACTGTCATCGGACAGTTGCGACGTAGTTTTGGAACAAAGTAAAAAGGAAGGGACTGGGATATATAAGCGAGAGCGGCTTTTGAAAAAGTTATTTGGAGTTTGGAGTTAGAGTTAGAGAGCCGTACTGCAATCATCGAGAAGGGAGTTAGAGTGGGAGAGGCGTACGGCGAGCACCGAGAATGGAGAAATTTTGCAGCCTGCGAGAGAAATAGCAAAATATTCAATGATAAACATTTTTGTATGCTGAAGTCTAATCTGTGGTAATATCAAAATTAGACCACTGTCTTCGATGGTAGGAGACCAGGACACTACATCCAGCGTCGAGTAGTTTTCACCACGAGCAAGTGATATGTCCTTCACGAACGGAGAAGCAGCTTTCATCAAACCAACAGTGTGTGTTAGAGTCAGTGTTTAAAACGTCCAGTATATAAAGTGTGTGTGTACGAACGAGCCAAATTTTCCTGAGTAATCGTAAGTTGAAATTTCATGGTATTAATATGTGTAAACCGAATTAAAAGATACAGTCAGATATCGTTCTTTTCTTTTGTGTTAATAAAATAAACTCTTTAAATTTAGAATCAATCTTGTAGAATAAGTTCGTCGTTAATTAATTTCGTCTATGTCTAGACGAATAAATATTTCTTTTTTTAATTTAAAGCTAAATGTTGGGTTCTTTGATTATTTAAATGTTCTGTCCGTTATCAAACCCAGTAAAGACCTTTGAGAGAATGAGATATGTTTTTTATTAAGTTGTATAATTGTTTCAAGTTTTGTTAAATAAATTTTGTTTGTTATAAAGTTTATAATTGCTCATTTAAAAACCCATCATATTTGATTATTACATTTTGGCTACCAACGTGGGGCAAATTAAAAAGTACCCTTTTTATTTATTACATAAATGGCGCCCAACGTGGGGCAAAATTAATAGGTAAACGTTTAATTATTACAATATATATATATTGTGGTAATTAAAAGAAAATAATTAATTAATGAACAAAATTTAGGACTTGTATTGTTGGCGGTGTAAAAACACAGAAGTTATATACAAGAATATGTGGCTATAATGCATGCTTGCTGGGATTGAAGTTCGTTCGTTAGACGCTCAGTGCTCGAGAGTGCTCCAGTGTGCTTGGTAGTATATGGTAGTAAACGGTCGTGAAACGACAGAAATTCAGAAAGTGTCTGGCTGTATGTAATTTTAACAGCTCAAATATTCAAAAACGGTCTACAGGTTCTAGTCGGTGAGCAAATAATTACGACGATACTAAGCCGACTATTATAGTTACATTATAGTTACATTAATGAGCTAGACATTTGGTTATTGCATCCAGCAGATAACAAACTTTGGAGTGTTAGTAAGATTTTGGTAGAAGGAACAGCGAAGCAAGTGTAGTGAGTCATTTAGGCAAGCAGAAAGTGTTGAGTATTAAATTCAGTGTATAAATGGCCTGTCTATAAAGTGTTAATAATTGTGTGTCAGAACATTGAGGTAAAACTGCACAACTTACTATCTGTAAACCCGCAAGTAAATGATATTATCGTCAGATTTCCGAGTTCAGATTTTAAATTACATATCTCATATTTTGTATTGCAATTTTCTATTGATTGTTTGAATTAATGCCTTGATAGCTTTGTGAATTTGATTGTTTAGTAAGTATTCTTTATTGAAGGCCCTGTTATCGGCCCTGAGAAATAGTTTGGGTATTATTGTAAAGAATTAATATGTAATGTGATTTAAATAATTTTCTTTAATAAATTAATTTGTATATTTTAAATCTTGATTTTTTATTAAAAACATCCGATCATTTTAATTGTTTTAATACAAAATTGGCGTCGTCTACGTGCGGTTTTTCTTAGTAAAATTTTAATTGTTTTGGTAATTATTTTATTGGGCGCCCGATTTTACATTGTAATTGTAAAAATTAGAATCACTACAAATTGGCACTCTAACGTGCAGTTAATTATCCTTTGATTGCATTTAATTAAAAACTACTAATTTCACTATCAACGTGGGGCTATAACTGTCATTTATCTTAAATCATTACAAATTGTAACATCAACGTGAGGCCTAGGTTTTTATTAAATTGTGTAAAAGGTAATCATTACAATATATATAAGCGTATTAATTGAATGAATGGTTAATTAATTTATTGCTCTCGCAGATACATCACCAAAGACACTATCAAAACAAAGATAAAACAACTCTAAAAACAAACCCAAAGATATTATTATTATCAATTTATAAATGTAATAAATTCATTGCATCGTGGATGCTCGCGCGATTGAAATACTCAATTGAAATTACATTCTAAATGCCTATCTTTGAATAAAACGCGTTACAGAATATTCAAACCGTAGCTCCAATGACTTCTTCTGTTGCTGTTGATTAAGAAAACTCTTCATTGTCGTCAATTTTTCTTCCTATTTGACTTTTTATTCGTTGCAGATGACCCCTACAGATACCTTCTAGTTACTTACGACTCGAAAATGAGGATTTCGCATTCGGTGAATTTGAAGAGCAAACGAAGATTCTAAAGCAGCTATTTCAACCTTTGCATACTCTTATCATGACGGTAATATAGAGAAACTTAACAAAGGTAACTTATTAAAATTTTACGAAACTGTCATACAAAAGCGTTAGTTTTTTAAAATAAAAAAAAACGTAAGTGCAGAAAACGTAAATTAAAGAACACTAAATTTTTTTTAGAACGTATGACAGTCCATCAGCAAAATCAATGGTTTTTGCCTTTCATCAATAATATAGTATTTTTACTTCTCGATAAAACGTATGTAAGATCATAAGTATACAGTAGAAAGTTTCGGGACTGTAACTCGAACGAACAGATTTAGGAAAAGAGAAAATAAATATAAATCGGGAAATTATAGACCCTGGAACATACAAAATGTTTCTATTGATAAATATACGGAAAGAAACACTATCAAAATTTCACACAACTCTGGAAAGAGAATAGACCATAATAACCTAAATGGACTTGAAGCAAGTAAAATAATAACTGATCAATCATGTGAGACACAATAAGACTTCAAGGAGTGTAGCGAAAAAATATTCTAAATTCCAAAGTAGTTTGGTCAAATACATATAATTAATATGTCGTCTACTTACAAACTAATATTTTATTAAAATATTTATAAGTAACGATGACGCGCGAAATAGAAAAGAAAGGTTAAGATTAGGCCATGATATAGACACTATCTCTAAAGATAACTAATATTGCGGTGATATTTGGACGGGACTTTAATCCACATAGAAGCCAATATTATGCAATGGAATATAATCTGATAATTTATCGTAGTATTATACGGAAATCTATACATAGCTCACAATTTAAATTAACTGCTGTTCGTTAACAAGAACTTTCCATATTTGAAAACGCTCTATACATATTCAATTGTTCCTGTTTCTAAATATGTGTCTGGTAACAGAAGCAAACACCTTCGGTTGAAAAGTAAAAAAATTATTTATTTAGGAGATTTAGATTAATTTGCAAATTAATTACTGAATTTCAGCAAAACTATTATAAAATACGTTTCAATTTCAATTCTGATAAAAAATTGATTTTTTTATTCCTATATATTGCCCTGCCCTCTTTTCTCGGGTTAGTTACTTAAGAATTAGCTATTTCATTTCGTGAGCAAGTTCAAAGTTAGTTGTCAAATACATGAGTTTAGTTTTTAGAAAAGTAAGTGAATTGTTCAGATAGAGAGTATCATTATTTTGAGTAAAATATTCTGATATATCGAGTTACTTGGTCTAGCAAGAGGAGCTTCTCTCTTGAGGAAGATTTTCAGTTCCTCTGTGACGTCACGCATCAAAGGAGTGATCAGTCGGACTTTGCTGGAGGAGAAGGCCGGCGTAAGAAGGGACCTGGTCTTCTTCCACCTAAAATACATTAAATTCGGGTCAAATCGTAAACCACCATGGTAAAATAAATTTATAACATTTAATTAAAAAACTGATAGTTTTCAAAGCATTTAGGAAAAATTTACTTAACAATGAAGCTAAATTATAATTTAATAAATTGAATAAAATATCAGATCATTCGTATAAAAGGTTACAAGTTATATAAAGCAACGATACAACGAATAAAAACATAAAAGTCGCTTTTATATTACCAATTATTTTTTCTATATGGCAAAAATTTCCATTGTGTAATAAATACCAAATAGAACAATTTACTTGAATTTATTTTTGTTCTTTCACTTTATTTCTTAATTTATGTTAAGTTATAAGAAATTATTTGCGTCAATTTATTTTACGTATGCCTTTCTTTCAGAAGCAACATAATAACAGACAAGAGAAACTATGACGCCTCTGGTTCTTCCTGCTGAACTGCATCAAACTGAGCAACTTTCTGATATATATAATACGTTGGGTGTAAGTTGGTTCTAAGCAAACTTATTACATCCCATTTCTCGTATATGTAACCATATTCCGTATTTTCCTCATTAATTCCTCCAATATTGTTGAAGATATCTCCAGAAATATGACATACGTCTTCATTCCACCTTCTTGGATTTACAATACGCTTTAATAAAATTGTCTCTTCATGAGTCCTTGCTATGTGCCGTGACTTCATTTTAAAATATTTTATAAATTCCTCTCTTAATTTCATCCCACTTTTTATCCTCCTTTTACGTCTCTTACCCTAGTTTGATTGGTTGTGTATTTTGCATATTATGTTCTACTGTATTCAATCTGCTTTCTGTAAGTTACGTGAAAATTGATTCCCTTGAAAATATTTTAGTAATTACCTATCTCCTTTAAGGGCGAATGGATTACGGGCGAACAATGGATCCAGTTTTTCGCTGGTGAAGCTCTTGTTATCATGAAAACTGTTAAAGTCGGTTACCATGACCTTACGGATGAGATCAAGATCTCTGAGGATCAAAACTGGAGTACGATTTGCGTAATAGCCTCCGAAAGTGTGTCCATCCAGCTCCCTGCAACCAAAAAGAAAGGCAAGTCGTATAACCAAGCTAATTACTTATTTAATCTCTCCTTAAAAGAAAATTGTTGTACGATCGATTAATATAAAATAATATTTTAAATAATAAAATAACGAGGGTAAATTACAATAATCTTGACGGACGAGTTATAAAGTCATCCTTCGAATCGGCCTATGTGCTCTACATGTTATTAATATAAGCCAACCTCGTTCTTCTATCTTACAAATTAAGGTACATGGGTTCGGGCTTTCACTGACCACAGAAAACATAAGTCAGCATTTGCGAATACAAGTGACGGATGTGTAAATGAGTAAATTGTACCATTGGCAGAACCTTGGCGATTCCCAGGTGAATATCATTTACAAGATGATCCAGGAATAGTTATGGAGGGGAATTGCAATAACCAAGCGTCTCACATCAACCTTGAGGCCTGAGAAGCAGGACTGTGACGGAAAAATATCGTGGTCATGCTGGCCTTTTCCATTGGTTCCGTGGTGTTTCGCTTCAGCTGAAAGTAGTAAAATGTACCGTCATTAATCAGGACTATTTCCAAGTGATACTGAGGACTTCCATCTCGATAACAAAATATTACATAAGCTCAATCATAGCACATGTTTCAGATTGAATGGGCGAAACTCATGAATAACGTGACCCTAAACGCTTCCGACACCCCTGACATGGCTTCGTGTGAGTTTTTAACTATACACGGCAGTGAAAATATCTCCGATTTCAATTACATTACGTAAAAAGCGACTTCTGAATTCAATACCAAATATGCGTTACAAAAGAAGTAGACGTAGATTGGAGTAATTTTTTTTAGAGTAACAGGCTACATGAATGTAATCCACGTAGTGGCAACTCCCCTTTAAAAGCATAGGAAATTATTTGATAAGATCAATGCGGAAGGATAGAGGAAGGTAGGCAAGGGTTAATTAGAGCTTCCGGACTATGGTTTAAGATGCGAGGTAAACCCTGCATCTGGTCTGTCGGGACCCTAGTACTTGTTCCACGCCCTTCCGATGGCGGGAGTGGTGTTTGCCGTGGGGTCGCAGCTTTCCCTGGGTGCGCAGCCGGCACAACTGCACTGCAGCCAGAAGGAGACGATGTTAGCTTCCTTCAATCTCCTCTCACTTGTTTCAGCAGCCAGACGTATTCCCAAAGCCAAAAATGCGCGATTCGAAAGACAATCTGGGATATATCTCCAGTAGAATATAGTCAAATAACAAATATAATGTGCAAGAAGAATTCTACAGTTATAAAATTCTAAAACAATTTTTAAATAAACCCTTTGAGGGCCGCTCAAGAATTTTTGATTAAACCAATATATTCTTTTAGCTTTGCGTTTCTTTCGAGACAAAAGGTAAATAATTAAAACATTTGCCACGTCCACCTCTCTCGACTCAACAGTCACGACCAGCCTACGGCTGCTGGCTGCTCCAGCAACTGGCTGCTCAATATTTCGGTCGCTGGAATCAGTGTGCGGTCACCCTAAAAGCAGAAGGAAGGTAACTTACTCCATCCCTCCAGACTTGTTCCGCCTGCGAGAACTAATAATAGTTCCCACAGGATTTTTGGTTTTGAGTAAAGAAGAAGAAGGTGTAGACATGCTATATACAGGGCAATCCACATTGTGGTCATTCCCCCCTTGTAGCATAGGAAAGGGTTTTAAAGGTAGAAGGTAGCCAAGGGTAACTCCCGGGCTGTAGTTTAAGGATCCTTCCCAGCAATTCGCGTAAAATTGATGCAGGGTATCCCTATAAAAACCTGCATCAATTTATATCATTTGCATAAATGTATTTTACTTTCCATTTTAAACTATGGGTTACATTTTCCTTTAAAAAGATATCGTATATTAGCTGTAATATCTCATACAGGTTACTAACTTATATATTTTGTTGATCACATCGGTGTACGATATCCTGCCCAAGACAGTTTCTTTCAAGCAGCCGAAAGGAAAGGTCGGCTTGATGCATGGTACTCCTCTTGTCTCCCAGTAATTGAAGTTCCGCGTGTAGAGCCAGTAGAAGGCGATAGCTACTCCGATGACGATGAGTGGCCACATGGCGAACCTGTAAAATGCCTGAAATGTCAGTATTATTTGCTGTAGGTTATGGTCAGTGAAGTAGCACAAGGGAAATGTTGGTTGCTATTCCAATGTCCTTGTAGATAACGGTGTAGCGTGTCGCTAATATTGATAATCAGAAATCAGAACTGTAAAGGAAGAACAGTTTAGTTAATATGGTGGTAGAACTTGATGTGCAGACGTACTTGAAGTGTATATGTCGGGAAGGAATACTGGATATTCCGAAGTTCACATGCATGGCTGATGTGCAACGTCCAGGTCTGCATTCTGAAGTCAACACTAACATTTCTTCTACAGGTGTAAACCACAAGTCTAGATTTGAGGAGAAAACGAAAGTGCTTTCTATCTAACATATTTAAAATGAGGTACTCCACTATGCGCTCCTGCATAATTCTTTAAGTCTCATTCTGGGAGTTTAATGTTTATACGTAAATTACATTGTCATAAACCAATTTACAATCTATTAATTTTATTTATTACACTGGAAAACAAGCAGAAACTTTGCTCTTGATAGGCTTTGGATATTCTCGAAGACAAGACAGGCTAATGTTATGTACATCCTCACCTGTTATTTTTGTATTCCCACATCACTCTGAACAAGGGAAGAATTAACAGAAAAAGCGTATCGAAAAAATTATGGGTATTAGGAATAATTAACCAGATGCTTATTTGCATTACCAGAAAATATCTCACGGGATATCCGGTTTAACGTCATAGTCTCGAATTAGCCAGGCAGATGGTCCCGAAAACCTTGGCTTCCAATATGGGAACGTTTACCTTCCTTTTAGATGAAGTCTTCTAAACGGTCGCAACGCGAAATTACAGTCTTCTGCAGTTATAACTGACTTTTCTTGAGCTTCTAACCTGTCCATTTCTTTGCTAACCTCGTATTCTCCAAATAGTTGTCATCGCCCATTATTTGTGTTATACATACACGTAACACTACCCCTCTATTATCATCATTTTGCAGACGTTTGTGGTTATTAATTATAGTCACACGTGAGGACGACGTCAGTGGATAAATACGGACTAAAATTGCAAATTGATATTAATATTTGAAGAATAATGCGTTGAAGTAAAATGGTTCTTTGTCACCAGATCTTCCATTGCTTATTGGATAAACTGAACCTGATAGAGCGGTTCCATTACTGAAAACTTTTTTTTCTTCGCAAAGAGGCATTTATCCGTGCTACACGGGTCTAAACAGTTTCCTCACTCTCAAGTGTTCAATGAAAACAATCTGCTGTCACTTCTGATTACAGAATAAGCGGATTTGAATCCACTCCCAACATGAATAATCTCAGAGTTACAGCAGGCCGCAAATGGTCAGGTAATAAAAATGGTTTAATTTTTCAAATGTAAATTGTCAATAATATTCAATGAAACTTATCCGTTTTCTTTCTGAACATATCATTCTAAATTTAAAGCAATTAAAAATAAAAGTAAAGTAATTAAAATTAAAAGTGAAAATAATGGTGCGGAACACTCATTTGGATATTGTTATCTGAAGCACAAAGTGATCCTAGACTATTTCATTAGAAGAGAAATTTTTTATGACTTACTCGGTGCGTAATACCGTCCTGGCTAGCAATCGTTTGCAATTGACTGAGATAGCCAGTCCCCACCTTGTTCAAGGGCTCGGCGCGCCGATGAATCAGCAACTAAATATTATATCAAGGAAATATCATGACTCTTAGTTATTATAGCATTGGAATGAAACAATTTCCTCAAACCCAATTTTGTCTCGTACTCCCTTATTACAGATTTCTACATAACAAATTTGTCCAAATATTCAAAGAATATCAAATATCCATCATTTACAGATCCAATAATAGCCTTTCATACTTGAAAAAACCACAAGGACCCACTTGACACCTACAGCAAACATTGTGTTGTTTACAAAATCACTTTCTCTAATTGTAATTCCTGCTACATAGGGCAAACAAAACGTTCCCTTAATACACGAATCAAACAACATATATCTAATACCAAACTTCCCATTGATAAACAATCTGTAGTCTCCAAACATACAATCAGTTCTAAACATACATTTGATTGGCAAAATGCTAAGAATTTAGACATAGACACCAGGTACAATTCCAGACTCATTTCAGAGATGCTTCACATTAAATCAAACATCACAACTATTAATGTACAGACACTATTAAACTAAATAATTGCTATGATCCCTTATTATTACGCTAAACCTTGTTTCCCATTGTCATTGCTCCCTTATTGTTACGCTAACCCTTGGGCTCTTCCATTGTCGTTGCGTTTTCGTCGCTTTTGAGTTTTGTCAACTGACCAGTGCAGTTGTGTTTCTCTAAGCTCTTCTTAGCACCTGACGAAAGTGACAAAGATCCCAGAAACGTTGTGTGGTATTTATATTACTCTTTTTTTGTCTGTATTGGCTATATTTCTTATTCATTATAGCATTGGGTTTCTTGACTAATCTCTCGTCTGATGAGATCAGTGGAAAGGAAACAGAAACTATGCTACATCGTTTGTCGCATAAAACGAGGACATCAGGGAAACAAAGAGAGACATCGTCGATTAATTCGAAACCATTTGATATTCCAGCCTCAGGGTACAGTAAAGGAAATCATTAAGACAGTCAAGTGTGTGCACCAGTTTATTCAATAACTGACTTAATTAAGTCCCATGATAGTAGCATAACTAACCATCAGCTGAAGAAAACGGAAATGTTAGTTATACATTGTGAAAACGTGGCCAATACACAATATATTTTTTCCATGGTAATTTAATTTACAAGCAAGGAATCGTGCCTGCAGAATAACGACAGTATCCACATAGTTTTGCAAATCGAAAACAAATTCAATAACGTTTCGGAAAAGTGAGACATAGTATATTGAAAATAGTTATCACGCGATTATAAAGTTGCAAGATCATTCATAATAAACTATTTATAAACATTATCTTTCACTTCTTGTGACGACACATGATGTATACTGATATTGATGAACTTATCAGACTTTTTGACGTGGTGATGATAACGATTATTGATATGGACACCATTGGACTGTTTTGGTTGAAGGAAATGATTACTCACGAGATCATCATATTTGAAGTTTATAAGTTTATTACAAATTTAATATTTGTATACATTTATGTCAAGGCTTATTGATGATATCTGAAGGGTCGCTTTATTGAGCCTCAAAACAATTATAGGTACCCGAAATGAATAGTTGATAGACATATTGACATGAATTTACAATAAGTTTTAATTAACTTTCCCTAAATTACGAAAAGCAACAAAATGGAATCTGACGGTATGAAGAATTATAGAATGTTTACAAAATATTAATATGTTACATACCAAACGTGGGTACAGTCCTCGTACCACTCCAATTTCCTTTACTTCACAAATTTTAACAACTCTTTAATCGTAAACACAAAATTTATTAAATTACTTTTGCTATTAAAATGGCCATAATGTGCGTTATTTGGCACACGCAATTTATACACCACACTTCAGTCAGCATTCACAATTAAATCAGAGACGATCAGCTTTATGTGGTTTATCAATGGCTACCTCAGAATTATTTTTCGTAAATCTCGTCTTTACTAAAGAGATTTGAAGCCAATTTTCATCAAATTACATTAGGTCCTTTACTGACCTCCATCAAGTGCAACCGAAAGCAGAACCTGGTTAACTGCACTTTACTTCCAGACTTCACTAACAGAGTCTACATGCAACTTTGATAATCGATCCTTACTGTATCATCTCCACTAACAGAGAGGTGTTGTACACACAATTTCCAACATCATACACATTTTTGAGGTCCGCCTGGAGACTGCTGCTAACCGCTCCCGGTCAGCTCGCATCATCGCCTATCAGAGACTGAACATTTTTCGTCAAAGCTTTCAATATTACACGCCCCCGACAACAAGGTAATCTGGAAACGCTCTAATTTCTGCAGACTCTTACTTACAATAGCCTGGCCACAATAATATGCTACTAATACAGTAATTCAATCATTTATAAATTCATTCAGTTAGATACATTGGTGATCATTACAATATATCGTGAGATTCCATATGTTATTCGCCGATTTTGCGAACGTTTCAGAGTTTTCACTGAAGATCCATAATTCTGCTTCTAGCACCACCGCTGAATCCTTCGCCATAGCAATGGCAGTTGAATACTGCCTGGAATATTCAATCAACAGAATTATGATCCTAACAGACTCTTTGCAATCACAAAAGCACTTACGATTCCCTAAAATAAGGAATGGCACCATCAACGCCATCAGAGCTAACCTACATCTCTGCAGTTCGCGAGGGAAATCCGTGCAGCTTGTCTGGATCACGGCTCATGCGGGCATCGCAAGGAAACGAGGAGGTGGACGCACAGGCGGCCACTGCACAAGAAGATCTACCATTGTACGAAGCTCAACCTGTAAAGCCTCGAACATTCTAAATGAATGTACAGGAAAAGTGGAGGGTAGCTGGCAGGACACGAGGAGAGGAGGAAATAACGGCTTCTTCCATCAGAACCTGCAAACATCAGCAGATCTGTGCCACCTCAACAACATCTCAAGAAAACAACAAATAATAGTCTCCAGAATCAGAACTTTGCACAACCAACTCACACACGACTATATTTTTTCCAGAACAGATCAACCCACCTGTGATGTATATGATCAAGCCCTCACCATCCAGAATATTCTATTTGAATGCACAAAATATGAGGACATACGCAGGAGGACTTTAGCCGAATTCTCTGGAGAAGACTTCTGCATACACGCCACGGCGATCAAGAGCCTCCTGGAGTTCGTCTCCGACGCAAAACTGTCATCCGCTATTTGAAACGTTGTTCACAATTGGAAATTTTCTAACCTTCTGTTACTTAATTATATAAATACTTTTAGAGGGTCGCCAATAACCAACAGGTTGACGCGAACATTTGTAACATTCCAGCAGTTGGGAATGTGAAGTCCAGATAGATCGTTCACCAACTGAGCTATGCCTCCGTTAGCTCACCTGGCTACCGATCTAGAGGATAAAGGAATAATTAAGAACAGGAAATAGGAAAGTCAGTAACGTGAGGGTTCGGGTTCAACTAATTGAACCTAGGCGTAGTGTTTGGTGTTTCGCTGCACTTCAGTCAAATAAGAGTTGATGAAGAATAAAGAGATTTAATAGTCAGAAATAAAATAAAGGAAGACAAACTGGCGGATAGCACCAGGAGCCACCGACCCGTCTGTAGGTTGGATCACGACTGCCGTTCCCAAGAAGCTCTGAACAATTGGAAGACTTCTTTTCCCCTCCCTGATGATTTTAAGTCTCCAATGAGAGCTCTTAGAGAAAGGAAGATTTCTGCTGCCGTGTGCATTGCTGCACACGGCACCTAAGGTGCTGACTTGCACTAGACTCAGCTTTCTTACAGCTGCGCCCACTTGTGTCCGCTATGCGGAAGAGACGTTATAAGATGGCACGTGTAGACTATTATATTACACATTGTTATTCAACAATACGCGACATTGTTGCACATAAAGTTCTCAACGCTTCTCAGACAACAATACAGAAAATAATAATAAAATTTTTCAAATTTTATTCAAGTATGAAAAAAATAATTAATTAAGTAATTTATTTAATTTTATTTATTTAAATAAACTTAATCAATTCTACATTTTTTACGAATAAATTAGCGGTAGGTTTCCCTTTGGTGAATGAAACAAATGACGCATTGAAATTTGCCATCTTGGTCTTCTTCTAAAAAAAAGGAAAGATAGTTTTTTTTCTTGTTTTCAACCTTTGGGGGACCTTCTAGAAATTTATAGATAATCACGTTCCGAACAGAATCATTTGACTTTTTTAAAAAAGTATATTTAAAAATCATTCAATAATAAAACGGCACAACATTGAGATTAAGCTACAAAGTGTCCCGGAACGGCATATCATTCAAGTATCTAGGACATCAGCAAAGAGTGACCGCGGGAATTCAGGCCCTCCATTGTCCCCATCGCGAAAGCCGGTCGGATCAACAGAACAGTTCTTCCGGGTCATCATCGCCAGGACGGATTTAAGATGTATTGAGGTACTGAGTGGTGACTTATAAAACACGAGATTCAATTAATAAAGTGGAGTGGTCCTGCGAAAACAGCGAGAGTTCATAAAAAAAGAATGGTTTGAATAAAAATTCAGTTGGACGTACTATTTGTTGTTGTTTTTTGTTTGGTTTTCTTATGATTAGTTAATGTGGTTATTGTCGACCTTGCCCTCATTCGGCCCCCATTTACAAACACTAATTTTCATTGCAGAGGTAATGCCAACCTAGTCAAATAAAAACTACTAATATTGTATTTTTTTGTGTGAACTGTGTTTAATAGTGTTGATGGGTGCGGTTGCCATCAGCTTCTGCCGCTTAATACGCAACCCGTGTTTACTTATGGAGCCGGCCACACTGTGCAGTGTTCTTGTGTGAGTTTTTAGTTTTGATCGACAGTGCTGGATAGTGATATCTTAATCAATTAAACATGTATTCGTCCCCCTGTTTGGGATTATATTCATAAAGAGTATATGTGAAATGTAAATTATGGAGTGCAGATGCCGGAATTGTAAATAATAACTAGGGCAAATTGCCGAACGATGAAAAAAATGAGCAAAGTAAGTTACTTGTTTAGTGCAATACTGTTAATTACAAATCATTTTACGTAAACATGTAGTAAATTTACTGCAATTGTACAATTTTAATTATTATTATATTCCCATGAAACACATCCTGCTGGCGAAGCGTAGGAATTATTCGTCCCAACAGACAAAGTTCAAGATTTTTATTTGAAAATATACAATTCTCAGTACTCTCATATCTATCAAGAATCCTGAACAATCCAAGAAACTTAACATTCAATAGAAATTGAAATATATATTTTGTCACCATATCAGTTTATTTCATAACATATACCCTCAGTTTTCAATTAGTTGTAAAACATATATAGATCTTTAATTGAGAACATATATACCACAAAATTTAAATTCATGCACGTAAATGGTTTTTCTTTGGAATCTTTGTACTCGTGTACTACAGCACTTAAATTAATTTAGGCAGAAGAAAATTTTATTAATTTTAAGAACCTTCATATAAATTGTGTTTCATCAGTGCAAAATTCTGATTCAATATTTAAGATTTTATTTAACTGCCCATTTTCACCACACTTTCTCCTGATAATGCAGCCAGCTGGCCATGTCTGTGCTCCTCATGGATGTCACACATAATTTTGTTTTGTAATGAGAAGTGCGCATTATTCTGATTCACCCTCTTCCTCTCCTTTCACCACCCGTAAAGCTCAACAAACTGCCCCTCTTGGTACTACAAGACAGACTGCATATAGAAACAGACACATGCCGTGCTATGATACATTGACACGGCTGAATCAATCGGCATGAGCAACGAAATAAATATTAGTTTGAACGACTGTAATTAAAAATCATATTTTAAATTCGATTATATTTTCAAAACAGAAATAGTATTTGTACATACTGGATAGAATTTAAAAAAATCATAATCACAGGTTATTTTAAAGAAAAACATATTTAAGGGGCATCAAAAATACGTCCATAAATCATACAATAAAGAAAATTCATAGTTGAATACGATTCAATGATAAAAGATAAGTATTTATTTAAAAAAAATATATGTTACATATATTAATGGATAGTAGAATGAAAAGTAATAAAAATAAAAATATTAGCTACAGATATAATAAACAAAAACATATTTGTAATGAATAATAAATGCATTTGAGTTTTGTCAACAGACAAATGTAGTTGTGTCGCTCTAGGCTCATCTTCGCACCTGACGAAAGGAACAAGGATCCCAGAAACGTTGTGTGGTATTTTTTTTATCACTTTTTTGTCTGAATTGTCTATCTTTATTATTATGTTCAATCAGACAAATTTTCCATTTTAAAAAATATTTGTAATTAATTATGTTATTTTTCTAAGTAATGTAAAAATTGTAGACTGCTTAATTAATAAAAATTATATTTAAAATACATTTTCATAATATAAATTATACTGATATAGAATTCAGTCCCATTTAAATAGAAATTAATGTCGTATGTTTCTTGTAAATTGTAGGGTCATCTTGAAAAACAGTTCACTGGTTTCTAACCAATCAGGATAATCATTCTGATTACTTGCTCTGTTATGACCTGCAGGGGAAAATTAGACTGCAAAGATAGAACCAATTCACAACAATAATTCTTCTCAGTTATAAAACTCAGAACTATTTGGTTGACTATTACACCCAGAAAGATTGCAATCTTTGAGTTACATTTACTTTTCTGAAATACCGTACGATTCATCCATTTTCTTTGAGAAAGATTAGGACTCTCCTTTATGCAAAGTCTGATATAAGTAACATTCAAAAAATGCCTGCAATGGTTTATGTTTCTACTTTAACAAATTTTCACTGTTGAAAATATTATGAAATGTAATTTAGGCAATTTAGTATAAGCATGTTTGAACAGTTTATTTCTCGATAGGGACGAAATCTAACCACACTCCTCCTTTCGCAGCATATAGGAAAGACTTTGGGTCAATTTCCACCTTAGCAACGGTTTGAGGTGTCTTCTTAACTTCGAAATTTAGAATTATGGAAGCAACACACATTTTAACTTGAGCTTGAGCAAAACGCATTCCTGAAAAACAAAACAGATAATTTTGGATTAGTCATAAGTAATAAATAATATGACGATGCTAATTGTGTTTAAAGCTTTTATGTGTCACTGAGAAAATATTTGTATAGTAGACTGCATTGTACGACTAACTTTAATTAAGAATTAATCCTGAATTACAAAATAAAGTAATAATATTACTGGCAATCTACCCAAACACCTCAAGCCAAGTTTCGTACTCGTACTCCCTTATTATAAATTCCTACATCACAAATTTGTCCAAATCTCTTGCTCTAATTGTAATTCCTGCTACATAGGGCAAACAAAACGTTCCCTTAATACACGTATCAAAGAACATATATCTAATATCCCCATATTCCCATGGATAAACAATCTGTAGTCTCCAAACATATAAACAGTTCTAAACATACATTTGATTGGCAAAATGCTAAGATTTTAGACGTTGACACCAGGTACAATTCCAGACTCATTTCAGAGATGCTTCACATAAATCTAACATCACAGGTATTAATGTACAAACAGACACTATTAAACTCAATAATTGCTATGATCCCTTATTATTACCCTAAACCTTCTGTTTTCCCATTGTCGTTGCTCCCCTTATTGTTACGCTAACCCTTCGGCTCTTCCATTGTCGTTTTCGTCGCTTTTGAGTGTTGTCAACTGACCTGTGCAGTTGTGTTTCTCTAAGCTCTTCTTAGCACCTGACGAAAGCTACAAGGATCCCAGAAACGTTGTGTTGTTTTGATATTACCATTTTTTGTCTGTATTGGCTATCTTTCTTATTCATTATTTTCAATGAGACGTAAATTTTTTCATTTTAATATTCTTCATTTGCTCATAATTTTGTCACAATTTACTGGCCTAATATAATAACTTTTAAATAAAATTATTATCTCTGTAATTTTGACTTGTTGCGTGCCTACTTGATTTTCATAATATCCAGCCAATCTTGAGTAACTCGATTTTCTTGGTTCTCTCATTTCTCACCCCAACCACGTATAATACTACTAGGCTAATGACCAAACAAACTCAGTGAAATGATTTATTAAAAAAGGTAATATTGTTTTATATATTATATAAACTTATTGTATTTAATAATTAAATCAATAAATTAATTTTGTGTTTCATAACTTATTTATTTATTCTATGATGTTCTTGACTTGACGACTTCCCTCGTTAGAGGACTAATTGAATTAATAAATAATTCTGTACCACTGAAGTAAACTATTCAACGAAAATAAAATATTTTTGTGAGAGCGAATTGAAAATTTTTAGGATAATTAGAAGAGTTAAAGAAAGACTTGTTATGATCTAGGCTAAGTACTTTACTTAGTAGTGTTGTTTATGCGTTTATATGAGGCCGAGATAACGAGAGACACTAGGGATAGTGTTATGTTGTTTACATTAAGTGAGAAAATTAAATTAATCAACCAAATTACAGCGGCCTAACGCTTTGACATAGGTGAAGCATTCCTCATTTACAGTGACTGAACAACGTGCTCGGTTAAATCGTTCGAAAGTAAAACTAGAAAAGCATATAGGCCTAATTTTTGCAATTAATAACTTAGTCGCTTCACTACTTTTAACGAAACTTTTTTCAATATCTTCACGTGGGTATCTACGAATTACACAACTCCTCATTGAGTTCCAATCATGATCCATCGTCGATTTCAAAACAATTATCTAATGCTGTTCTGCTTCTGAACGCATCACGACACTATCAGAGCCAAAATAAATTATGCCAATTAAAATATCATGAATTTGAGGAATGTAGAATTCACCTGTTAGTGTATACTGTACCTACCTATACACATCCGAGGTCCCATTCCGAAAGGCATGTAGGCGTCTTTAACACCGCTGTCTTTGTTGTCCGGAGAAAATCTCTCCGGGTCGAAGGTGAAAGGGTCGGGGAAGTAACGTTCGTCGGTATGTAGAGCCAAAATGGGGATTGTTACTCCGGTGTCCTTCTCCAGGACGAAGGACTTGCCGGAGTTTGTCGTCAGCGTGTACGGCTTCGTGCAAATCTTTTCCGAGTACATGGCTGGAGGGTGCAGTCGAAGACTTTCTGTGTGGGAAAATAAAATAAATATATTGTGATAAATACAAATAAATTCATTATTATAATTTAAAGCAGGTTAGGACCGTAGCTAATTCGTGCTTCATTCACACGTAGTCTACATAAATGCGGAGACACGTTGTAAAGTCTTGGCTCATGTGAATGCTTTATTTTTTTTATATAATTTATTATCATAAAATACTTAACCAACACGTTGAAATTTCGTGGTGAGATTATTTTTGCGAAACCTTAGTGGGCAAAATAAACAAATTTCTGTGACAAAGCCTACGTATATCTCATATCTGTTGTGCTTTTATGGTGTCTGTATATGCTTCGTTAATCTTCGTGTCTGCTCTTGTGTTTACAGCCTCCTTTTCTCCAAAACCGTCTCTGCGTCTTGAATATTTCTCACTAAATTTCACTTATACTCTGCTTTTTAATAACACATCTAAACTTTTTCATACAGTCGTCGCCATACTACTCTCGTTCCGTTGTATTAATTCCTTCCACAGAAAAATATATAACTTTTGACATTCAACTCAACTTATAATTTATTTTCCGCGACTGTTCTCGACGAACACTCGGCTGCTACTGTTTTAGAATCTGACACGCAGAAGTGTTAAAGAAATCCTCTCAACAATAGTTCTTCACAATTTTTTAAAAATATATTTTTTACAACTTTTACTCAAAGGACATTACAGTTTCGATAAATTGACGTTGTAAATAATTAATATTGAGACTTGCGATTTTGAAAATGTCCCGTGAAATTCTAAGTTATAGACGAGAGAAACAGAGGTTATTTGATGTGAATTTAATTTTCTTTTAAAGTTTTATAAGCTTAATGTGATGCCTGTAGAACAGGTGCTATACGAATTGTTTTTGAGCACGTTTATGCTTGTGAAGGGTGGGTGAGATGGAATAAGATGCGGTAGTGTAACATGAAGGATATATCAAATATTCTTGTGTGAGTGAGGTGAAAGCTATTAAGAGAGTTTTGGGAAATGATAATGTCTATAGGATATATTAGTTTTTGCGGAGATGGCGGGGAAATCTGCTACGGTAAGAAGAGGGTGATTAAGAGAGCTTTTCATTAAGTGTGAAATTCGTGTTTTGAAATGTTGTGGATATTTCTTTAATGAGGATGTCTTTGTGGATTATTGAGTTACGGAGATACCAGGGGAAGTTGGATATAATCCTGAAGATTTTATTATGATTTATTTGAATTGGAACGGGCAGTGCTTCCTCATTTCGCAGAGGCGTATGACACTACGGGGTGGATAAGTATAGAAGTCTTTTGGTAATAAGTGATAGTGATGATTTTCTATTGAGAAGTGGACGTAGTTGTTTGAATTTGAAGTTTATTTTTGTTGATAAGTGATGGGTTTACAGGATAATTTTGCGTCAAGCATTAAGCCGAGATATGAAGTGGTTTGTTGAATAGGGATTTTAGTCTAATTGATAAAGAAGAAATGGTTAAGGATTTGTTTAGTTTTGAGGGTAAAGGCAATAATGGAAGATTTGAAGGGGTTTATACAGACTCTCCAAATTATGGCCCATCTGTTTATGTCTTTTTAGGTCTATTTGGAATGTTCTGGAGCCAAAGTTGAAGGAAGGAATTTGTAGGAAAAGGCTATGTCATCGGTAAACAGTAAGGTTTTGTGGAAGGGTGTTGGGGTGTGTCGTGCACATACAGAGTGAATAGGAAGGTGGCGAGGATTCTGCCTGATTTGATACGAAAGGATTCGGAGAGGATGTTGTTAAGTTTAATTGAGTATGTGCGGTTAGTAAGATAAATAGTAAGGATTTGGAAGAGAGTGTAGTTAAGAGCATTTTTAATTTTGTAAAGGACAGCAGGATGATAAACTTTTTCAGCGTAAAGAAACGCAGCGATGCAGGAATTCTTATTCTCGAACGCATATTTATGACGGTGGTTACGGAATACATTTGGTGCGTACAAGAATGTTTGGGTCTAAATCCGTACAGAGTGGAAGGAGTTGAGTTAGATTTGTAGAGAGAATGGGAAGGAATAATTTTTCAAATAATTTGGAGACTGAGGAATTTCCTCTAATAGAGACAGTTATAGAATATAATGAGGGGCCGAGCGAAATTGGTGAAGGCGAAAATATTTTGGTTTATATAGAGGGTCCGCCAGGATTAGGTGATAAAGATCGTAAGGATCAAAGAGATTTCGTTTGTGTTCTTACTGACACCTGTAATTAAGCAGAATAGAGAACTTAAGGAAGAAATCAGTAAACAGAATATAGAACTGAGTAAAAATATGGATGAACAAAAGGTAAACCTAAATAAATCTGCCCGCCCTAAAACAGTATCACTAAGACCAGGGACGTATACAAGACACAAAATTCAAAATCGTGAGAAATTAACAATTCGGAAAACATTGTACAAACATGTGTTTCCAGGCAGTTTTCGGAAATAGAAATGTCTGTAATTTACCTGAGAGCACCATGTCAAGGTAGGGAGTATCGTTAACGACGTCGTAGGAAAATTTGCCATCATGTTTCTCCAGAACCGCCTCCAGATCCTCCCTAAGTCGTTGTTGCACTTCGGGATTCATGGCGAGTTCGTACAACGTGTAGGTTATCGTGATGGAGCTGGTTTCGAAGCCCTCGGTGATGAACGTAATCATGTGGGCAGTGATGTCCAGTTGTGTGTACTCTGAAACAAAATATCACACTCTGTCTTCGCATATACACCAATAAAAAACAGTGGAAATATGCTCCTGTACTTGATGATCATCTGGTTAACATTTTATTTGTTGTGAGGGTGACTGCGTCGCTTGAATTGTTCCTTAGCTTTACTCAGGGGACACGGCAGCCTTCAGCTACGAATTGTTTCAACAAATCCCAAAACTGTAGAATCCAAACAAATCTGTGACATTTTATAATCAGTGCCTTCGTAAAATATGGGTTCGACACAGATCGTTTTATCAATCAATTCATTGCCACATATTCTCGTTTGAATAGCAAAGAAAGGGAGAAAAGGGTAGACATGGGTTAATTAGGGTTAATAAGGAACCGCCCCTGCATTCGCCTAAATGTGAGAAAGGGAAACTTCAGGAGAAACCAGAAAATCGTAGATTGGCCCCTGGGTACTTTTTCCACCTAAGTTTAGTGCTCAGGTACTTGGCGTTGTTCTGATACGGTACAGTGGTGCCATTTATATAGCGATACGGTCGGTCTTCCTTACTTCATGAAGATGGCGGTGCAGCCATCGAAACATTGTGGCAAGCAAACGTCGTTACTCTATTGGAACCCTGAGAAAACTTTATCCAGCAGTTACACCAAGAAAATTTACGTTCCCTAGATTTCTGCCCGTTTAGCATTATGCGAGGCAAAAGATGAGGTTAAACACTTCCTCAGTGAATTGGCGGCGAGTTGGTATGACACTGGCGTACAAAAACTGCCATATCCATCGAACTGTCGATTAAATTGAAAAATATGATCTATTATTATTTTGGAAAATAAACTTATTTCTGTATTACTTAAATACATTAACTTATACTTTTGGCTTATCCTCGTACCAATAGTTGCTTTCTATTTCATAAATATAAATAGATGAAGAAATTGTATCAATATGACACAGGTATTTTACTAAGAGAGAAGGACGCCTCGACCACAGAAGAATTATATATATAGCAGAGATTACCAATGTGTAATGAAATGTTTTATTTAAATTTAAATTGTAACTTTGAGGCTGAGTATTGTAAAGAACAGCATTGTTTGGCGCGAGAATGGAGAGACTATAATGGTTGCTGCGATTTGTTGTCGAAAAGGCATACATAAGACGCTCACATCTTTAGTAGGAAGACAGTCAGAAAGCAATGTGTGTTTGGGAGGCAGAGCAGTATGTTGTGAGAAACAGTCAGTCATGAATGTTCTGGGAACTGGAACAGTCTGCTGTGGCGAATTGGCAAATGGTGGCGGGATTCAGCAAAGTAAAAAGCTGCATATATCAGCTTGTGTATTAAAGGGATTTTCCACAGCAAACCGAGTGTGATGATACGTACGACAGAAAAGTAGAAATGCACTGAAAGTGTTGTAAAGTGTTACGACTTAGTGTGAAAAGTATAAAATCAGTGCTATGGCCTGACAATAAAAATATTGTCCTATAAAAATTTAAAATAATCAGAAGTGCACAAACAGGAATCAGACAGCTCAAAACAAAAGGGTACGTAAATACTTTCTGTTGTAAAGCTTTATACAAATATAAATTTATTGTCAGATTTCTATAGTTTTGTTGTTGTTAGTCTCTTTGTATGAAATTTTGTTATTGTAAATTAAATTCATTTTTTTCTTTTGTAACTTGGTGAAAATTCCAAAACACTGTCTAAAATTAGATTCTTATGAAAATTCAGACATTTATTTAAAGACATAAAATGTAAAGGCAACGTAAGTGACAATTATGAATTAAAAATTCTTTTATATCGCTTTAAAAAAATTGGTTTAATTTAAACGTAAATTTCCTTCTGTAGATTCCTTTTAAATTTTGTTATACCACCTAATTTGACTGTCCTGATGTGTTGGCAGTTTATTATTTTAATATTTTAACTATCACATAATATGGCTCTCCAACGTGGGGCTTGTTTCTTTAATATCTTATTGAACACTACATAATATGGCTCCACAACGTGTTGACATAGTATTATAAATCTTTTGAACACTACAATATATATTGTAGTAATTGGCGTCCATTAATAATACATTATGAACACAATTAAGCAATTAGAATTTTTAAAACTATTAATCATTAAATTCATCACTAATTATTAAGGCAAGTAAATTTTAATTCACAATAAAATGACTACATCTCAGATTCGTTTTCTGGGCCTTTAATAAAGAGAAGACTTGTTAACAATGAAATTTTATGAATCTATCATGGACTTAATTCATCTACTTCGAAATCCGAAATCTGACGACAATACTTTACTTATCAGTTTACAAATAGTAATTTACCTTACTTTCTCTGGTACTCAAGGAATTTGTCTCGTTCGTACACTCACACTTATTACACTTTATAGAGAGGCCATTTTTTATCCACTGACTCTAATTAACACTTTTAGTTTTGAAAAAGTTTGTTCACTGTTCGTTTACAAAATCCTATCAGTTCGTTCCGACGATTATTAACTGCTGGAAGCAGTTACCTGTGCTCCCAAAATCTAAGAAAGTGTTCTCAATTTAGAATACAATGATTTAGATTCAACACTCAAAACATTCAGCGCTGAATACCACGGCAAATTGTATAAATGGTCGAACTGATTTAGCTGTTGTTACGCATATCCAGACCCTTTCTGGTTTTTATACTTTTCGTCTCTCCACTGTTATATTCCCGAGAAGACTTGCGCACACACCACGTCTAGCAAAACCATCAACTACGATACCCGCAAGCATTGCATTCTTGCTACATTCTTGTGTACGGCTTGTGTTTTATGCCGCTAACAAAGCGAGACCAAATTTTTGTTTATTAATTAATTATTTACCCTTAATTACCACAATATATATCTTCCTACGGATTTACGTCATTTATTTAATCAGTCTTACGTCTTGTCGAACTATGGAGCATGTTGATGTTACTTTTAACAAATACACATTGAGAGTCAAAACAATGACTTACACGGTTAATTACTCCAGTATGTTATTTGTTATAGATAATAGTATAGAACTAGCCATTTTTTACTAACTGTCTGGGTTGTTGGGTCCAGCAGCATCGCTCTTCTGCTTCAATTCTATCAACATTTGCAGGAAGTCATTACGATGGAAATTGTTCTTCTCCCTGTAGGTCACAGCTTCGTCAACGATTCGCGAGTAATAGTTGATAACCTCCAAAGGGAAGAACCTGAAAAATACGTAAACATTACATTTAAATAATTACCATATATTTTTAGTATTTTTATTTATTTATAATTCTTGTTAGACTCACCTGATTCGCAACAGATCGGCGAGTAGCGGGAAGAAGAAGCGGAGCGAGAATTGCATGAATCTCCATAAGGTCGGTTCCAGTAACAGACGGCCCACCCTCCTCATTTCAGCCTCGGGATCCTGCAGTGAATTGCAGTTCACGCCGAAAGCGCAGGTTGAGACCACGTCCGTCGTGAACTTGCCCGCCATTTCTTTTACGTCGATGCCGTCTGTGACACAAGTACGAATTACACTCCTCGGTACGAAAAACACATACATTCTCTAATTATATTACAATCAATTGGCATTAATAAGATTACTGCGATCCTTCTCAGTTCCTAACTATTTTCAGACATCTATGTGATGAAAATGCAAGAACGTGGAAGACTAAAAAGCGTCGGAGAATATTCTGCTATCGAATTTTGTTGGCAAGGGGTAAGAAAATAGATTAAATATGCTATAAAAAACTGTATTACTGACATAAAAATGCTTTGCAAATTCATCGAAGATGAGTAGGTTAGTAGTAACTATCGCTCCCTGCCTATGCGTCACAAAATGGCCGGAGGCGTGAGGAAAATGGAAGTATTTTCGGCAATCCTCATTGCAGGGCCGCTGGCAGCGGTTTTATTAAATTTTGTTTTAAATTTATTTTCTAAATTAAACCTATACATCCTAAATTTACGAGGGGAAGGTTATTATTATGGTTCTAAAGTTCAATATTATCGGTAATAATTTGCACAATATTTTCTGTGACGACAGAACTGAATCGATATTGCGCAATATCACCCACAGATAATACAATATTATTTATATTGCGCAATATAACCCACAGATAATACAATATTTTTATATTGCGCAATATGAACCACAGATAATACAATATTTTTTATATTGCGCAATATAACCCACAGATAATACAATATTTGTATATAGCGCAATATCACCCACAGATAATACAATATTTTTATATTGCGCAATATAACCTACAGATAATACAATATTTTTATATTGCGCAATATAACCCACAGATAATACAATATTTTTAAATTGCCCAATATCACACACAGATAATACAATATTTTTTATATTGCGCAATAAATATCTAACTCTTTTTGATTACTTTATATATTGTGCAATCTTCCAAAATTATCTAATGACGGTCAATATTATTGTGCAATATACTGACGATAATATTGACCGTGTAGGAGCCGCTTAACAATAGTGAGAAACGCAATGGGTTGCAGAAAAAGTTGAAAATCAATAATCGTGTATTTCACGTTCAATGCTCAGTTCAGTCTAAATTTGGTAGTCAATGATGCAGAAAATATTTCGCACAAAACTATCACTTTTTGTTTTCATCTTCTACAAAACGGTGGTCGAAAATTTGTAAATATTTTCCAATTTTTAAAATTAAAAGCTTCCGAGTGCTACGCGACGGTCCAGAAGAGTTGACTCAATCAAACTGTTGTGGTATCACACAGAAAAAATATTTGACGCTTTGTTGGAAATATCTGAAAATAAACCAGAGTGGAATGTGGCAAATCTCACAAAGAGCATTCGCTCCGTTTAAAGATTCAAAATTATAAGTGCTATGTGGTTCGAAATTTAAAACAAAATTAATTATTTAATTATGAAGCCAAGTCCCAAAACGAATACTCAAGTGTGCATACATTTTCAATATAATTTGATCGATAAGTTCAAAAATTATCGTTCGGATGAATACTTTGAATGACTTATGAGAAACTTCTGGCTGGTCAAACAAACTAAATGCTGAATCAGACATCCCTCCAAATTCTCTTCCAAGAAGAAAACTGAATCAATTTCAGTATCAACAACGCGATGCATTTATATTAGACCCAAAAGTTAAGTACAATGTAGACATTTTAAAGGAAATATTCCTAGATCAGACATAACTTCCTCAAAAATTAAGTCGACGTAATTGGCTTTTTCAGTAGAACATTTTTTTTAAATAATAAAGATAGTCAAATACAGACAAAAGAAGTGACAATATACATACCACATAACATTTCTGGAAGCCTTTTTTATTTCTTCAGCAGGAGCATAGAGCGACATAACTGCACTAATCAGTTGACAAAACTCAAGAAAGTTATGGACGTAGTAGGTCTCGGAAACAAATTTAGTTTACCTACCACATCCATCAACAAATCGCAATCTATTCCTGTCAATGCTTTTGAGTTTTGCCAACTGATTAGTGCAGTTGTGTCGGTCTATGTTCCTGCTGAAGAAAGGAACAAGACAACCAGAAACGTTGTATGGTATTTATATTATCACTTCTTTCGTCTGTATTTGGCTATCTTTATTATTATTATTAATTTTCAATCAGACTTAAATTTTTCATTTAACACCATTATTTAGTAAGCCAAAGAAGAACTGATGAAAGGTAAATATGAATAGCATTAATAATATTTCCTACTCTACCAGTTACAGTTGCTCTGAAGAAATATAGTTTGCTAAGTTGAAAATTATAAAGAATTATTTAACATATATCAGCAAAGATATTTTATTAAAAAATATATTAAAAGTAATTTATCCTTTATTTCGATAGAATCTGAATTTTACTTTGGATACTAGACAAATAAAAGCAGATTTCGCAAATATAAAAGCAAGAAAAGTTAATTTTGTGTAGGTAGGCCTACAAATAAGATATATTTTAAGCCTTAAAGCAATAAATAACTCGTTAGTAAACTAAGTAAAGAAACACTAGTTGAAATTTTCTTGACTTTAACTAAATAGTAAGTAGAAGAATTACTATTCATAGGTATACCTTATTAATTATAATTTAACCGTTTATTTTTAAGTAAAATTTTTGAAAATTCTGCGTTATAAATATAGTAATGACAATAAAATATTTGACTATAAAAGTTGTTTAATTTTTTATACACTTCCACAAGTAACCAAACTAAAATAAATTTGTACAATCCTGGTCAGAAAAAACAGGAGGGGAATAAAATATTATACCTTTTTTTTTCTATACCAAATTAGTGTACGACCGACCATTTTGGAGATACGACAAACTGCATTCATTTCTAAAGGAACGAAAAATATCCTAAATTTGTCGAACTATCACTTTATTGGACCAAATTTCGTAATCGAGTATACCGTTCGTCGCAGAATTTATTACCAACATCGTTTTCAACAGAATGCTTTAGCTATTAGCGAAAAACTGAAAATTAGTGTAATATTTTGTGGATTTGAGGCCAAAGAAACTATTCCCGAAGCCTTTCGAATTGGATAACTGGGTTATTTCTTATTGACGCACAACATATATTAGAAGGAAAAAAATAGAAAATACCCGACCTTTTGCACCGTTCGATGTATACAGCTACTGGGCTACGTTTAATCAATAACATGGTATTTTTACACCTCGATTGATCCTATGTTAGATCAGAAGCAGATGGTAGAAAGTTTCGTAATTATAACTCAAACGAACAGATTTATAAAAGGAGAAAATAGATTCAAATAGAGAAATTATAGTAATTGGATCGCTCGAAATTTTACAATTGGAAGTTGATAAGTATTCAGAGAGAAACACTACCAATACGTTCGCTCTGCTAAAGTACTGTTCCGTACAACTCTAGAACGAGAATTGACCAAAATAAGCTGGATGGAAGAAAATAGAATTGAGGCACGTAAAATAATTAATGATCTAACAAGACTTCAACGGTGACATGAGAAACTGGAAAGCCAAAATAATATCGTAATCTTAAAAACCACTGGCTCGGAAGATAACTAATATTTCTGTGGTATTTTGATTTGATTTTAATCCTAATAGAAGACGATAATATACGATGAAATACCTAATGATAATATATCGCAGTATTATGTTCAAAGATGTAGCCCGCACTTTAAATTAACTATTGTGTGTCGTACTAAAAAACAACCATTGATATTTGAAAAGATTTTTGCTCCTGTTCCAAATATTTGGATGATAACAGTAACAAACAACTTTGGTTGAAAAGATAAATATATATTGTAATACCAATTAAACAATCCATTAATTGTTTTAATATAATTAAATTGTTAGCGGTACTAATGCGTAAAGGCGACAATCAAGGCGGGTTTTTTCCTTTGTTTAACAATGGAAACTGAAAAACCGCACGCTTAGAGAACTGAGTGTGCGCTTGGAGAACGGCAGCCTGGAATCGGCGATGAAAGGTGAAGGAGTCTAAAAATCTGCGTACGAGAGATGAAACAGTTAAAAGTCGACGGGGAGATATAATACAGTTCAGTTCACCTAGAGCATCCCCCCTTTCAAATCTCTTTCCTATGCTATAAGAGGGGAGTTGCCACTATGTAGATTACTCTATACATAGCCTGTCTACACCCAAAAAAAAAACCTAGAGCAACAAACAGTAAAGTCTGCAGATATAAAGTACGAATGGTGAGATCCTGTATTTTTACATGAAAGCAAGCAAATATTGTACGAAGAGATTTTCGTTTATTACAATATATATATATATATATATATATATATATATATATATATATATATATATATTAATGAGACTGGAAATTATTACAAATAATTATTTACTGATTTTAAGTAAAACTATTATAAAATACGTTTTTAAGATTTCATTTCACAATAAAAGAAGATTTTTTTCATTCTCTACTCTTTTTTCTCGGGATAGCTCTTTAAGTTTTAACCATTTTATTTCGTCGTTAGTTGTTAAATACATCAGTATATTTTTTGTAGAAAAATAAAGTAAGTGAATTGTTCAGATAGAAAGAATCATTCGTATCAGTAAAATATTATGATTGGTCGTTACTTGGTCTAGCAAGAGGAGCTTCTCTCTTGAGGAAGATTATCAGTTCCTCTGTGACGTCACGTATCAAAGGAGTGGTCAGTCGCACTTTGCTGGAGGTGAAGGCCGGCGTAAGAAGGGACCTGGTCTTCTTCCACCTAAAATACATGCAATTCGGGTCAAATCGTTAACCACCATGGTAAAATAAATTTATAATATTTAATTAAGAAACTTATAGTTTTCAAAGCATTTAGGAAAAATTTACTTAACAATAGAGTTAAATTATAATTTAATAAATTGAATAAAATATCAGATCATTCGTGTGAGTTTCAAATAAAAGAAACGGCACGACGGATAAATACACTAAAGCATCGCTGTCCTATTATAATTTTTAGTTCTTCATGGCCAAAGCTTGGATTTGGTAAATAATCTCATATATGAATGGCTTCAGAACACTTTGTTTGGATTCTTAACGAATATTTTAAGTTCAATAAATTTATTATTCAGCAATTAATTTTACGTATCCCTTTCTTGCAGAGGCAAACTAGGCAACTTCATGACAGATATAAACGAAACCATGACGTCTCATTTCGTAGCCTCTGGTTATTTCTACTGAATTGCTTCAAACTATTGAGCAACTTTCTGACATCTTCGGTAATACGTTGGGAGTAAGTTGTTTATCACATACGTTACTGCCTTTTTCTGATGAAAAATTTTAATTATAGTATATATTTAGAAACAAACATATTATAACATTGATAATCAAGCAGTACAAAACGGTATAAATTAATTTAAAAATATCTGTATCTCGCCACAAATTTTTAACCGTATAATTTTTTATATTTTAAAATTATTTAACTACTAAAAATGTGTATAATTGCACAAACAATCAAAATGCCATTATTGTTTAGTTTCATAGCGTCTGTTTGTACATTAATTGCTGAAGCATTTCTGATGTAAGCCTGTAATTGACGATATCTCCAGCAACCTGATTCTTCTCTCCATTCCACCATCTTTGATTTACAGTACACTTTAATACAGTTGTATCTGCAAACCTTTTGCAATGTATCTTGACATTCGTTTTTAATTGTTTTATGATAACCTCTGTTAAATTCATCCTACATTTTACGTCTATTTCATCTCTCCTCGTGATCGGATGTGTTACGTATTACTGAATTCACCGCCTGAATTTCATTTCCGTAAGTTACGTGAAAATTAACTCAATATATTTTAGTAATTACCTATCTCCTTGAAGCACGAATGGATTAAGGGCGAACATTGGGTCCAAATTTTCGTTTATGAAGATCTTGTTATCCTGAAAGCTGTTGAAGTCAGTTACCATAAGCTTACGGATGAGATCAGGATCCCTGGGGAACAAAATTGGAGTACGATTTGCGTAATAGCCTCCGAAAGTGTGTCCATCCAGCTCCCTGCAACCAAAAAGAAAGGCAAGACGTATAACCAAGCTAATTACATATTTAAT
Organism: Zhengitettix transpicula; assembly: GCA_037074705.1. NCBI lineage: Eukaryota > Metazoa > Arthropoda > Insecta > Orthoptera > Tetrigidae > Zhengitettix > Zhengitettix transpicula. Next base: position 224,658,913 of record CM073590.1, read on the forward strand.
CTCTCCTTAAAAGAAAATTGTTGTAGACCGATTAATATAAAATAATATTTTAAATAATAAAGTAACGAGGGTAAATTACAATAATCTTGACGGACGAGGTATAAAGTCATCCTTCGAATAGGCCTATGTGCTCTACATGTTATTAATATAAGCCAACCTCGTTCTTCTATCTTACAAATTAAGGTACATGGGTTCGGGCTTTCACTGACCGCAGAAAACATAAGTCACCATTTGCGAATACAAGTGACGGATGTGTAAATGAGTAAATTGTACCATTGGCAGAACCTTGGCTATTGCCAGGTGAATATCATTTACAAGATGATCCAGGAATAGTTATGGAGGGAAATTGCAATAACCAAGCGTCTCACATCAACCTTCAGGCCTGAGAAGCAGGTTCCGTGGTGTTTCGCTTCAGCTGAAAGTAGTAAAATGTACCGTCCTCAATCAGGACTGTTTCCAAGTGATACTGAGGACTTCCATCACGATAATAATACAATCGTTGCAGATGTTTCACTTGCCAAACTCAAGAATTAACGTTGTCCTTCATGTTCCCCACTCCTCTGACCAGAGCCTTTTCTAATCTGTCATCCCGGACAAGAAAACAAATTTCTTATGAATTATATAGTAACATAAATTAATGTTTATTGTTTCTAGAAAATAGAAAATCAATTTAAAACAAAAGAAAAAATTGTATTAGTATAAATAAAAAATGTCAATTTACAAAAAAAAATGTTTTGGCGCCAGACTGCAAAGATTATAATATATTATAACAATTTTACAGTATATAATGAATTTACTGCGGCACTAAATTTAATTTATGAGACCCCTTTCCACCAGGGTAATGTAGGGGTGGTTGGAGCAATTAGGCAAAAGCATAGCTTCCCTGTCTACTGCGAACTATATGCATTTCACATTAGGAATTATAATGATTCTTATATTGCAGTCCTCCGTACAGCCGACAGCACTCGTAGTAAAACATCTGCAACAGTCCCGTGGCGAATCGCAGGTCTCGAACCTCCAGACAGCGAAGCAGCAAAATGACCCCGTTTTGAGTCACCGGGCTGTCTCCTCGTAGCTCTGTCCCGATCCTCTCATGTATATATATATATATATATATATATATCCTCCGCTCTCACCAAAATCAAAAAAAAAAACTATTACATTGTGCATGTCAGGATAGTTCCTGACCCGTGTACAAATAGTCTGCAGATGCCTTTTCAGCAATTGTTCACGTCAATTTGTTCCGAAGGGACCCTCTGAGACCCGCGGACAAAGTTTCCACTGCTGAACGTTGTTCATTACAATATATATATAGTGTAATAATTAAATATAATATGACTGAATTTAACAAATGAAAAAAAAAATTACTTTATATGGGAATCAATGCGTCTGAACATAGACGAAATTTGTTGCGGAAGAAATAATACTAAAGATTGAATTTAACAATTTCAATTTTATCAAGAATTAACGATCTCATTTTATCGATAATTAAATAATTAAAAAACGATCTGACTTTTATTTTTTAAACACGGTTTACAAATGATTTTAAAGTTTTTCTCTACTTACGGCCGCCCAGGTCTCATTTTTAGTTTTTCGTGCACAATTTTGGGGGCATCACTGATTCTAAGTTCTCACAGACTCTAAATGTTCACAGGCTCTAATTGGAGTTGTTTGTTAGTTGGTTTAACACAAATTGGTTGGTTCTCGATGCTTTACTGCAACTAGTTGCTCTGTCTCCTTCCCGACTGAATATTGCTTTACTTTTTAATATTTGAAAGCATGTTTGTGACTGGACCACATTCTTTCGTTCTGACTGCCGACTGTATTGTTCAAATTTTCATGACTTGGAATTTTAGTCTTTTCTTCTCGCTGCCTACTGCCCGACTGTACTGTTCGTCTCGTAGATTTTGAGCGCGTAAACTCTCTCAACTGATCAACAATGTTTTCTTTGCCTCGCCGGATTGTTGCGGCGTCCGCTCTATATCCACTAATAATGATTCCAATTAGAACAATGTCTTAATTACCAATTACTACTTAAAAAAAAGGTACAAAATTTTTATTTTTTTATTAAAATAAATCATTTTATTTAAATTTTAATTATAGCATATATTTAGAAAGAAACATATATCATAACATTGATAATCAAGCAGTACAAAACGGTATAAATTAAGTAAAAAATATCTGTATCTCGCCACAAATTTTTAACCATATAATTTTTATACAGTTTCAAATTATTTTACTATTAAAAATGTGTATAATTGCACAAACAATCAAAATGCCATTATTGATTAATTTCATAGTGTCCCTTTGTACATTAATTTCTGTGATGTTTGCTTTAATGTGAAGCATCTCTGAAATGAATCTGGAATTGTACCTGGTGTCAATGTCTAAAATCTTAGCATTTTGCCAATCAAATGTATGTTTAGAATTAATTATATGTTTGGAGACTACAGATTGTTTATCGATGGGAAGTTTGATATATTCCTTGATACGTGTATTAAGCGAACGTTTTGTTCGTCCTATGTAGCAGAGATTTTTTAAACTACACAATGTTTCCTGTAGGTGTCAAGTGAATCCTTGTGGTTTTTAATCTAGTAGGAAAGAGTATTAGGAGATCTGTAAATGATGGACATTTGATATGCTTGAAACATTTGGACCAATTTGTGATGTAGAAATTTGTAATAAGGGAGGACGAGAAAAAATTTGCATTGAGGTAATTGGGGACGAGTGACTGTGGGTTATTGGATTTTGTTCAATCTAATGTTTATCTGTTTATTAATAACATTTAAAAGGTACTCATTGGAGATTAAAATGTTTCAGACAATATTACTTGCTATATTGTAGCAATTATCTTAAAGAAAAATTAAATTTATTAATGATTCTCAGTACATTGTTAGTATTTCATTTATCCCCAAAGCGCAGATACTGCTGATATTTCCTCTGCTAATTCTACCCCATTAATTTCAACAGAATCACCACATTCTAAACTTTAACAGTGTTTTAGTAGCATTTATTTGGACGTGGCATTTAAATCGTATATATTATACAAAAATTGAAAATAGTTACTATGATTACTAAGTTGTTCAAATCTGGCATTAGTGCATTTAGTGCTTGAAGCATCGTAAGTTTTAAAAAAAACTATTTTATATTTTTGAATAGTAAAAAGATTTTTAGCTTTTAGACATAAACAATATTAATAATCTCGCACTATAAATTTTAGACAACGAAAAAGCTATATGTGAAAGTTTCTATTAATCGGGTATTTAACACATCAATATTTTTCTCATTCTTACAGCCAAAATGGCGCCTCGGAAAAATGTCCAGGTTGCCCTTCGTCTGTTGTGGGACAAAAGCCTGCGAGAGGATTCTCTCGCAGGTAACCTGCGAGGGATGTTCTCTCGCTGGCAGAACCTTGTAGGAGAGATACGAAGGGGCTACCTTTGGGTATGCCTTTTCCTCTCCGTTTTTGAGCTAAGGTTCCCACGAGCCGAGGCATCTCGACCTGTTCTGAGAGGTGTGTACACTGCTTTGAAAGAGATTGGAGTAAATAACATGAGAATAAATTTATTTTATTTTCAACGACGGATTCAATTTTCCTTTGAACAGAACTCGTACGTAAACTGCCATGTCCACAACCAGGCTACTCACTTATATATTTTGATGAGCAAATCGGCGTGTGCTTCACTGCCAAAGAAAGAATCTTTCAAGTTTCCGAAAGGAAACGTAGCCTTGATGCATGGTACTCCTCTTTTCTCCCAGTAGCCGTAATTTCTCGTGTAGAACCAGTACAAGACGATGGCTACTCCGATGACGATGAGCGGCCACATGGCGAACCTGTAACAAATGCCCGGAATGTCACTATTATATGCTATAGGTGAAGTAGCATAAGGAAAATGTTGGTTGCTATTTCAACGATAACAGTTACATCACTCCAAGCAACAATTTTTACGTTGATAAGTGAAATAATAATACTTCAACTGCGATAGTGTTACCAACACTCTGACCCGACCAGCTACGTTTCTAATTATGTATAGATAGTTTCCATGTTAATTGTTAAAGGTACTAAGCCGACCCACATTTATAATACGAAAGTATTTTTCCTTCCAACATATTTTAAATGAAGTTAATTTTTGGAAGAAGCCATGCTTTATGGGAATATTGAATTCAGGGTACATTTTCGCAATGCTGCACCGTAAATGTTTTTTTTCTTTAAAATAACATTTGTTTATGCGGTTTTCATTTCAAAAATAGATGATTGATCCTTATACTGTAAAGTAAAATGGCTGTCAACTTGTCAATATTTTTAGCAGGTTTGTGGAACTCCTAAATCCTATCTTAACGTTTACAAAAGAAAAAATACCATGAAACTAGCCTTTTTGACTTAATGTTCTTTACAGACGAGCTAGAACATTTAAAATACTTATTTTACAAGGGAAAGGAAAAAATATTACTGAAACTGTATTCACTTTTGAATTAAACCTTCGACTCTTTGTTAACGATCTTGTCGACAAAATAGTTAATAATTTTCCTGGAATAAATAGCAAATGTAGTGAATATCAAAGAAAAAGGGTTAGGCGAATATAAAGAAAAATTGAATGAATTACAAGCAAATATCAAGCTTAGGTTTTAAAATATAAAATCTACATTTGTAGATTACTGAAAAAGCGAATTGGAGTTGAAAGAGGATCTGGCATTGCGGCTCAAAGCTTCTTCTATGATTGAAATTCGGATACTCGTACCAGAATCAAAATATCCAAAATTAAAGAAAACTGCTGGTCGTCTATTTTCTATTTTTTGGTAAAACATATTGCTGTGAATCTATTTTCTCCACAATGAAGTTCTTGAAGTAGAATCATCGCTCACAGTTGACCAATCAACATTTTACAGAATTTCTACGAACAGCTTCAACTGATTTTACGCTAAATTTTATAAATTTAACCTCAGATTGTCGCTAGATATTATTATACTTTTTATTATTAATATATTTTCATTATATTAGATTTTTTATATATAATTATATACGTGTATCTACGAGCGGGCTCTTTATAAAATATAAAAACCCGAATCGCTGCTCTCTTTGGTCTTATGTGTGCCACCCCTTGGTATATGTGCTAAGCAGCAGTGAGCACGTAAAGGAGGAAATATATGAGCTTTATGGGTGGTGTACGAGGGTGGAACAGAATACTGCATTTCTCATTCCACACCGATATTCCCTACTCAGGAAGGTTGCGCACAGAGTTAGCCATCTGGCTGCATTAGTGGGAGCGAGTGACTGCAAGGCAGCCAGTTTAAAATCTTAGAATTCGAGGCTGAAATTCACACTATTAAACCACAATTATTTTAAAAATCATCTTCCTAAATTTCTTCATGTGCTGTAGCACATGAGCACATATGCACAGCCCGCTACTGGTCCTCGTACATACAGTTGTATCGTGTGTCGCATATGTCCTTAACAATATCGATTATCAGACAGATGAAGAGTAAAGGAAGAATAGTTTTCTGGAGAGTAGTCATTATTAAAGTGATGTGCAGATAGGAAAAAAGACTGGATATTCCGGTGTTCACATGATCGAAAACCACAAGTCTAGGTTTACTAAGATAACGAATGTACTTTCGATCCAACATATTTAAAAGAGGAACTCTTAAATACCCTGTACAACTCTTTGAGTCTCATTCTGGGTTTTAAATGTTTATAAGTAAATAGAATTGCCTTAAACCAATTTACAATCTATTACAATTAATTAAAAACATTTATTTAGTAAACTGTAAAATAACCACAAATTTTGCTTTCTATAGGGATTAGATATTCCCGAAGACATGACATGCAAACATTGTTTTTTGTATTCCCATATTACTCTGAACTTCTCGGGAAGAATTAACAATAAAGGCGTAGCGAAAGTATTACGCATATTAGCAATAATTTACCAGATACTTATTTGTACTGCTATAAAAGATCTCACGGGATATCCGGCTCAACGTCATAGTCCTGAATTGGCCAGGCAGATGGTACCGGAGACCTTGACTTCAATTTGGGATCGTTTAGCTTTATATTAGATTAAACCTTCTAAACTATCTAAACGCGAAATTGCAGTCATATACAGTATAACTGACTTTCCCTGATCTGTCCATTTCTTTGTTAACCTCATCTTCTCCAAATAGTTGTCATATGTATTTTAAAATATAATTTTCTTTAAGTACAAACTGTTACCCTGTGAGTGTCAATAATATTCAATTAAATGTATTCGTTTTATCTCTGATCATTTCAATCTGAATATGTATAACAACTACTGTATAAAATTAATGGTGAGCAACACTTATTATCTCGTTCTTATCTGAAAGTGCCATTATGAGGATTATTTGTATGAGATACTCGGTCCCTCAAGCAGAAACTGCCATTAAAGAGGAACATTTGTATGACTTACTCGGTCCGTAATGTCGTCCTTGCTAGCAATCCTAAACACAACTGACTTGAGATAGCCAGTCCCCACCACGTTCAAGGACGTTGAAGGACTAAATATCATATCAAGAGAGTAGTTTTTATAGCATTGGGTTTCTTGACTAATCTCGTGTCTCATTCAATCAGTGAAAACGGGATGTTTGCTGTTTCATTTGTCTTATAAACTGAGTAGGCTACACGAAAGAGGGCATGAGATACATCGTCGCTTAATTCGAAACCATTTTGTATTCCAGCCTCAGGCATAGAAAAGGAAATCAGTCTTGACGTCCCCCCCCCCCCAGAATATTCTTTAACAGATTTAATTAAGTCCAATGATATTAGAATAACTAACCATCAGTTGAAGAATTATGATAGTGCTTTTTCGTCAATTTCTAAATGATAATTTTCTTGGGGAAAAGGAGATCCTTGTGTTAAATGCAAAAGTTAGTTCCATATGTTGTGAAAAACGTACCTCAGTCGTAGGTACGCAACATATTTTTTCGTGATTATTTAATTTACAGGCAAGGAATCGTGTCAACGTTTGCAAGCCTGGAAAATTATGAAATTCTAATTCGGCCGCAACGAAACTTGAACCTGATGAGGTCGCAAATTAAGCAATGAAACGTTGTTAATTTAATAAATTCCTTTTTCTGACTTATAATTGGCTGATGTTTATTTGTATTTAATCATCTTCCACGCATCTTTAACAGTTAATCGATATGAAAATATTTTTTTTAAAAAAAAACTAATCGAGTTTTTACATAGCCACTCCTATGCAATTAATGAACTGAGAGAATTAGTTTAATATTAAAATATATTAAGTCAATTTATAATTATAAGATGGGCCTACCATTGTAATTATGTTCAATTAATGGCTAATTCCTCATGCTAAAACCCATCTTCTCTACAGAGCCTACAGAATATGATCTAATACTATACTAATGTAAATTTGTATAAACTGTTTGACTGGAGTTGTAACAATACATGATAAATAAATGTTTGAAAAAGTGTTATTTTCTTACTTTCTTCAGGTCCATTTTTTTATTTTTTAGGGTAACAGGCTACATGAGGGTAAATCACATAGTGGCAACTCCCCTTTAATAGCATAGGATAATTTGATTGAGATGATTCATTAACAACTCAAATTCAGGTTAAATCTTGATTATTTTAACTTCTGATAGCTTTCTAGATGATAAACATTTTATATTCCCATCCTTAATCATTCAGAAATCAAAATTTATTGGGTCTAAATGAGTTAACGTATTATTTAATCAGTTCCTGATAATACCAGGCTGCAGAACATCAGGAGTATACACATTGTTTTGCATATTGAAACACAAATTCAATAACATTTTTGAAATATGAGACATAGAATATTAATAATAGTTATGACATGAGTTTTAAGTAGCAAGATAAAACATCCTATCATTTATTGGAAAAACTATTTTTAAATATTATCATTTTCTTCTTGAGAAAACTCATGATGTTTACTTATAATGTGATGTGATAACAATTATCGATATGGTCATCCATAAATTTATATACTGGTAGGAAGAATAAAAGGCCAATTTTTCCAGAAGAATGTAATAAATGTGTAATTTGAATACATTTTTTATCTTTTCTCAAGCATTTACTGAGTAAAAAACTTTAGACCTAGATTAGTATAAACTACAACAATTAATTCAGAAAATATGTTACACTTCTGATATACCCTGCATCTTCCAAACCAAAAAACCTTGGATGTCATATTTGTCAATATCATCTGAAAATGTGTTTTGGCAATATTTATGTTGATAACTTGACACAAATAGCTACTGAAGCAAGAAAATGTCTGATTGTAACATCCACAAGCTTAAAGAAAGTCTCAGGTATGATGTGGGATGAGATTTATAATGAAAACAACAAATGATAAATGGGAAGTATTTTATAGATATTTATATATAGATAGATATGGGAAGTATTTTATATATATTGTAGAGTTCACTTTAACTATACCTATCCTTATTAAGAGAATTAAAGCTATTAAATTAGAAAAATTTAAAAAAGTGATTATGCTAAGGGATAGAAGAAAAAACTACTGTCACTAGGTATAAACAAAAACAAACTGGTATTAAAATATTTAAAGATAGGTTTAAAAGCAATATACCAAAACTATAGAACTCAAGTAATGTTATGGAATCAACTTGGAACATTGTCAATGGTAAAAAAAAAGAGAGAAAAGTGGAAACAGAACTAAGTTGAAGGTAACATAGAAAGAAGGTCAAATGAAATTAGTAATATACTGAATAACTTTTACTTAAATGTTGCCAATACAAATAAACTTAGAATTAAGTTAACATATCTCTGTAACAAGGTTTTGTATGAGATATATGAACTGTAATTTTGTTACATTAGAAAATAAGTAAGAATTGTTTTCTATTGTTACAAATATGGCTAAGCTAAAAACTTGTATGTATGAGTAAAACTAACAATAAAAGAAATATTATTACTACTATTATTATTATTAGTAGTAGTAGTAGTAGTGCCAGTGCTTGCAGATTAACTTCAATACTAAGAAACTCTCATTAATGTATTATTGATATGTGAATTGTTTTATTTTAGGAATTATTTGATCCAGCAGAATAATTTCAATATTTTTATTGGAAAATATACAATTCTCAGTACTCTAATATCTAAGAATGCTTAACAATCCAAAGAATTTAACATACAATATAAACTAAAATATAAACTTTGACACCATCAGTTTATTTCACAACATATGCTCTCAGTTGCAGTTTCAATTAGTTGTATAAGGTATATAGATCTTGAATTGAAAACATATTATAAACCACGAATTTTAAAATCAAGCATTTAAATGTTTTCTTAGACAGTGACTCATGCGCTACAGCACATAAATTAATTTAGGCAGAAAAAATGCACATACCCAGTATTCACTTTCACCCCTTTCCACCACCCGTTAAGCTCGGTAAACTGTCTTTCTTGGTACTACCGGCCAGATAACACATAGAAACAAAGCCGTACCGTGATATAATACATAGAAGTAGTCGCGTCAGGTGGCATAAGCAACGAAATCAAAATAATTTTGAGCAATTCAATAATTAAAAATCTTATTTGAAAGTAGTTTATATTTTCAAAACAAAAATAATATTCGTACATTTTGGGTTGTATTTAAAAAGACACAATCAAAGATTATTTTCAAGAAAATATTTATAGGGGATCAGAGTGCGAAAATCTACCGCAAGACGTGGATACTTTTAATACTGCTTTTAAACTTACCTTCAAATATTTCAATACCAGTTTGTTTTTGTTTATACCAATGGTGAAAGTCTTTTTGGAATTATGCGTGGTTTCTGCCAAAAATTAACTCAATCTAAAACATGTACGGTGGAAAAATACTTCCGCGTTAGAAACACTACGTTATTCCGCTTTTAAAAATTAGACACTAATTGAAATTATGTGGACAGAATTAGAAATGTAGCATATAAAGTGGAGCGATGTAGCACTATCTTAAATAACTCTAACCAGACATCAATTTCTTCGATAACAAATAAGTATAGATGTTTTGAAAATATTTTGGTGTTCATGAACGAATCTCATTTAATAGATTTAGATGGGATAACGTCTTTCTTCTTAAAAGTCACAGCTTAAACATGTTCTTTTATGAGGTTTTATTGTTGATTATTGTAAAATAATAATTGAAAAGTTTTTCTGGTAATGCAAAGTTACGAATGAATTATAGTTTGCCAATATTTATACGAGGGGTTTTTACACAAATTTGATGGATCCCATCAAAATACTTTGGTCAAAGATGTTACCTTCGATTACATTGCACGTAAATTTATCACAGATATTCTACACTACTAGCAAAGAAAAATATGGCGGCGATACCGAGGACGCACGAAGGTAAATATTTTAATATTTTATTTAAATATCTCTTGTAGTTTTGCTGCTGTAGAATTAAATAATACTGTAGTATCAATGTATGCATATTAACTCTTTAAAAATTCCATTGATACACCGAAATATGTTTTATTCCTATCCATATATATGTAACGAATGCAAACAAAAAAGTGATCGGTAGGCAAGATATCACATATACTGTTTTATAATTATCTAAAATGTGTATCTAGTTCGTAAATATCGTTCGATGGTGTTCTGTTATATTTAAACTTAATTAATATCCTATTTGAACATATTTTCTTGAGTATTGTGTGTTGCTGCAGAATTGTGGAGGGGATGTCTTCCAACTCTGGTGATTTCAGAACCTAGTGAAATTATTTTATAAAAGGGGGTGTTATGAGTATTTTAGTAGTAGCAAGAAGGTATTGTGTGAACAGCCACGATAAATTTAATTATTTAAAAAATATTTGAAGTAAATGTGTAAATACAGTTAATATTGCTATTCTGCTTTCATTAGTGAATCATTTTACTTTAGGGCAAAAATGCTATAGATGTGTAAAGGCCCAAGAAATCCAGTGATTGTTTTAAGATTTTTAAATCTGTTCATGTAATAATGTAAATAATATTAAGGAGAAACAGCCTGAAAAGATTTTCCGAATGGGACATGTGAGCAACAATAACCAAACTATTTTGAATAATGTTTTCAATTTATTTACATTAGTTATTAATTCAAGTTCTTTACTTTCAGATATTGAGGCTCAGATTAGAGATATACAGGCAAGGAAGAAGGACTTAAATGATGAGATAAATGAAAAAGATCGAGTTGGGTTAGGTGAAAGTGGATATTATGATCGTGACATTTATGACAGTGGAGCAAGTAAATTTGATGGCTATGTTACATCAATTGCTGCAAATGATGAATTGGAGGTAAAGGATTTGTTGTTTGTAATTTGTATGTGCATTTATAATCATTTATTTGAAAATTTGTTGTACTATAATAATATACAATTTACATTTTTTTCCATTACTACTAATTCGAATTTTCTTAGGATGAAGATTATGATGTTGTGTCATTCAGCCAAAATAAAAGATCCAGTTATACAGCACCAGCAGCTCTGCTTAATGACATTGCTCAGGTAATTTTTTTTTATATGAAGGGTTTCATGTTGAAATTGATAGTCACTCCCTTTGTTAGACATGGAGAAGTTATCAGAAATAATACAAAACATAGATTTGATTCTATTGCTAAGTAAGTGTACATAAATTCTTATTTATTGAAGGCCGTTTGTTTCTTGGGAAAGGAATATAACATTATAAAATTTTAGTCCTTATTCCAAGATTTCATCTAGTGCGGAGAAAACAGCAACATGTTTACAGAGTAAATTTTGTCTAAAACAAATTTAATATTATTGGAAATTTTGTGTGTTGGTGAGGACTTCAACTATTTGAAAACACAAGCAAAGCATATATAATAAGGCAATCAAAATATGTTTACAAGAATTACATCTGTTAACTTCAAGTTAAGCGCTCTTTTGTGGCTAAAATTCTGGTGTAATTGAATGAAAGAATGTGCTGATTTCATAATAAGCATGTAACTAAGTTTATCTATAGAAAGAGGGGGTATTGGTATGATCAGGTTAGTGAATTATTCTATTTTGAGAATTTTCTATTGTTTATGTTTATGAGGTGTTGGGATGATAATATCTCCAGAAAGAATGGATCCATCTATGTATTCCTGTAGTGTACATTTCCATGTTAATTTCTTCAACTATAACTTCACTCTGATGGAGCAATGTAAAAAATTAAATCATTTATCAACTTGTAATATAGAAGATGCACTTTTAGAAAGTTAAGATTTACTGTTAAGTGACAGTGATACACTTTTTGATTCGGAAAGTGATGAAATTTCCAAAAAGTTGTAAATAAAAATAAAATTTAGCATGGAGTATACTCAACAGTAATTTGTAGTCTTAGCACATCATTTATTTGAGTTGTGCGTTTCTGAATGTCATACCTTGCATGTGACAGAAAACTCCCCACTGCTTGAGAATAAATCACTGAAGGGGTTAAGTGAAATATATATGTATGTTTCTAAGTTAATAATGAAAAATTGGCCAAAAAATGGACAAGAATTTAAAATATTTCCTCTACATACCTGTAAATCTCATCATGCGTTAACATCTATAACTAATTTATCTTTATAATTTTGTACATGGTTTATTATATGTAGACAACTTGACGTGTCAGTCTTTAAAAATTTCATCATCTGATGAGATCTATAGGCTTGTAGAAGGCAAATTGTATCATTTTTATAGTGTCTCTTACATTCTTGTTTGTTTTTGGCCTATTTATTATTATTAATTACATCTGTACTACTCATAGTAATTTTGAAATCATAAATTTAAATATTTGTGTAAAAGTATTCTAATTGTATAAAAAAATAACCAAATAAGAGAGAAAAATAAGTGCTAAATTAAATTCCTCACAATGTTTCTGCAATTCTTGTTATTTTTGTCAGCTTATTTAAAAAATACAAGAGCCATAAGAATGGAATGCCACAAAATCTTAATTAGCATACTTTTGTTAATTTATTTTAATATGTGCTTATAATAAGTATTTATTGGTCTAATATATATTTGTGTGTAGATGGTTATTTCAAGCATTTTTTAAAAAATTTCAGAGTGAAAAGGATTATGATCCATTTGCTGACCGACGCCGTCCAACAGTGGCTGAAAAGGAAGATGAATATCGCCAGAAGAGGCGCAGGATGATAATATCTCCAGAAAGAGTGGATCCATTTGCGGAAGGTTTGTATGGTGGAATCAAATTATGAGTTCCATTCTTTATTTAATTTGGCTGAACATGTATTTGGGGCTTCATTGGAAGCATTACTTTCTACTTGTTCCCTATTTGTAACAGAGAACAAACATTAATAAATCTGTATTAATCAGGAGCATCAATTTAGTTGTATTAGTACCTACAGACCTTTATCATGTTGTTATTGTTTACTTTTTGGAGATATGTAGAAATTATAAATTCTATTGGACAAATAGATCTTTATACTTTAACATATATTACCAGTGTTAAAATGTTTTAGAACAGTTGTGAAAAAAAAAAAATTGAAATGACATTCTTTAAAAATATTTTCAATAAAACACATAAAGTTTTCTTTATATTTATGATTTCAACAAATTTTGTTAAATTTTTAGCTTAAACTCATAGTAGGAATCTACTTTCTTCCTTCATAGTTTCAATTGTGAACATTTTAAATAAATGTATTAATTACTTTTTTATTGATTTGACCCCTTATTTTTGTGAATATCACTTTCTACTTTGTGACTCATTTGTTGTGTATTGTTAAGCTTGTAAAGTGAATTAATTATTTTTTCTATAAATTCAAAATTGTCCACTTTTTTCTGCACAGTATTTAAATTCTTATTTATTTGTTTAAATATCTCAGTGTATTTGAGATTTTTCATATTTTCATCTATATTAGCAGATTGTTGTCGTAAATGAAGAACAGAAATAATAAATTTCATTCAATGGATGATTAAGGTTTGAAATTAGTAATGAAGTTATTTATGTAGAAAGCACATTTTTGTCTTAAATTATGAAGCTAATTTCCACTTAAAATAACTATGGTTCTTCAATTTTTTTAAAAAATTGTAAAGCATTGCTTGCAATGAAACTCCAATTACAGTTTCTATACACATTAGTGACGTGAATGAGATTGGAGTATGTGTATGTATGAATGAATTACCAAACAGAATGGGAATTGTCTTTTGCTGACTTGAGGGTTCAGGACTTCTATTTTTTCTGAGTGTATGGGAAATAGTGTATTACTGTATATGGTTATGTAGTACTTAATTAATTGTGGGAGTAAAAAGTAATTTATAAAGAATCATTATTTCAGATGTATTAAATGTTTGGGGTGGGATTTATTTGCTAAAGTTGGGGTGGGTTGGGAAGAAAATCAGCTTCTACTAATGATCTTCAATTTTCTCTCCCCTTCGAGGAAGTTCCACAACGCAGTCTTGGATCTTCATCGCCAATCTGGATATTTGAAGCACAATCCATAATGTAACATCTTAACTTCATAAAATTCTGACACTTAAGAAAAATGTGTACTGAGAACTTTAAAATTCTTACCATTGTAGGCAAATTTGTTGAAGCTTTCTTTTGTCATTGAGGTTATTGAAATACTTGAGTATAATCGTTGAAAGCCTTTGCAAGCTTGAAATTTACCTGTACCAAATATTTTCTTTATCATGCAAAAGTATACTGTAGTTTGCCAGGTATTCTGGTTGTAAAGAAAGTACAGTTGCCAATTGAATAGCTAATATTTAATAAAATATACTATTCATTATTTGAATAGATGGTACATAAAAAGCTTGTGAAAGTTTACATTTTCAAAGTATCACATGACTTAGATGTGAAACTGTTTATATCTTTTGTCAATTTTTTTTTGTAAAAATGATTAAAATTGCAGTTTTGGATTATTTGAGGTGTGCGAATGCTAATGCAAGATACTGGGAATGTATTAATATTTCCAATTCTGTTTTATTGTATCACAAAGTTCGCTCATTTAGACTACACAGTAGTATATACTTGCTTTTGACTTCATATTACAAAGAAATGATTTAGGTCCTTTAAAAATTTTCATCTTCATATACTAATGTCATCCACTAAATAATTTTATTACATTGTTTTGTTGTTTAGGCAGTCTCTCAAGGATTTCACTTTTATATATATATATATATATATATATATAAAATAGTGAAATGTACTATTAATTGGCATTGGGTAGAATGGGTCATTTGTTGATAAAAGATACAAACTTATTAATATTTTGTTGTACTGTTAGTTAATTGAACTATCATTTGAAACATAATAACTTTTTTATGAGCTAGTAACCTTTCCTTTGTCTTTTGTATAAATTATAACAGTTTCACATTGTCGGTCATTTGTGTCACTCAGTTTTAAATTTCATAATTTTAAAGATAGGATTTCAAATTGCAAAATTGAGAATACTTGAGGTATTGGGATCCAGTGAAGTGAATTTTGAAAACTCAGGAATGAATCTTCAGTAGTATTGGATCTTCTGCTCGGGAGATGCTGCAGCTTTGATAAAAGAAACACTATTCCCATGAGTGCATGATTGTGTGAAAGCTATCAGAAAATTATTAATCACCCCAGCTTTTTTCTAGGTGGCTAGTAAATTCAACATGCTGGTCAAGACTTTGCAAACAACCGTTTGGTGAAGTGAGCTGAAGGATAGGCACGTACGTATCTAGGAAATGACTGACGTTTGCCCAAATTCAAAGGCTGTTGTTATATCCTACAACAGGGTGCAAGCTACTTTACAGCACTTGTATTCTGGTCAGTTTGCTTGACTTCGTTTTATATTATTCCTCCAATACAAAGTAATTGATTTACAAATATTAGGTCCCATTTAACTGAGCTGTTTTATAATGATTAATTCCAGACTTCCTTGATTCATTATAGTTATGATGGTGTATGATAGTCTTGCATGAAAGTTGTCATTTTAATGATAGTTATGTGCCAATATTATTCAGATATTTGTAACCTGCAGTTTAGTAGTACAATACTTTTTTCCTTGATAAGATCATTTCGTTTTATCTGTGATATTTCATTCAATTTTGTTTTACTATGAATTTTATTAAGTAGATCTTCAGAAAATTAAAACTTGTGAATTATTATTTTCAGTTTGATTTCATTGCTTGAATAGACCTTTATATACACAATTTATCATTTCCATTTGTAGATTTTACCCATATTTATTCCATTGGCTTTCTTGCAAGTTTTTCTTGATATGTAGTGTTTTATCAGTTACATCCAACTTTGAGAATGCTTAATTATTTGATGGGTTTATTTTTTTGTGTGTTATTTAACATGTTCATATTCATCTGCAATTCCAAACCTTTGCTACATTAAATCACACATCGACACACTATTAGTAGTGGTAGTGTTTTCTTCAAAACTAAGCAAATTTTTCTATGCACCTAAGTGAATGCAGAAAAAAATATATATTCAACAAGTAAGTGAATATCATTCAATTTAATTTGTGTTATTCATTGGTAACAATACACTATTTATTTACTCATTCACAATGGGAGAATCTCTAAGATCTTTGTTTTATTTCAAGTTGAAATTTATATTACTGCAGTTGCTGATTTTTCTTCTCAATGTCCTACATCTTTTAAAAATATTTCTACTAATATTTAGGAATTATATGTTCAATGTTTCATCAAAACATTAAATTTATTTTATGTTGACATTAACACTTTTCAAATAGTTTAGAGCTAAGTGTGATACTTTTATTTGTTCAAAATTTTTGTGAAAAAAAATTATTTTTTTAACTCGTGTGTTTGCTTATTAAATGATGATAATATTATTCTATTTTTCATTGTACCAAACTGTTTACTCGGTGAAATTTTATCACAGGGATTTATATAACTTAAATTTTATTTGCAGTTGACTTTGGAGAAAAAAGAAACGTGAATATCATTTTAGTCATCTCATTGGTGCTTGTCTCCTATGCATACAATTTAATGCTTTATCTCCTTTGCATGTCATTAATGGCTCAACCCTCTAAAGAATTTTAAAGATTAATTTACCTATGGAAATTTGAAGCGAGATCTGACATTATAGATGTTTAAACTTATTTATGAACAAGTCTTTGAATTGGGCAAATGTTTTGATGGCAGATTTCACAAGATAGATATTGAGAAATGTGTGTTACAGGCTGAACTTATTTTTGTTTCTCTGAAATGTCAAATGCAAGCTGTTATACTGTATACTTCTTGTGTAAACTGCCATTTCTTGATTACTTAATCAGCCTACACTTTGTTTTTCTTGAACTCAAATCAAATATATTTTCATTCAATCTTTTAATGGAAATTGGATAAAGTTATTTTAAATGTTTGGTGTAGGCAAAGTATTGGGTATGGTTTCAAGGAAACAGTGTGTAATAAATATTTGAAAACTGTACTTGACATTTTTCTGTGTGTTCTTGCAGGTGGAAAGACTCCAGACTTGGGTTCCCGAACATACACAGAAATTATGAAAGAGCAGCTACTTCGAGGAGAAGAAACGGAGGTGAGTGGTAAAATAATAATAAAATTCCCAAAATTTCAATACCTTTCAATATCTGGCAATCATGTAAACATATTACAGAAAATTGGTGCAGATTGTTTGTAAGGGAATGTCTTCTGTGGAAATAGAATTAATAAAATACCTATGTTTGGAGAAAACCTACGTTTAGTGTGATAATATTTCTTATATTAGTCAATTTCATTTACTGCAAAAATGTAGTCTAGGTTATCTACTTCAGAAATAAAATCTTATTTATTAAAATGTTAACACCACAGGTTATCAGTTAAACGCTTACACTAATTTCCATGCATTTATTTATTTTACATTGCTGAATCAGCTTTCAGTTTAAGCCATAATAGGGACCTAAAATTTAAAAATATACAATATATTATTAAATTTGTCAACATGATTTGAGAACATTAATTTGTTTACTAATGCAGAAGAAATCTATGTTTCCTGCACTGTAGCACTGAATGGCTGTTGTCAGCTCTTTCAGTGACCTAGTTTTATTTTTCAGCTTCGAAAAAAACTTGCTGAGAAATCAAAGGATGGAACTCTGAAAGCTGTTACTAATGGGGATGTATCTAAATCAGCACCAAAACGGCGAGGCCGTTGGGATCAAACGGGAGAAGAAGAAGCTGCTGCCCCTGTGAAAAAGAAAATGGTTTCAGCTGGTACTTTGAGTACTGGATCCTCATGGGACAAAGAGGATGTGGGTTCAGTATAGTATTTGGAATCTTATTTGTTACCAGTTTTTGTGGCATTATTTATATGAATTATTTCTTTGTCACAGGCCACACCTGCTTCTACACGTTGGGATGAAACTCCTGGCCATGGTAAAGGTGGAGAAACACCTGGAGCAACACCTGGACAGAGCACCAGAATGTGGGATGCAACACCTGGTCATGCAACACCAGGTCATGCGACACCTGGAAGGGATACTCCCAGTTATGATAAAGGAATTTCAAGCAGTAGGAGAAATAGATGGGATGAAACACCAAAAACTGAAAGAGGTTCATATATTTTTATTTTTAATTTATGCTATGGTTTTGAAAGTGTCACTCTTATTTCTGTATATTTTTATTATTCAGAAACTCCGGGCCACAACAGTGGGTGGGCTGAAACACCAAGAACTGATAGAACAGGAGGTGATCTAATTCAAGAAACACCTACACCTTCTGCAAGCAAACGTCGCAGTAGGTGGGATGAAACTCCATCAAGCCAGATGACACCTGGGGCTATGACTCCAACTACTCCAGGCACTCCACATACACCCCATGGAACTCCTCATGGTACTCCACATGCCACTCCATCATTGATGACCCCAAGTGGTGTGACTCCAACAGGCCAGAAAGCTATGGCGATGGCCACACCAACTCCGGGTATGTAAGAACCTTTTAGGTATATGGACATTGTATATATAACTTATGTTTTAATTGTGTATTAATATATTATTTCAGGTCACTTGGCTACCATGACACCAGAACAGCTACAGGCATATCGCTGGGAACGAGAAATAGATGAAAGGAATAGACCATTATCAGATGATGAACTAGATTCAATGTTTCCTCCTGGCTATAAAGTACTTCAGCCACCTGCAGGTTATATATTTTTTATATATTTATTCAATTAACTTTTCAGTTTAGACTAATGTTTTGTGATTTAATTTTTAATGATATTGATGTTTCTTAACATAATTTATTTTAAAAATATGTTAAAATGTATTCTAATATTATAAAAGTAAAATATGTAATATTTCTGTGCATGTTATAGTTACCTATATAATGGTCCTTGTTTACCTTTAAATAAAAATGTTCTAAGATGAATCCTAAGCTTTTTATATAAACTTCTATAAATTTATTATTTCAGGTTACATACCTATTCGGACACCTGCACGCAAACTGACTGCAACACCCACACCTATTGCTGGTACCCCAGCTGGGTTCTTTATTCAAACTGAAGATAAGTCAGCAAAATATATAGATAACCAACCGAAAGGAAATTTACCATTTATGAAACCAGAAGATGCTCAGTACTTTGATAAACTGCTGGTAAATTCACCTTTTCATAATTGACACATCTAGTTTTCTAAAAGTCATGGCCTAATTTTTTAAATTTCAGGTTATGGCAAAAGTTCAATATTTATTATATATTGCATTAGGATATTATACTGACCTGTAATTTTTATTTTGATAAATTCCATCTGACGGATAAAATTTTTTGTTATGCAGCAATACAAAATTTTCATAATTTCAGGTTGAAGTGGATGAAGAAAGTCTTAGTCCAGAGGAACAAAAGGAACGCAAAATTATGAAATTGTTATTGAAAATAAAGAATGGCACGCCTCCTATGCGCAAAGCAGCCTTGCGTCAAATTACAGACAAGGCAAGAGAATTTGGAGCTGGCCCACTCTTCAATCAGATACTTCCTTTGCTTATGTCACCAACTCTTGAAGATCAGGAGAGGCACTTACTTGTAAAAGTTATAGATAGAATTTTATACAAACTGGATGACTTGGTGCGGCCATATGTACACAAGGTAAATGCAAAATTGAGACTAAACATTATTTACAAAGTTGTTTTATTTTGTTGTTATTTTGAGATTAATGTTTCAGATTCTTGTGGTTATTGAACCCCTGTTAATTGATGAAGATTATTATGCTCGTGTTGAAGGTCGTGAAATTATTTCAAATCTTGGAAAGGCTGCTGGTTTGGCCACAATGATTTCAACAATGAGGCCTGATATTGATAATATTGATGAGTATGTCCGAAACACGACTGCTCGAGCATTTGCTGTAGTAGCATCAGCTCTTGGCATCCCGTCTTTACTGCCTTTCTTAAAAGCTGTGTGTCGTAGCAAGAAATCATGGCAAGCAAGGCATACTGGCATAAAGATTGTTCAACAAATTGCCATTCTTATGGGTTGTGCTATATTGCCACATCTGAAAAGTCTTGTTGAAATCATTGAACATGGTGAGAAAAATATTATAGCCTATGGTTTAATTGTTGTAAATTCCCATAACCAAAGAGAATATTCCATATAATGTTATAAACATAACCAGTGTTTCTAAAAACTTTAGGATTATCCAAGATGAAAGATTTGACTGGAAATGTATTCCAAGAGATACAAAGATGGCATTGTGTGTTTGTGGTATATATATATAATTGCAATATTGGTATGGAAAGGAAAAAGAGATAGGTTGTGGCTTACCTGAAAGTTAAGTGTGGTGTCGCCATGAGGAACTGAAGGTTGTTCTTCAAATTTTCGGAGGCTCTCAGCCTCCTTCCTGAAGAGCGTTACACAGAATGGTGTAACACTTTTCATGAAGGAGGCTGAGAGGCTCCGAAAATTTGAAGAACAACCTTCGGTTCCTTATGGCTACACCACACTTCATATTCAGGTAAGCCACAACATAAATCTTTTTCCTTTCCATACCAATATATATATATATATATATATATATATATATATATTCAATGTAAACCTGAGCATATGAATTCACATGAAGCGTAATCCTATTTCTTCAATTTATTTCTATCCTTCCTCACTATCCAAGATCGAATGTGACTTTGTCACCAAATTAGTTCCTATATATATATATACACACATTCAAACTTGGATAGTGAGGAAGCATAGAAATAAATAGGAGAAATAGGAGGATTGCGCTTTATGTGAATTCATATGCTCGGGAGAAGAATTACGCACATAGAAAAGCATATGTTCAAAGCAGAGAGAAGGATGGAAGAAGAAGGAAATTTCTCCTATTTATTTCTATCCTTCCTCACTATCCAAGTTTGAATGTGAATTAGTTCCTTAATGGATTCTCCTAATATTGTATATATATATATATATATATATATATATATATATATATATATATATATATATATATATTGTGAAGTCGACTTACTAGAAATCAATATTTGGTTCAGTCGGGCTGAGGAATCACAAAACTCAAATTTGTGCTGACTATGCACACAGTTCAGACCTAATAAATAATTTTTTATCTTAAAGTTGGACCCCTCCCACAAATATAAATGAAATATTAAATTCAATATTATCAATTTTCAAATCCAAGATACTTATAGTACTTTAATTATGGAAAAATTATTTAATGTAATGTAAAAATATGGATAATTGGTTCTAGGTTCATTACTAAAATTTTGCTATTGATATATTTTGGCACTTTTAAGTGTCTGAGCAACAAAGTGTTATGTAATTGTATTGAAATACTTTTACAGGCTTGGTTGATGAACAACAGAAAGTTCGTACTATCACTGCTTTGGCAATTGGTGCATTAGCTGAAGCTGCTACTCCTTATGGCATTGAGAGTTTTGACTCTGTGCTAAAACCGCTGTGGAAAGGTATACGGACACATCGAGGAAAGGTTTGTTTTCATTTTTAAAATGATTTTAAAGTTTTGAAATATTATCAATTTCAGTATAAAATAATTAAGTTTATATTTTAGGGTCTGGCTGCTTTCTTGAAAGCTATTGGGTACCTTATACCCCTCATGGATGCTGAATATGCAAATTACTATACAAGGGAAGTAATGTTGATTCTAATTCGAGAATTTCAGTCTCCTGATGAAGAAATGAAAAAAATTGTGTTGAAAGTAGTGAAACAGTGTTGTGGAACTGATGGTGTGGAGTCTCTATACATCAAAGACGAGATATTGCCACATTTTTTTAAACACTTCTGGAATCATCGTATGGCCCTGGACCGCAGAAACTACAGACAGGTGAAGTATTTGGCTTTTCACTCAAAATGTCTTTCATTTATGGAACTGTAAAACTATTTAATTTTTGTATTCTTTTATAGTTAGTGGACACTACTGTAGAAATAGCAAATAAAGTTGGAGCTTCTGAAATTATTAACAGAGTGGTAGATGATCTGAAAGATGAAAATGAACAGTATCGTAAAATGGTTATGGAAACAATTGAAAAAATAATGGGTAATCTGGGTGCAGCAGATATCGATAGTAGACTAGAAGAGCAACTTATTGATGGAATATTGTATGCTTTTCAGGAACAAACAACAGAGGTATGTTGTCTATATCATAGTTTCTAAATGAATATTTGAGGGCATAGCCAGAACATGTTACTTTCTTTAATTGTGAAGTTCAATGATTATATTAACCATTATAATTTTCATACACTATTAAAACACCAGTTCTGTCCTAATTTGGGACTTCATCAGGTGATAGATAACATTAATTGCCTCTCCTTCCATACCTCCTCCTCTTTTAGAACAATCTTAATAGATTTTTGTATTTTAATTTTAATAGGATGTGGTCATGTTAAATGGTTTTGGAACAATAGTAAACCAGTTAGGAAAGCGTGTGAAGCCATATCTACCCCAGATTTGTGGTACAATCCTTTGGAGGTTGAACAATAAATCAGCAAAAGTAAGACAACAAGCTGCTGACCTTATTTCAAGAATTGCTGTTGTTATGAAGACTTGCCAAGAGGTAATCCTACACAACATAATAGTTTTGTTTTTTAAGAAAAGAAATTTTTACATATATACTCACAATAAGTAATTAAGTGTCCTACATTTTGTAAAATATACTTCTTTGTTGCGGACATATGATCTTCAATGGGAAGCTATTATCAATACTTAGTGTGATGTTTGTTGATTTTGGATGAACTGATGTATGCAATTTTTGATTATTCAATTTAATGACATGTAGTTTCATTATACATACTTAAAAAACTATCAATTTACTATGCTTGAGGTATTTACCATAAGTTTTAAAACTCAATTTATTTTATTGAGCTTCAGATTTGGCAAATAATACTTAATTTTATATGTTGGATATGGATTTTGTAACATAGTGAAAATGCTGTTTGATTCACATTAAGTATGTGCTATATGTTTGTTTTCAAAAATCTCATAGGCAAAAAGAGATCCACAATTTAATTATCGGTAGTGAGATGTTCATCAATAAAATTAGTTTTTAGTAATATTTAAAAACTAGTAAAT
Organism: Zhengitettix transpicula; assembly: GCA_037074705.1. Classification (NCBI taxonomy): domain Eukaryota; kingdom Metazoa; phylum Arthropoda; class Insecta; order Orthoptera; family Tetrigidae; genus Zhengitettix; species Zhengitettix transpicula. The sequence goes on from CM073590.1 coordinate 224,682,350, forward strand.
TCTGATTCATAAGTAAATTTTATATAATCATTCATTTTTGAGAACTGCTATATTTAATACAAATGTTATTAATTATGTGGTTTACAGCAGTAATTTATAATGACTTGTATTTTAGGAAAAACTTATGGGTCATTTGGGTGTAGTTCTTTATGAATATTTGGGAGAAGAATATCCAGAAGTTTTGGGTAGTATTTTAGGAGCTCTCAAAGCCATTGTCAATGTTATTGGAATGACAAAAATGACGCCACCCATTAAGGACTTACTCCCAAGGCTAACCCCAATTTTGAAAAACAGACATGAAAAGGTATGTATTTTCTAAAATTGATATTAAAAATTATTTTGAAATTTAATTTAATTGTTCTTATACTTTTTTCTTATTTTTGTGTGTAGGTACAAGAAAATTGCATTGATCTAGTTGGACGCATTGCTGACAGAGGTCCTGAATATGTATCTGCGAGAGAATGGATGCGTATTTGTTTTGAACTTTTGGAACTTCTCAAAGCACACAAAAAGGCAATTAGAAGAGCTACTGTTAGTACATTTGGTTACATTGCTAAAGCTATTGGGTAAGTATTTTCCCCTTTTTTATCTTATACAAGCAAGGTTACTATAATAAAATAATGGAAATTTATATAATTCATTATATCAAGAAACTTATGTGACATTTGTACTGTTATGCATGTTAATATATACATGCACATTATTCTTTTCATTAGTTAATTTTCTACCTTTACTTCTACCTACACATTGAAATGTTATGGAATTGGTGTTTTATTATACTAAAAGCATGTGAATAAAATGGGTCTTGGATTACAACTTGGACAATCATTGGAAAATGTCATTAGTTGTATTATCACGTGATGATGTAAAACATTTTTCTAGTGTTCCTGGTTTGAAACATGAGAACGTTTTAGTCAACATATTCTCTCCAAAAGCCTTCATTGTGCAATAAAGGCACACAGTGTATATTTGTAATTACAAATAAGAAATTTGCCCTATTAGTTACAGCAAGGTCCATCCCTTCTAATAAAAGTCTAAATGTTTCATTCTGGATTGATCTCCTTTAATCAATATTGGATAATTCAGAATAAAATATTAGCATTTGGGGAGTTTATTCTGAAAAGTAACTTATTAAACATTCTGCCACCCCATTATTGGAATAGCTAAGTTTTCTAACTACAAATCAAATAAAAACCAGGGAAATATTTGAAGATTGTGTAACTTCTGCTTAATAATTCTGAATTTGTTGTATCGTAGCTCGCTGTCATTCAGTGCTTTTAAAAATTTATTGTAGATATTTTTGTTTCTTTAAATTAATTTTTTATTCCATTAATTATGGTCACTTATAATTAATTATACTAAAGCATGTTTATATGCTTTGTTTAATCTATAAAATTCAGTATGGTTAATTTGTACATCATTTTTAGTTTTCATGTTGTCTTAAGTTTCAATCATTTCATCCCAGAAATTGTGCATGGTATTAAAAAAATTCCTAGTTCAGGAAACCAGTAAAGCTGTAAATATGTCATGTTCCAACATAAGCTCATTCATCCAAAATTAATATATTCAATTCTACTCATTGCTTCATTTCAGGCCACATGATGTGTTAGCTACTCTGCTTAACAACTTGAAAGTACAAGAACGTCAGAACAGGGTGTGTACAACAGTTGCAATTGCCATCGTAGCTGAAACGTGTTCTCCATTTACTGTTTTGCCAGCTCTCATGAATGAGTACAGAGTTCCTGAATTGAACGTTCAAAATGGAGTTCTTAAATCTCTTTCTTTCCTTTTTGAATATATCGGGGAAATGGGGAAGGACTATATTTATGCTGTTACTCCATTGCTTGAAGATGCTCTGATGGACAGGTAATTTAAATTAATTTTGGCTGCATTGATTAAAATATAAATGAAAGTGAAGAAAATTGTATTTGTATACATTGGAAAAAATTGCTTAATATTATATGAAGAAAAAAAATATTATTGTTACAGAGATCTTGTACACAGACAGACAGCATGTGCTGTTATAAAACACATGGCACTAGGAGTTTATGGTTTTGGTTGTGAAGATGCATTAATTCATCTGCTAAACCATGTGTGGCCCAACATATTTGAAACTTCACCTCATTTAGTTCAAGCGTTCATGGATTCAATTGAAGGTTTACGAGTTGCTTTGGGACCAAACAAGATTCTTCAGTATGTTTTACAGGTGTGTAATCTGTTTTGCTAATAACTTATTTTTAAGATGATTTATATTTTTGTTTAATACTTTTAGCATAATCTTTAGTACAAGAACCTGGAATTTGAGGTTGTCTATCATAAGTTTAAGTAAGATTCAAGGAATAGAGAGATGAAAAAATAAATTACCAGAAGAGTGAAACTGATAAAAAATTGTATCACAATGGAAACATTTTAAATTTTTACAAGTACTAGGTATACAACTGTGATCTCTTTCATACAAGCTTTGAAATTATGCTTGTAGAATTCAGTTTAAAATGACTCTTTTGTAATGTTAAAAGTATGAAAACCATTTTTTTATACCTTTTTAAGCTTCAACTTCAATATGATGTATAATTGTATCATTAACAATTGAATGTGAATTCTGTTTTTGAGTATTAATATCATGCTTTATACATGATAATTGCTCATTTTAATCCACATATAATTTAAAAGACTGTAACTGAATGTACAATTCTTGTTATTATTAATTTGAATGATATTTAATGAGATGTTGCAAGAATATATCCACCAAATCTAAATTTTATAACCAGGTATTGGTCATATATTAATAGGAATGTTGGATATGCTGAAATTTTATTGCTATACTATTTATAATCACTTACGAATATGGGACTGGTATTCATAGTGTGCAACACTCCATAGATACAAATTTCAAAATGGTGTATACAAATAATATTCAGTGGGGACGAATCTACCTAATAACTGGAAGACCTTGCCACAATTGACTATTGTAGGGCAAGAAATATGAAGACTATTATATTTTTCGATCCATAGTCTTTCATACACGGCTGTGAAATAAGGATAATCTGGGAGCACAAAAAGTATTGAAGCATAAATCAAGTTTGAGAGAAGTGGCTACTGGAGGGAAATTATATTTAAGTATATTTAATGAAATGTGTTTTTATTTATCTGGGAATAAGATTTTTTTTAACATATTTTTGAAAGATACAACTGTGAAGATTATTTAATTTCTAGGTTTCATGAGATTTATTTAATTTTTTAACCTTAAGGAATTAAAATTGTTTTTATTAATGTGTGCAAATTGTTTGATTGTAGGGATTGTTCCACCCAGCACGTAAAGTACGTGATGTCTATTGGAAAATATACAACTCTCTCTACATTGGAGGACAAGATGCATTAGTGGCAGGCTATCCAAGAATTATTAATGATCCAAAGAACCATTACACTCGATATGAGCTAGATTATATTCTATAATTCTCTCTTATCTGCTTCACAATAGAGTTAGTGTTTATGATTAATATGTGCTCTAGATACACACAGTTAACATATCCTTCGATCACATTTTTATTGATTATAATGCATCAGTAGAACCGTGTGGGAAATGTTGTTTTCACAAGCATTTTACATTTATATGCACCCAAATAATTTCTTTTGTGGGAATTATGGGAAGAATTCTATCTATCTACTTTTTTTTTTATCTTGGAGATGTACAATACAGAAGTATCTGTCTTCCTTTTCACTTCTGTTAATTATTATTAAGCTTTTATTTAGAATTTTTGTATCTGAAGATTGTATGTACATAATTATTGTAAAATATGTTATTTGTATATTCATAGAATTAAATATAAAAAATGGATGTATTTCATACTACTTAAATAATTATATATATCCCAATTGAAATATAATTTCAGTTAATTGTGGAAATTTTGAATGCTCATCACTCACGAGTTGTACCAGGAAACAATTATCTAAAGCAACAAGCCTTCAAAGTATCATGTACAGAACACAGTAAGCTCATCTATAAAATGCATTATAGTCTCTTCTAATGATATTACATTTAGACTGTGGGGTAGCCTTCGACAAGTCGTGTATAAGCAAATTCCTTACAACTTTACATTAAATGCAATAGTTGACACAGTTTTGTTGGGTGTGTGTTACGAGATCTAACTTCATTTTTTTCCAGGCATGTTTACATTTTTGGCAACTTTTGTGTGTGGCAGTACTTATGCAGTCTTGTGACCTTCAACATGGCACCAGCCAGCTGTGTTATTTTATAATTGTAACATTTTTTAAAAAGGTGGTATTAATAAAAGTACTTACAAAATTGTTATTTGTATTGAGTGTTTAATATAGAATAAATTTTAGTGGAAGGAATAAAACTTGACACAATTTCATCAATGCAATATACTCCAAAGCTTATTCATTATACAAAAACTCCCACATATGTTTATATTTGTACAGATTTTTACATCTGTTTCATTGCATGTCTTAGTTTCAAATAAATTGAACTTGCCAAAATATTGAAACAGAGCAAATAACTAGAAAAATCTATAGTATTGGTTATGCTGGAAACAATGCAGTCTGAAAGTTTTCTCGACAGTTAAACATACTTTAAAGCCTATTTGGAAGATGAGATGAAGAATATGGATCATTGGAGTATTTTTCATTCAATGTCTCACATTCAGTATAGATTCCACATTTCAGTTTATGATTTAAAGATAATTTTATATTAAAGAATTGAGTGTTAAAATGAAAAATTTATGTCAGTTTGAAAATTAAGAAAGAAAGCCTTTACTTATTAAATAATTAACACATGACCCTACCAATTTTATTTTCCTTTAAAAAAAGTGCTGCCATTTTCTGCCTAATTTCTATGTACAATCTTGTAAAGGTCAATATTTTAATACAGCTACAGAAATGTTTCAAAATCTTTGCATATTGAGGAACTCTTCTGCTTTATTTATGAGGAATTATTTTTCTTTGTGAACTGAGTGAATAGTTTCAGAAAGGAGTGTTTTTGGAATTAAAATAATATAAGATTAAATGCCTTTATTAACTTTATACAATTTTAAGAAATTATGAACTAACAATGTTTTTATTTACAAATTTAAGCAAACCTTTGAAAAAGGAAGATCAAAAGGGAATAGCAATCTTGATAAACTCAAAGCCAAAGCTTATATAAAATAATTTCCCCTCACAGTATGATATGACTCACACTTAATGTTTGCGTTTCTTTTTAATATCATAGCTGGTACCAGCTTCTTCAACAGATTTTCTTTTGAGACTTTTCTGTTCGTGTTCATTTTTTATTTGTATGTTAGGTCTGGCATCATTCCAACCATTGCTGGAAATCCACTGATGGAAATCTCGCTGTCCATTATTAAGTGGAATGTTCCTTTTAATCTTTTGAAAAACCTTTTCCTTTTCTGAATCTTCACTATCACTGCTGCTACTGCTGTCGCTATCATCACTATCTGAACTTGACATCTCTTTCCTGCTCCTCTTCTTATGTTTTCCTTTTTGCTTCTTACTTTTCTTTTTGGACTTCTTGTGCTTATGTTTCTTCTTCTTTTTGTCTGAATCTGAACTATCGCTGTCATGGTGTTTGGATCGTTTTTTGGACTTTTTCTTTTTTAATTTCCCCTCTGACTTTTCCATTTTCTCCAGCTTCATAAATGTTCTGAAAATAAAATCATTTTTTAACTTTTTTTAGAAATAACCAGATGGCAATTAATCTGCACTTCATGCACATTCCCTGAATGTAAAATGTGTTTCAAATAAACTATTGACTTTCCACAGTCAAAATTGATCTATGAAGGATGCCAATTCCATTAAATTTACTTTTAAATAACAGCAAAAGGAGACTAACGTGCCCTTACCTTAAAAGTTTTTGTTTTTGCTTCTTAGTTAATGATCTGAGCAATTCTTTGTCAGATTGTTTGAGGCCTTCATCTTTTTCATTCTCCTCTTTCATAAATCTCTGTCAAACAATAATAATAATTCATCACTTGTAAAATAAAACCAGGACATAAGTGATATTGATTGTGACCCAGTTTGTACAAAGCTTCAGGATTATACTGGCACTTCTATTTATAATAAAAATGGGTTTATAGAGAAATGTAAATGTTATTCTCCCAATTAGTTGTACTTTGCGATAGGTCAATCTTTGGTATCTAAAGTTGTGATATGAAGGCCTAAATGAAAGTATTGTTGAGCAAATAGGTAATATGTTAAAATGAGTCTGGTTTGAAAAAGATAAACATCAGAACATTTGACACAACAACAGTTACCATCCAAATCAACAACTTAAGATAGCCATACAATATTTTTATTGGATTTATGATTAATACAATACTGCTGTATTTTTTAAATTTCACTATAGAGATAAATCATTTAAGTTACATTTCTGACAGATGTAACAAGAAACAATTCATTCTGAGCTTTTTGAGCTAGGTACTGTATGAATATTCCTTGCAGATTATAATTTTGAAATTGTTTCGTATATTCTTTTTCTGAAATACAACTTACCTGTCCCATCTGTTGCTGTAATGACAGTGCACTCTTTTTCATTGCCAAGCCATCCTCCCGCATTTGTTGCAATAACAGTTTAGTATCTAGAGATGATCCTGCATGATCAGCACTTGAAGATTGATTATACATGGGACATTCTTTGTCTGCAGGACAGAAGGTTTTTTTAATTATTTACTATTCAATATAATTGAAATGCAAATAATAATTGTAAAGAATAATGAATAGCAACAAATATAGTCCAGACTAAAGCTTAAAAAACTTTGTTAATTATGCCTATTAATGATATATACAATTACCTGTATTTATATGGCCCCACTTGTGGCACTTAATGCAACGAACATTTCGTACTTGGATGCCAAAAGGTTGATCTCTAATTTCAGAATCCCCTTTACAGTAACTGAAAGTTTTAATTTCAAAAAATATTATTACACAGGATTAAATATTATATATTAAGTAATTTTAATTAATATATAGTATGAACCAACTAATGAGGAAAGTATGAACACTGTTTCACAATATAAAAATATAATTCTAGAAAATAATCTGTTCAGGTCTCACTATTCAGTCCATACTAGCCGATTGTTAAAATGATACAAAGTTTCTCCCATGCATGTTAGCTATCAAGGAAACTCTCATACTTTCTGCCTGCGCTACAATGCAACCAACATGTGCCGTTGGATGTAAATTAATCTAAAATTATTAAAATGTTCTTATATTATAAGTTGGTTCTTGACCATAGATTCATTGCAATAAAATTAAATTTTTACTGTTCACCACATACAGGGTGAATTAAACTTGTCTAGATCAGAGCCATTTCAACAATGATAATTTTAACTGCCAATATTGTGGTTTACGAGAATACTAGAATATCTTGGACTGAATCCAGATGACACAATTCTGAACACTAGCTTCTCTCTAAAAATCAGTGCTAGTGTCATGAACAAGGGACACAAAAATAATAGATATGGATCACTTAAAATCTGACTTTAAATACAACATTCAGTCCATACAGAAACATTAAAGCTTTAAACATTTAAATTATTAAAAATAGTGATGGTGGTAGACAAATTACACAATCAATAGGGATACGTAAGCAATAGAATATGGCTGGAAGTTTGCAAATATAAAAACACTGAAACTAGAAGGGAATGAATGTATAAAAGTAACTTATGCTCACTCTTCTCTTGGGGCATTAAATTTCCTTTGCCACTCAAACTTGTATTCTGGTTCATCATCTTCTCTTTCACGTTCTTTCTTAGTCCCTGGAGGTGGCTCATACATAAAATTGACACTCAATTTGTCTTTGCTTTCTTTGCTCAAAAGAGCCCTAGAAAAATGTATGTAATAAATAATTATGTAGGATACAAAATTATGTACAACTGTTACATGATATATGCCATATTAACTTTGAGTATGTTGTTATATATGCAGAGGAGAAAATGATACATGCTAAATATGAATATCTTGTCAGAATTGAAATGTTTTGACATCTTTAAATTTCCTTTTGTAGATTTCAATAAAATTAAGTACAAATGAGTGCTTCAAATATTTCCAGGAAAACTACCTGTCACCCTAACCAACTTTCTTCATTTTTGATTAGAAATCATTAATTTCTCAAAATTAATAAATTTGAGTATGCATACATTCATTAAGCTATAATTTTCTAAAGTATATAAAGAGGAAAAAGTGGGATGAATATTTAATGTGAAGAAATTTTTCACATTAGCTTGATCTACCCAACACACGTGGATATACATGCTATGAATGAACAAGAATATAGAATACAAAAAAATTCCAGCAGTAATGGATCGTCAACTTTGTAAAAGATCTATAATACATGTCAGAATGAGTAGCAGTTGCATAAAAATAAAACCATAAAATTAATGGAAAAGACCTATAAGCACAAGTAAAACCAATCAGATATTTTACATACTGTGTGTGGTGCACCTGCCTCCAATCTCCCATTTCAGTTTCAACATGTAATAACTTTATGTACTAATATAGTGTCCCTAAGATACATGCAATTTACTTTATGGACAACTAAATTTCATGTGAAATGATGGGAGAAATCTAATATGTACTGTTAGTAATAAAAAACACACCAAACATTAAAGGAAAACAAATTAAGATATTTATGCAAATTATAAAAACTGATTAAAAATGGTGAAATCTATCAACTTTCAAACATTTATCCAATTACATTTGACGTAATTTATCCAAAGTTAATGGGGCTTGACATAGTTTGTTAGGAAATGCAATGTATGGTTTAAAAATGCTCTTTGTTAATGGAAATTTTCTTTGTGGTAAATATTGTATATTTTAAAGAGAACTATTTAGTTAAAATAAACTGTGCCTTACCTCAGAGGTCGTTATCCAATGAAGCAAGTTATCCTCTCTTTTATAGATACATATTACTCAGATAAAATGAAGACATACTGACCAAATCAAGAGATAAGCAAACTTCCAATATCTTTTTTTTTTTGCACTCTTGCACTTCTATTCTTACCGGGCTGTTTGTTGTGTGTAAGTAGATTGCCTTTAATAAAGTGTTTTTACTTAATAGCCATCTGATAGTGAAAGACTATCTTCATCAATCCTTTAATTAATATTTTGAGCATTCATTACATTTATTGTTTAAACAATGGGAATGCAAAGCTGTTTTTTTTTTTGGTTTTACTATTCTTCCACAAGATGATTATTTTGTTTACTTTAGAAATGTTTGCAACAAATGTTTTCCTGCACATGAGTACTCAAGTTCACAGCAGACAAAGTTTACAATATCTTTCCTGAAAGTTTCCTATTGTTTTTTTAATGTAAATTTTTTCAGGAGCATATATTTTTCTTGAAACAATATCCAGTAATATCACACATTTGCATTAGCAACTCTGCTTTCCAATGGAAAACTTCTGCTACTCCATTTAAAACAGGGTCATTCAAAACAAAAGAAACAAGTTAATGTTACAGATGACAAGTGCTAGATACAATATACTTCTTAGTTGTTGGTATAGGAATTATATGAACACATCTGCAACCAGATGTAGTCTCTGGCCATTTTATCAATCTTCCACCAAAAATGCTAAAAATGAAAAGAAAATTATTTGAGGAGGAATTTAAAGACACAGTTGTTATCAATATAAAAATTTATGTAAAGAAACAAGTAGTGTATTGGTCACTTGGCTTACAGCAAAATAATTTCAATGCATTTTGCAAAACTGTCATGATCCCCAATCTAGTAACTAGTTACATGTAGATCTAAAGGAAGCAGAATATTAATTTAAGGCAATTTGAAATATATTAGTCATTTCAAATGGAATATATAATTTCAAGCTTAGCAAACAATCAAATTTGAACATTTTAATAGAGAAAATCATAAAGGAATCACTCAAAATTTGCATAATAATGTTTCAGTCTGGAACTTAAAAGACGACAGCACAAAAATTATGGAACAGTCAACAAAACAAATTTTTATTACAATATTTGTTATTTTTCTCAATATAAAGCACAGCATGATATTGGAATTGTGGCTTCAATTTTGATAGGAGTGTTCATTCTATCTTCCACGCCAAAAATGGTATACCCTAAAAAAAATGTGCTTCCTTGAGTCGATTGATAAGATGCAATTTCACAATCTGTGAACAGCAGTCTGAATGCATTTCTAGGTGATAATTTCTAGATAATTAATATAACAATTCTTGGTACAAAATGAAGTTGACCATCTCTATATAAATATAGTAATCAAATAAAACAAAATCTAAATTCTTAAATAAATGACTATTTAAATTGTCATATGATATGAATGAACAGTTTAAAACAATATACCTAATGTAAATTCCAGCTGTACTACACAATATGGACTGTAAACAAGTAGATGAACTGCTGCTATAAACTTTAAGTGATGCTAATAAGGACGAAATAAAGATTATTTTGACAAATTTTTGAAGTAAATGACAAGTAGACATCAACACAAATGCAAACTACATATTGAAAATAGTATGCCAGAAATTTGTATAACATCTATTACTAATTAACAAGAATCCTTCAGTGGAAACCAGTTCTAACTTTAATTTATTTATATACACTATTGTAGCTAATAATTAACTAGCACTGTTTCCTCAATAATCATTATTCATACCTATGTATCTTGAATTGAGAAACTAAGTTACTATGAAATACAGGAATATCTGAAGCAACTGAAAAATGGTATATAAACAGGAAACAAAATTCTACAAGAAAATTATTATAACCTCAATCAATACAAAAAGTATAACAATACATGACATTTAAAAAGAATGCAATCTCTATAAATAAAAGAATCTTTTATGTAAAAATATATGAAACATAATCCCACAATCTTTTTTAGTGTATATTGCTTATATTTTGTTATTTCAAAGACACTAAAAATTATTTTGTTTTCTGTATCCGTACCAGAAATGTGGTTCAATGAAATAAGTATATAGATGCAAGGACATTTTAATAATAAATATTACAATGTAAAAACAAGCTTATTGAATTTTATGAACTGTGCATGAATAAAACATTAATTTAAAAGATGCATCATATTAGTTAAAGTTTGATCATAAATAAATTAATCTTTGGCAATAATGGTGAAATATGTAATATACTCATTGCAATATATTTGCACAAAGCCCGTTTTATTGGTCTTCCAGCTGTCAATAAACAATTGTATTTGAACAAAGTAAAATGCAAATTAAATTCAGAAATATTTTCTTGTCACTGCATATTAACAACATACCTCAAAGTGTTATGTTATTATTTGAATTCAGTGGTATTAGCTTACTTATTGGTATATAAATCTTGTTCTTTTTCATACTGCACCCTTAATTCTTCTTGTTTCTTCTTGTATGAATCAGCTTTCTGCTCTGCCATCCATACCTGAGCAAATAAAAAATATAAATACATGAAATACGTTATAATTAAAAACCGTAGTACCCTAAAAAGTAATTTTTACAATTAAGTTAAATCTATAAATCCTATTTCATAATGCGATGTCACACTTACTCGCTTCAGATTATCTCGTGAAGCCGGATGGAAGAATTTCTTGCACATGTAATTGTTGAATCCTTTACCCATTTTGAGCTGAAGATTTTACATACGCTACAGAAATACGATGAAATTATTGTAAACAGTTAATGACAATACAACAAGAACGCCATTTCGTTTTGACCCAACAACTGAAATGCAAGCTGGGTGCTAGCTATTCTCATAACGACCAATGTTCGAGATATGAAATTCTTTACGCACGATTGTATTGAGCTACATAAAGGCTTCACGTTGCTAGAAGTTACAGTCGCATAATAAATTAAATGTAACAAAACTCATTGACAAAAAGAATAACAAAAAAGAAAATGTAACAAAATTGGGAACGATTCTCAGAGATGACATACAACTGAAACATCAGTTATAAGCCGAATCTCTACAGTACGCTATCTCTTACTCGTGATTTATAACTCTGTACTCTTATGCGAAAACTACAAATAAAAATTTACTTCGGGGGAAAGCTTCATCTGTGTACTTATATCTTTTGATTTCTGCATCTAATTTTTTTATTCCGATGCGGAGGAAGAGAGGAAAGCGTTTTGGTAGTAAGGTGAACAATATGACCACTAAGAATGGGAAGATGACATCGTAAATAGGAAAGTAGTAAGGCAAAACTATTGAACGTCGTAACGGAGGGTAGAATAAAGAGGAATAACAGATAATCAATCATATAGACAAATACTGTTATGTGGAGGAGATGAAGTAACAGGCAACTTGATGGACACTCATAAAACCGGGTATATGGCTGATGTCTAAAACGATAAAAATCTTATTTATTAGAGCATTTAAACCAATTATATTATTTTTTGAGAATATTTCCTGCATCTCCGGAAAAAAATAAACTTATTGGAGTATTGTAAAAATTATATCTATTTAGAAAAATATATGGATGATAAGTATTGGTGTACCTATGTCGTTAAACTGTAAGAATAAAATTATTAAAATTGAATATTTTTAAGACGTTCATCATATGAAACTTTTCTCACATGTTTTCTAAATATTTACTTCATTCAACGTTCCATATAATTTGATTGATATATTATTATATCAGTCTATCTCACCGTTCTACCATTTACTCTGTGATGCCTCATCCTCGTCTTATTATTTGGAAGCTCATATTGCATGTCTATTTAACAATGTTATGCAGTACGTCATGAGATTTGAGTCTCCACCTCATACACTTTTAGAAATTTCTTCTGCAATCCCAATTTAATGTTGGAAATAAGTAGGTATTTCCTGTATAAAGAGTTCTCGGGTTTCCGGTCGGGTAACTTTATTTGAGCACAACGTTTCTCCTATTTCCTAATTGAGAATGCCCTGTTAGCTTACACTGTCCAATAGGAATGCCTCCTTCGCTCATGTTCTGTTGAGAAGAAGCAATTAATCAGTAGTTAAGACGCTTCTCTTCACTTGCATGGACTGAGGGAGATTCTCATTTAAGGGTTGGAAATGCATGTTATGGCTTGTGTCGCTATAATAATTCAGGCGAGTGTAGTTAAAGTGTCTTATGGGTTTTCCCTGACTATAGAGTTTCTACAACATCACACATGTATAATTTCATGTCATTCATCCGGATGTGAAAAAAAAAACCTCAGTAATTTTAAGAAACAGTGTAAAAATATTATTCTCAGTGAATGAGTTTCATTGCCTGCATAACTGAACGTGTGTTATACAAATACATTTACTATTTAACATATTTGTTTGTTTATTTCATATTCTGCGTGGAGTGACGAAGGATGGTTAGATCTTTTTAGTATGGCGATTTTCTTATCCCTTAGGAAATTTGTTTGTGGCCTGTATTACTACTTTCAAATTAGTGATCTTCCTATTTTCAGGTCCTTAGACTTGATTTGTAAATTTCCTTCTCCACATTGCCCTGTCTTCGTTAATCATCCAAAATATTCTTCTTTCTCCTTTCAAAGTCTACCAGCAGCCATGACCTGGAACTCTATCCACGTGTCGTTCGTTTATGTCGTGCAGTATACAGTTTCTTCTTGGGAATTGATCGATTCAATTAACTCTTAAAAAACTGTAGTCAAAATGGATCTTTTGTCATTTAATCTTCTAAGAAACGGATCGTATTTTACCGTATCATTCGCAGGCTTTTTCCTTTAAATAAAGACGTAATACTGTTATAGTTTTTTTTTTAGAGCAACAGGCTACATGAGGGTAATCCACTTAGGGCAACTCCCCTTTAATAGCATAGGAAGGGATTTGAAAGGGGGGATAGTGCTCGAAGTATACTAAGTAAGACTTATCAGGAAGAAAAAGCCAGCGAGAGGATTCTCTCGCAGGTAACCTGCGAGGGATTTTCTCTCGCAGGTAGAACCTTTTAAGAGAGATACGAAGGGGCTGCCTTTGGGGATGCCTTTTCCTCTCCGTTTTTGAACTACGGTTCGCACAAGCCGAGGCACCTCGGCCTGTTCTGAGAGGTGTATGTTCCGGGGTCACAGACCTTGGGCATACGGTAACAGTTGTCTGCTATTACCATTGGAATAGTCGGCCAGCTGCCTCCTAAACTGGTCGAGGCACGGAGAAGGGAATGCTGCGTCCCCACAGCAAACTCCTCTCCCGCTATCGGAAGGGCGTGGGACAAGTACCCAATGCCCGGCCTACCTGATGCAGGTTTTTCTAGGGTTTTCCCTGCATTTCTTTAGGCGAATGCCAGGTAGGATTCTTAAAATATAGCCCGGGGGCCCTAGTTAACCCTTGGCTACCTTCCTCTACCCTTCCGCATCCCCCCTTTCAGATTCCTTCCTATGCTATTAAAGGGGAGTTGCCCAAAGTGGATTACCCTCATGTAGCCTGTTGCCCTAAAAAAAACCTAATTAATGAAGAAATAATTCACTCAAGCTGACTTAATTTCGTGTATATTACTTGTTTAATATTTGTGACTGTTCTTACTTGTGTTGCAAATCAGGCGAATATAATTACATCTTTGGGAATTTGATTGATTATATGACGGGAACCATAGTTGTCGTAATGTTTGAAGGTTCATGTATATCCTACTTCCTGAAATGGGTCTAATCTAGTCTAATTTAATCAATGAAATTTAGGTTTCTCTTTCATGATGAACAATTCCTTCATTCTCCAACACCACATTTCAAAACTTCTCAATGTCTATTAGTTTCAGACTCAAGCACTAAAGATGGAAACACTTTTCAACTACAATTTTTTTTGCTTATAACGGGAAGCAAAGCATTTTTTTTAAAAAAGTATTTTATTTCCTATTAAATATTTTTTCGATCCTACTCTTTTAAGATCTTATACAATTGAATTAATATAAAAATTCAACATCTTTGAAGACATTTTATCACAAAAATTAATTATAAATGCCTCATAGTTTTCAAGTGTTATTCAGCTAATAAAGTCTCAAATGAGGGACGGAGCGTAGTTGTTTTCTGTGTGTGTTTATTTCAACGTCAATGTAGCGATTTTGTTCGGAGTTGTTGGCCATTATATTTATTTATTTTGTTATTATGCATCAGATAAAAAAAAATCAATTTCGAATTCAATACTTTTTGCCTCGATAACGCAATGAACGATTCAATAGTAAAAGTATTCTCAAGTTGAAAAAAACGTAATTGATTAGTTGATGATTTTAATGAAATTTCCTCTCCATTATCTGGAAATAGAAGTTAATTTACGTCGTCGATGCCGGTAATAGCGAAGCAGTCGCGAAGGAAGGCGGCGGAAAATTGTGGTCTTCCTGCTGAAAGCAAATTTCACGGAAGCCCGCAAACTAAGTCTAGAACAGGGTTAATAATAGATGAACTCTGAGGCCAGCAAGAGTTGTTCCTGTCTAAACGCGTAGTTAGATTTATTCCTGAGGCAGTGGGGCGATTAAATTGGATTTGAAACGTAAATGAATTTCTCGACCGCAGAAGGAGAAATTGTGGCCGAAAAAACATCACGACTAATTCATTTGTCCGTTGTACTCTATTTCATTAGAGACGACACTGTAGAAATCGACTCTGTTCTTTAAAAGTAAATAAGGAAAACTTGTTTAAGTCAACGCGGTCTTTCCCGTTTAATTTAAACTATGCCTTCAGTCATTAAGCTTCAAGTCAAAAGTAAACAAGACAACAGTTAATCTAGATTTATTAATTCCTTTACTGAGGAATAAGTAAGTAATCCATGCATTCATAGTATACAAAAATGTTAAAATTCTCACATAAATAAGAAAAATAAAAGGCAAGTGATATGATGTACGACTGTGGAAACTATATTGTAATGCCTTGAGGGATAGGCATTGTTTCAGATTAATGGTCTTGGCCGTCATAGGAAGCTGTAATGTTTACTTAGGACAGGTCTTGAGAATTCGGAGCAATGGACGTGTGCGGGTGGCCTGTCGCAAAATAAATCTGTTAAAGCAGGCATTGTTTCTGATTAATGGCCTGGACAGTTCAAGGGACAGTTTGTAATATTGTGTACTTAGGATCGGTATTGAGGAGTCAGGGCAAGGCACATGTGCGGGGGCCTGTCACAAAAGAAATCTGTTAAGGCAGGCATTGTTTCTGATAATGGCCTGGGCAGTTGAAAAGACATTCTTTAATGTGTTTATTTAGGTTCTTGGGATAGCTGGTCGTGTGAGGGTGAGAAGACAAGTCTAAAGTAATTGAGGGTGCAGTTTGGGCGGTCTGGAGAATTTAGAACAGTGCACGTGCGTGAGTGGGGGTGAGAAGACAAGTGCAAAGACAAATTAGACCTGTCTCGATTGTCGGCGTTGGGACAAGACAGAGTGGCTAGATATTTGCTAGCTAAGGAACTGCAGCTGCAGAATGTAAATCTCGGGATAATGAAGAAACTGTCAATTGGCAGTTGCGACGTAGTTTTGGAACAAAGGAAAAAGGAAGGGACTGGGATATATAAAGAGAAGATAAGATTTTTGGAAGTTAGTTGAGTGGGAGAGGGGGCTGTGAGCACCGAAGTTGAGTGTTGGAGTGAGAGTTGTGGAGGCGTACGGCGAGCACCAAGAATGGAGAAATTTTGCAGCCTGCGAGAGAATTAGCAAAATATTCAACGATAAACATTTTTGTATGCTGAAGGCTAATCTGTTGTAATATCAAAATTAGACCACTGTATTCGATGGTAGGAGACCAGGACACTGCATCCATCGTCGAGTAGTTTCACCACGAGCAAGTGAGATGTCCTTCACGAACGGAGAAGCAGCTTTCGTCAAACCAACAGTGTGTGTTAGAGTCAGTGTTTAAACGTCCAGTATATAAAGTGTGTGTGTAATGAACGAGCCAAATGTTCCTGAGTAATCGTAAGTTGAAATTTCATGGTATTAATATGTGTAAACGGAATTAAAAGATACAGTCAGATATCGTTCTTTTCTTTTGTGTTAATAAAATAAACTCTTTTAAATTTAAAATCAACCTTATAGAATAAGTTCGTCAATAATTAATTTCGTCTATACGAATAAATATTTCTTGTTAATTTAAAGATAAATGTTGGGTTCTTTGATTAGTTAAATGTTCTGTCCGTTATCAAACCCAGTAAAGACCCATGAGAGAATGAGATCCTTTTTATAAATTTAAATTGTATAATTGTAAATTCTGATAAATAAAATTTGTTTGCATTAAAGTCTATAATTTTTCATTTAAAAGCCCATCATATTTAATTAATTATTACATTTTGGCTACCACAACGTGGGGCAAATTAAAAAGTCCCCGTTTGTATATTACAATATACAAATGAAAATTTATATACAGGCTAAATATGAGAGTATGTAAGGCTTGCATAACAATATTCAATTTCATAAATGATATAATTAAATATTTCAACTTGAAAATCGTTGTCTATACAATACTCTATCTCGTACTTGTTTAAAGACGACTTTAACCCATATTTATAATTAGGCGCTGCTTCTTCTAAACGCCTAAGCGTGTGTAGTTGTGAATTCCACGATGCGTGCCAAGTATGAATACCTCGGATCACGACCGGAAATGTTCCAGCTGTCCTCCACACTTCAGAGGAAATTAAGGTACCGACTCAGATCGTATTAGGACGGGAAAAGTGATGAATGTGCTGCTTGTAGCAAAAGTTTCCGGAAACTGTGCATTTTTATACTAGGAACCCACGTTTTGAATCTCTTTTTACCGTACTTTCCAATTGTGTTTGTAAGAGCACTACTGTTGGCGTGTTGCAGGACGTGCACCCGCGAGAATGTTCTACATCCAGCAGCCACGTGGTACAAAGCAGATAAATAGGCGTAAAATTTTGCGTTAAAGTGAGTAAAGTTAGTAGTTGGTTGGAGTTTTTAACGGTGAAAATCGGAGAAAAAGTGATCGACACTTATTATATTTCGTCGATAGTAAAAATAGTAAGAGTGGTTAATCGAACCAACGTTTATAGTACGTGTAAAGCTGCCCTGTGCTCGCATAAGTGGCTGATTATTTTATTTGTAATTTGCGTGTTGTTCTGTTTTTCTTTTACATTGATTAATTTTCATAGTTATGCATATTTCTTTTTTTCTTTGATATATGATAACTGGGCGCCCAGCGTTGTCATAATTAAACTCAGCGACACCCATAACGCCGAATTAGACTACAATCGCTGATTTTTTCGCGTTATTTTCATGTAACGCCCTTCCATCCCTAACCATTAGGGTGCTCCCTTCCAATACAGAAAGGGGCAGTAATTATACACAAAAACATCGGGAGAAACGCAATCAATCTCATTGACATCGTAAACTATTTATTTGACGCAAATATCGGCCCGTTTTCGTATGTTTGAAATTTTCAACCCCCGTCCTACCCCAGCCCTTGGGGTGGTAGCCACGTCTAAACCCCCGTATTGTTTGTTTCCGGTGCGACGGGAACATGTGAACAAATTTTGTCGAAATTACTCCTCGCGTTTAGATGAGTGTAATGTGCCCCATTTCCTGAGAATAGGGCTAATGGAACCAATAAATCTAAGTTTCGACCATCTACTTCATGAATACCATTACATACCAATCTCCTCTGTTAAATTACTGTAAAATATACAGCACATTTACAAAGACCATCGCTGGCTACGACTTCAAAGAATTTAATTAGAAAATGTCCTTGTGTTAAATTACTCTATAATATATAGTACATGTGCAAAGGCCGCTGCAGGCTTCAACTTTGAAGAAAGTCAATTACAAAATGTTCATGTAAATATATTTTTTTTTTGTAAAGACGATTTGCTTCCACATTCCTGCACCATTGCTAGAGTGACTTTTTCCCGACAGGAAAAATGTCTCTATGAGTTTGTTTTCCGGAAATATGAATTCCAGAAGGTTGTGTCTTCCGAAACGTACGTTTTCACAGAAAGGGTCGCGTCTTTCTTTACTACGAAATTTAGCGTTCCCAGAGATGAAATAACATTTACTGTATCCTGTTGAGGGATATTCGGAAGTGCATTATTACTTTAACAATTCATATCTTATGGGATATTAAATTTATCAGCTTTACACACCCTTTTTTTCTCATATTTTTACTGATTTTGCCTAGTACTTTACATAATGATGGCGTCTGTGTCGAACGTTAGTGGATATTTCGATAATGGAGAATTTCGTTCATTTTGTTGTCTTAGCAAATCGTCACTTTGAAACAGACGAGAATATAAATTATAAACACGCATAGGCTTCGTCGAGTATTAAAAAGCGCTTTACACAATTCATAGAAGTAAGTTATGGCCAACAATGGAGAAATAGGAATTCCTAAACAGTAATAAAGATAGCCAAATACAGACAAAATAAGTGATAAGTGATCATTATTATTAATTTTTAAGTCAGACGTAATTTTTTTGAATTCCGAAACTTTTAATTCAGTCTATATAGAATTAAGATCGACGCTGGTAAAGAGCTAATTTCTGAAATCCGAACGAATCAAGTAGTTAAAGAAGGCTGTTGCTTGTCATTAACAGTGTACAATACAGATGACTTGATAAGAGAATGGAAAAGAGACTAACCACCACTGGGTATAAATATTGGCGCTTGACCAATAAGAACAAAAATTACCCTCAATAATAAGTCACTAGAACAGATATCACATTTCCACATATCTAGGATGTGATATATGATATGAACAAGACAAGGAAAAAAATGAACTAATACCAGCGTATATGAGCCACAATAATAAGAACATTAAGGCAAGAACAAGGAAAGAAAAACAATTAAAACTTTATAAAGTCATGGAAGTTCCCACTCTAAGGCCTATTATATGGAGCAGAAAGCTGAACGATGGGAAATAAAGAATTGAGATATTTACAAGCTCCAGAAATGAAGTTTCAAAGATTAGTTAAACGCTTTACCATGTTCTAATAAATAAAATAGACTTGTACGTTTGCTTGTATTTTACCCATAAAAATCCACACCCATGGAGCAAATTTGACCAATTTCTTTAGAACCGGAAACAAACACTGTGGGTGTAAGACACGTCTACCACCCCCAGGGTCAGGGGTGGATGGGGAAGGAAATTTTCAAACATGTTAAACGACCGTTATTGGCGTCGAATAAATATTTTTTGGAGTCAATGAGATTGATAATGTTTCTACCTATGTTGTTCCTGTGTAATTTCTACCCCTTTAGGCATTGGAGTGGAAAACCCTTGGGGGTGGGGGCGTTATGTAAAAATAAAGCAGAAATATTCTGGGATTGGGGTCGAATACGAGGTTATGAATATCGCTGAGTTTAATTATATCATTTAACATGCTGGTAAAGTTGTTCTTCTACCCCTATGAGTGAGGGTGGAAGGGGAAAACAATGCGTGTATGTTCCGAATACAAATTTACAACGGTGGAGCAATTTTGACCAAATTTGGTACACGTCTTCCTTTAGAACCGGAAACAAACATTTTTAACCCCTTTCGATTGATGGTAGCACCTTTAGGGGCGGGGGTGAAGGGGCGTTACATAAAAATAACGCAAAAAAATCAACCGAGATTGGGGACAAAACTGGGGTTATGGATGTTTCTGAGTTTAATAATGATAACCAGCGCAACACCGGGCAGCCAGCAAATAGAATATAAAAGCAGAAAGGGAACCTTAAGAGACGAATTATGGATGCATCCAAAGCAGAAAAAGAAGTCCAACTTAAAGAGTACGCCGCCACAAAGAATTCATAAACAAGCAATGGAATATAATAACCCAATAGGCAAGAGAATTGTGGGAAGAATGTGGAAGAGATCCCCTGCAATGGTGTTCCCACCTTATCGTGGTGCAGGGGTTTGCTTAGCTACTGGCAGGGTCACCCAAGCCGGACAGGTCGGAGGGGAGACACCAGACGAAGAGGAACATCCTGGCCCTCTAGGTTGGGGGTTGTGCGTGGGGCTGACAACCCCACCACGGAAAAAAAGCAATTGTTGTGAAGAAATTAACAATTGATGCCGGATTGCCCACTCGAAGACAAACACTGCATAGAAACAAGGACATGATGGACTGGAAGCCAATTGGGAGGAGGAAAAGGGGGAGACCCCGGACAAGATGGGTAGATCACATCGAGAAGGATATACAAACCATGAAAGTAAGAGGATGGCGGAGACTGACACAGGAGAGGGCGGAATAGAAGAAAATTGTTAATAAGGCCAAAACTCACATTGGGTTATAGTGACAGTAAAAGAAGAAGATGTGGAAGAGATGGCGAGATAGGAACAAGTCTTTATCATGAAAAGGCAGTAGAAGAAGAAGCAAATCGTAAATTTTTCTTTCGGGTTCAGATAAATGGACTTCTCGGGAGATAGTTATTCGTTTTTTTCTTACGTACAAACCCGAGGTTCCCCGACCGCCAACTCGTATATACTGTAGTGCACAGATTCAGGCGATCCGCGCATTGTATTATTACAGATGAGCAGGAAATGAAAGTGTAGACTCCAGAATTTTTTATATTTTCCGACTGTTTTACTATTTTGAAGCGCAATTTAAACGCATCTCTCTCTCTCTCCGTTTTGCGTACATAGCCGTATTTTTGTCTCCCTCGGAGTTGATGCACCACGGAGGCAATCTCGCGCGAGTGTAAGTTATTCTTGGCAACGGAAGCTCGTAGAAAACAAGAGACCTGCGACAGAGGACCCCAGAAATAGAAGGCGCCGCGTATTTCGGCGACGTCGCGCCGTTTGCTCGAGGACAGTGAATGAATCCCACGTGCGTACATCCGCACCGCGGATTGGCGTCGCCTCAACTATGATTTATGCTTTGTTTACCACGGCGCTCAAAAAGTCCTTCTTTACGTAACGCTTTGGAGGCTCGTCACTGAGTCTGTCCGCGTATTTGTAAACTACTTTTGTACCGCTGTAAACAGTCTGAATATAACGGGCGATCGTTACCTCAAAGTCTATTTAAGAATGACCCCGATCGAATTCTCATAGTTCAATAACGGGGAAAACCTAGGAGAGACCGCTATCAAAACGTTCTTAATTCTCCTTTGGCACAATAATATTTTCTGAATGCAGACAAAGAAGGGTAATATAAATACCACACAACGTTTCTGGGATCCTTGTCCCTTTCGTCAGGTGCTAAGAAGAGCCTAGAGTGACACAACTGCACAGGTCAGTCATACCACTGTGAACAAAATGTAAGGTGAATTTATTTATAAAATATAAATTCTTTATTTATTCTTCCAAATCAATTTCATCCCCTTCAAAGTAATCCCCGTCCGATAAAATATACTTTTTCCAACACATTTTCCAGTCCTCGAAACAGTCGGAATAGTCTTTTTCTGGTATAGCCTTCAAGACCTTCTTCGATTCGATTTTTATCTCCTCAATCGTGTCAAAACGGCGTCCCCGCATTGACCTTTTGAGTTCTCTGAATAGCCAGAAGTCTCACGGAGCCAAATCAGGCGAATACGGTGGTTGCGGAACGATATGAGTCGAGTTTTTGGCAAAAAAGTCGCGAAGAACTAATGCAGTATGACATGGTGCATTATCGTGATGAAGGAACCAAGAGTTGTTCGCCCATAATTTAGGCCGTTTCAGACGAGCGACGCATAACGCTCAAATAATATTATTTGTTGACAGTTTGGCCCGGCGGAAGGAATTCATAGTGCACCACACCACAATAATCAAAGAAAAATAACTGTTAACATGACCTTGATTTTCGATCGACTTTGCCGTGGTTTTTTCGGTCTTGCTTCACCTTTTGCACGATTTTCGTTGGATTGGTCGGTGGTTTCAGGGTCGTATGCGTAAATCCAAGTCTCGTCTCCAGTAATGATGCATTTCAAGTGGTCCTGATAGTCAGACAGCAAAGTTTCACACACATCAACGCGACGCTTTTTTTCCAAAAAATTGAGCGTTTTTGGCACCAATCAAGACTTGACGCGTTTGAGACACAAAACATTCTTCAAAATAGTTTGGGCTGAGCCAAATGATATTCCAACACTATCAGCGAGATCTCTAATTGTCCATCGACGATTTTCAAGCACCAAATCTTTGATTGTTTGGACGTGGCCCTCGTCGGTAGACGTTGATGGTCGTCCAGAGCGCGGTTCGTCTTCAACGCGTTCTCGGCCCTCTTTGAACTCGTTGTACCACTTATAAACGTTTTTTTGTGCCATAGTTTTATCACCAAAGGCCTTCCGCAACATCTTCAACGTGTCCACACAAGAATATTCGTTCCGCAAACAAAATTGATGCAAGTTCTTTGCTCAACAAAATCACCCATCGCAAAACTCAAATTCACTTTTGGTTGTTTATAAAAATACGTGTGACTCGAAGATAATTTAACCTTTTAGCATACAGACGATTGGCAAATATTATAGACTGTCCTACCAACCTAGGAACAAAAATTTACCTGCGTTCCTAATACCCGGGAGTTTTAAATGACAATTTCACCTTACTTTTTGATCACAGTGGTATTTCGTATCTGCGTTTGAAGATTGGTGAAGAACGAGCAGCAATTGAGTATATTATATGAAAATTATTGAAATTTACTACATCTCATTATATATTGTAAAGGCCCGTATTCTCTTCTATAATGAGCTTGTTCAGTAAAAATACAGCTATTACGGGTTTGACACAAACACACACAATATAATGTGCTATCAATTGAGTGAAATTTATTTATTCTCAATTAATTAAATAAATCCTCAAAACTAAAAAAATCCAACTTGTTAACTTGTATAGGGAAAAAAAAATCATCAATGGGGTCAATCGCACTCATCACACATACTAAACAAAGATATTAAAAAAAATTAGTGATTTTAATTTTATTAATTTGGCACCAACTGTGCATTGAAACTTATTTCTCACAAATGGCGGCCGAACAATGGCGAGGACCGAACGCACTTACGTCAACAAGCAAGACAAAAGATACAAATAGAACATCCAACTGGCTTCTTACAAAAGAATAGTTAATAATTTCACTCGTGATCACATATCATTCCATCCACTGATGTTTGTAGTTCATAGCCACCTGAGTAGACTGAATATTCTTCCAGGCTACGATGTCGGGAGAACTATTGAGGAATCCGGACACCAATCCCAAAAATGGATGATTTTGTTGGGAGCGTTCTGTCGTAGTCTAATCTTCCCGGCCACACATCATTCTTTTTCTTTTAAGAAAAAAACCAATAACGGCAAATTTCAGAACGTGATAGTTTTCTGTTTTCAAAGATCAGCCTGCCGCAAATTTATTCGTAAAAAGATGTAGAATTGATTACGTTTATTTTAAAAAATAAAATAAATTTCTTAATAATTTAATAATTGTTGTTTGGGAAGCGTTGAGAACTCGATGTGCAACAATGTCACGTCGCGTAGTCATGTATAACAATCAGCGAATAAACGCTGGTATTTTCATTGAAAAGTCAACCGTTCGCAAAATCAGCGAAAAAAAACATATGGAACCTCTTGATATAAAGATTTTGTCTGAATATTGGGACTGTACCGCTGTACGAATAACTGAAAGGAATTTAGTGAACTACGATAGGAAATTTATTCACCGTTCTCACCGATCCTTACACGAATATATTGTCACTTTATTCAATTTTTATGTAGGTCCAATGATGGAAATGACTGGATCTGAGGGACTAATTAACTTCAAAATCTTATATAGCGGATATAAATGGAAGAAGTGTGAAGAAATCGACCCACACCATCAAGCGAGAACTGAACAACTACCAGGAACTGTGGACATGGAAGATAGGGGAGGAGGAATATGTTGTTTAACAACAATCCATGTGATTAGTCTGAAACTGGTCTGAGTACAAAAGTACATGGAAACCTATTTAGATGCATATTCAAGGTATGATGTGTCGATTTCCGTTGGATGATGAGGACTTATTTGTTTTTGTTTTGTAATCATGGACGAATCTGTATTTTTTTTTCATTATTCACAGATAAAAACCTCAAGATATCCTCTTCTCAAGATGACAAATCCCTGGGTGTTTTACAAAGATCTGCTAGTGAACTTTCCTACCACGTACCATGGTAAAAGTCTGAAGTCTAGATTCTAATAAGACGAACATCTTGATAAGATCAGCAAGGTCACAAAACGAAGCTGATTCTCTCCCCCAAGTGACTTTCTATATAATAAGAAAGGATGTATATTTGTATGTATGTATTTACGTTATCTCTATACATATTTGAACGCGTGGACATATTGCAACAAAAATTTGTTTACATATTCTTCAAAACACGAGAAACGCTACTGTGTGTGTGAGAGAGAGAGGAGGGGGGGGGGGATTGAGAAGCATAAATGTGGAAAGAATTATAATTGAAAAACGTGATAATTTTGCGTTAAATTACTGAACCCCAAGATACCATGACGTCTTGCGAGAGAGAGAGACGTTACTACGCGACGAACAAAGGAAATAGTTCCTTTCTCCGTAGTGAAATAAAACAGAAATATTTTCATTGGATAATAAATATAATTTTATTCAGTAATACTCCATAGAGTGATAATAAAAAACAATACGAAATACTTTACTGTCCTTGCGGAAAATGTAAGTTAATTTACGCGCCGTATTAGTTACTCCAATATGGCGACTATTTGTTTACATTGTAAATCTAGCTAAAAATTTAATCAATTTAATCTTTCGTAATGTTTGAAGACTGAGTCAATTCTATTCTGCAATATTCGAGGAGTATATTGAAGTATTATAATCGTGAAGATTTATGTTTGTTGGAAATTGATGCAATAAAAGTCAATGTATTTTACAGCTGTTCAATTAATGCACTATGGGTCGAAAATTTGTACGGAACTAGGAACATTTAGATTTAGGTTAAATCACTTATTGAATAAAGATCAATGTAGAATTACATACTTTTTCGGTTTATATAAATAACTACATGGTAAACGCCGAGCACCCAACTAGTGTATTAATAAATACGAATTAATTTTAGAACAAGTATTGATATTAAATAGATAGATTACTGCAGGCTTTTCCAGGGCCGTGATGTTGTCGAAAAAGTAATTTTCGTTAAGACTAATACAAGAAATATTACTCCTGCTTTTGTTTTTATTTTTCATATATCTACGCACGAGTACATTGAGATGACGAAAGTTTGACCTCTCAAAATAGTTCTGACGACTGCATCACTGCTGGGAATGAGAGACTTTGTCACAATAAAATATTTTTTATTTCATTTAGCGTTTCCGAAAATTTCCTGAATAATCCATATTCTCATTTACGTATAGCCCTATCTCTTTGAAGTATTAAACGAACTTATTTAAGTATGAACTTTTAATTGCCTTAAATATTTGGTTTTCCCCCTTGGCCCTACAGCTCATTGAGGGTCTTGGCTACCAGGACGGCTGCCAGACTGTTGTTATACAAGAGACATTCCTGAGGGGTTTTTGAGTGTTACGTGGTCAGCGTAGCGATGTCACCTTCAGTCAGTCATAACCTTGGCGAGCACAAACATCAGTGCCCATGCCGGGACTCGAATCAAGGACCTTTGTGATGAATTCCTATGTTAAAAATGGTTATATTTATATTATATATTATATTTTCTTACAAATTACCAGGCATTGTTAATATATTAATTTTTCTCCTATGTGTCAATTTCTGTTTTTTATACTTAAACTAGGTGGATGCCCAGCGTTGCACGGGTACTCAATCTTTACACTTTTTGAATCAAATATGTGAAATTATAATGATATACACATACAACCAAAATTTTTCAAGAATTGTACTAGAAATAATTCGTCTGATTTAGCACATTAAAATCTATTAAATTATTATGGTTAACAAATATTAGGTACTGATTTTACCAACATTCTATGTCTATTCCAGTACATACAAAATTGGGCAAATCATGGTACGCCCCATATTCATGCGATGCCAGTCAACTTATTTAAAATAAAATTAGTTCCACAGATCGTATTGTTTTTTATCATCATTCGATGGAGTATTGCTGGATAAAATTATACTTTTTATCCAATGAAAATATTTCTGTTTTATTTCACTACGGAAAAAGGAACTATTTACTTTTTTGTTCAATAACGTCTGTCTTGCGTGTGCTGTGACGTCATGATATCTTGACGCGCAGTATTTTAACACATAATGAACACATTTTTTTAATCATAATTCTTTCCACCTTTATACTGTACAGGTTTCTCACCCCCACAGTACCGTTTCTCATCGTTTGAAGAATATGTGTAACAATTTTTGTTCCAATCTGTCCTCGCGTCTAAATATTTATAGAGATTAACGTAAATGAATGCATCCTTTTTTATTATATAGATATTTTGTTTTTTAATACTTGTATTTTATCATAAATGTATCTTCTTATTTAGGCAAGTCCTCGTCTTGACACCATCCTTTAAAGCAGACGTCATTAAATAAAAGATTAACGACTTCTAGTTACGTGTTGTATTAAATCACAGCAAACTCCTCTCCCGCTATCGGAGAGCGTGGGACAAGTACCCAATGCCCGACCTACCCGATGCAGGTTTTTCTAAGGTTTTCACTGCATTTCTTTAGGCGAATGCCGGGTAGGATCCTTAAAATATAGCCCGGGGGCCCTAGTTAACCCTTGGCTACCTTCCTCTACCGTTCCGCATCCCCCCTTTCAAATCCCAATTAACGGGGAGTTGCCCAATGTGGATCACCCTCATGTAGCCTGTTGCCCTAAAAAAATGCTATTTTCTAATTAATGAAGAAATAATTCACTAAAGCTGACTTATGCATATAAAAATTAATAGGATAGACTTAATGTGATTTATATTTTTTGAAGTATGTAGGAAGCAGTTAATACATAAAATAATTTTCTGCTTTGGGTCATATTCTTTGTATATATTGTTTTGAGTAATGATTGTATGTACGTTTCTGTGACTTCTTAAAGTCACGTTCTTTCCAAAAATCCAGAAGAAACGTTTTGTGGTACTCATATTATCACTTCTTTTGTCTGAATTTGGCTATCTTTCTTATTATTAACTAGCTGGGTGCCCAGCGTTGCACGGGTACTTATCATTTAAACATTTACAAATATCAAATTATATCAGATTATCAAATATGTAAAATTATAACCATATACACATATAACCAAAACTGTTCTAAAATCTTACTTGAAATAATTCGTCAGTTTTAGCACATTAAAACCACTTCAAGTTTCATTAAAAGTGTTTAACAAATATTAGGTCTTGAATTTACTATCATTCTATGTCTCCTCAATTACACACAAAATTGGGAAAAATCATGCTACGAGCCATTTCAGTCACTTAAAAGTCAAGTTACTTAAAATACATTTAGTTTCACAGATCGTATAATATTTTGTATTGTTTTTATTAACATTCGATGGAGTATTTCTGGATAAAATTATACTTTTTATTCAATCAAAATATTTCTGCTTTATTTCATTACGAAAATAGGAACTGTTTGTTTTGTTGTGCAGCATCGTCGCGTAGTAACGTATCTCTCTCTCTCTCTCTCGGGTGTGCTGTGACGTCATGATTTCTTGACGCGTAGTAATCTAACACAAAAATGATCACGTTTTTCAATTATAATTCTTTCAACATATTTACGCTAGGGATTTATCAACCCCTCACAGTACCGTTTCTCGTAATTTGAAGAATAAGAGTAACAATTTTTGTTGCAATCCGTCCACGCGTTTAAATATGTATAGAGATTAACGTAAATACATACATACAAATATGCATACTTTTATATATATTATATTATATATCAGAAGAAATTTTTTCATTTTAATATTTGACGCCTAACCGTATCATTAGTGTCTCCAACTACAGCATATACCTGTTTTCCCACAATTTTCGTTTATAGTGCACAAACATCTTCAATAAGCCAAGTCGACGAAAACTACGCGAAATTTTGATGTTGTCAATGAATACGCAAGTTTTTATCCCTGTAATAATTAGATGAAATGAAAAAAAAAGTATTTCTGAATGCAACTTGGCAACGGCGCTCTTACTTTGTAAGAAGTTTTGTTTACACAGCACCAGAAACAGTTGTAATTTCTTATAGTAGAGTTCTTTATTCGGAGCAGATTTTGTAGACTGTCGAGGGAACAGCCGAGATTGAGTTAGACGAGGGAACGAACAATAAAATTTCACTTAAACCGGGCAAGTGGGAAGTTGATTGTTAAGAGAGCGACCCTAACTTCCGCGTTTATGAGGTTGTAGCAGATATCGTAAAGTTTTAAATACAACCCTGCAGCAAATGAAACAGAATGTGGTTCTTCACATTCCTTCGCAGTATCGTTGCCCAGGGTCACACATTTCTTCCGAATGTTTCTTGACCTTTCCTCAAACCAATCAATTAGTTACTAATTGCAGGAGAAGTTCTCAGTTCAGTAAATGGTATAATTCATTACATATATATATATATATATATATATATATATATATATAAGTTATAATAACAATTATGAAATACTTTTCATAGCTTTACGAATTTAATTATTTTATTCTAGTGATGTAGGAATTTCTCCGCGGCGGAGACTGTGTGACAGTCTACCTACTAGGCGTATCCTGCAAAGCACGAGGTTCTACCAACAGAATCAAAAATATCTATCTATCTATATAATAATAAAATATGAGAATTTGTATGTCTGTATTGTATGTATTTACGTTAATATCTATTCAGATTTAAACGCGTGGACGGGTGTGTAAATTTTCCATCATGCTAAAACGGCCGATATATTAATCGAAAGAAACTTTTTCGGGGTCGCTGTGATAGGTAGTGTTTTTCCAGATAATTTTGGGTATAATTTCAACCCCTTTCGTCATGACAAGGGAACCACCCTTACGGATTGGACTCGAAGTGGCAGTGGTGTACAAAATTCCTCGAGGTGGTGCTAGCAAATCGGGCCTGCGTAACTGAAATTAAAGAGTTGGGGGGAGGGGACATGGCTCAATATTGAAGCCTCGAGCCTTTCGGGAAGGCAGTTGGCCCTGGGGGCGTGGTATCCAGAGGGGTAGCTGACCGCATCTTTCCTGAAAACAAGCAGATATAACCCCGGGGGGTGTGGGGGTGTCAAACTTTATTCTTCTGGAAGATGTAACGCCGAAAGTTAACTTTATAAGCAGTTACCATGGAAAGGACATACTCCCTGTAAAACCTGTCTAGATACTACATCGGACTGCTCTCTCCAAAGTATTACGTTTATCTGGACTCTCCAAGATCTACTATCGAACTGTCCTCCCCAAGAGGTTCCTTCAAATTGTCCTTTAGAAACCTGCGTCCACACCCGAGTTGTAGAAATCATGTCACCTAATCGTTCTTCGCCAATCCCTTTTGATTTCATATTTCTGCGAAGGCCAAGTTTCGGTCTTAGAGGAAGATGACCTACGGAAATTTTGTGCGGCTGTTGCCCTTATGTTCCAACTTTCCTAGGGACACCCTTACCCGAGTCCTTTCGCTCGTCCGTCTCGTATCCTCCGACACGACAAGTTTTATGGCCGGACATTCCAAAGTCTCGTCTTGGTGCTATCCGTAGTTTCCTTCCATTAACTTTGCCAATGAAATCTTTTATTAAATTGGTGGCGTACTTCCACATTACAATTTTTACATGCTCGAATGAATGATTTCTTCACTAATGAGTAAGAATCGCAAATATTTACAAGCTTCTTAAACGTATAATATGAATCCGCTGTATCGATGAGTCGTTTATTTAATGACATCCGCTGTCTGCTTTAAAAGCTGTTGTTAACACGTGGACTGTTTTCTCGTCTGTCGCCCGAGTAAGATTATTAATAGACCAGCGACTTCACTCCGATTAGTTCTTGTCCGAAGTGCATCTTAACAACGATGTTCACTGAAGAAATTTGAAATGTTAGTGACTGAAATGTCTGCTATAATGCAATAAAACCGTTGAAACGAAGTGGTCTCTTGTCAACAGATTTAAGACAAATAAAACAAGAAAAGAGACTGAAGAGGACGAAAGTGATTCTACCATATATCATAGTTCATACCAATGTATTTAGTGACATGAAAGACGTACGAATAGCATGAATTCTGCTGGATTCATTACGTTAGTCATTCATCAGATTAAGCCGATTGGGGTTGTTTTTTTTCCCAAATCTCCCTTTTTTTGTGAACTAGTATACAGTCGATCGGTTCCACCGGCACATAGGTACTTTTAGTTCCTTGAGATAATACGTGCGTATTTTCCGTTTAATTTGAACGACCAGTTTTCCATAAAACTGTGTAAATGCTAAATATTTTATATAATTAATGATAACTATTATTATAATAACAATTTCAATACTGACGGAGACTCCGAGGAAACAGCTACTAATGCACTAATAATCTGTTAACGGATTTTTATAGTTCCATAAATACACTCAAAATCATAGACTAAGACAGAAATAGTTTCGTTTGATTTTTTTCCCTCCCTAGAACGGCCTTCGCATTAGACGTGGTAGCTATTTTCACGTTCTCCAAATATAAAATGCTGTAACTTTGTGAAAACTTTAATAATATAGCTGGAGCCACACTCAAGTTCAGGAGCCAAAAATATTCTTAGCAGAGTATGATTTCTGCCTGCGGACTACGAGCATTGCACAAGAAAACCACATGTGCTGCGGGACAAAACACTCCAGTGATGTCGCAAACTATAATAATATCTCAAATATATTTTAGTTACTTCAGTCTCAGATTTGCTGTGTAATGCATGCAAACACGTTCTTTCCCCGTAGAAAATGATTTAATTAAACACTTTTTCCAATTATTATACTCTGGAATACTTTCAGAAATTTTACGCCTAAACCTTAAAAGAAAAAGCGGGAAATAAATAAAATTTGGGATTCGTAAAATATTGTTAGATTTTAAATTGTTGGAGGCGTGGATAAATTTTCAGAACAAATTTTTTTTAAGACTTAGTTTATTTTATTTTTCTTCTTTCAAAATTGTTTTATTTATTTATTTGTTACAGTTTCTTTATATATTTGTTTTAAACTCGCACCGGGATGGCAGGTAATAATATACATACATACATCTTCCTTCTAAATGTATACCACTAGAAACTATAAATCCTTAGAATAAATCTCGCTTTTATTGACTCGTGGGAGTTTATTTTGGAATATGTTCTACGTACTCGAAGTAGTTCATGATCTGATCGTTTATTAAAAATAAAATTTCCACATCAACGGATAACTTGGATAAAGAAATGAAATTATAAATATATGAAAGCTCTGTGTTAAAAGTATACTAATTACAAAAATAAATAGTCAATTGACAAACAAAAATAAGTGCTAAATTAAATACCACAAATTAAATTTAGAACTTATTTTTCTCTGTTATTTATCTGTTTAATTATCTAATTAACTGTCTATATGAGTTAATAATCAAATTTAGATCAGTCAACTGATAGGATTAATTTATTTCTGTAAACTGGTAATAGGAAAAACTTTTATCTTGTATTAAATTATTGTAATGATTTATTAGTGTTTGAATGGTGGTAAGTTTTGTAATGATGAACCATTTAATTGTTGACCTATGACATATGAACGTGAGGTGAATGAGGATAATTTTTCCTCTTGAATGATGTGTTTCAGGAATGGACGACGTACGAGTTCTCGTAAAGTTCTTTATTAACTTAGAACTTTCCGGTTGTTTTCCTCAACTGTCCGATGCAGTTGAAATACCT
This sequence comes from Zhengitettix transpicula, assembly GCA_037074705.1. Classification (NCBI taxonomy): domain Eukaryota; kingdom Metazoa; phylum Arthropoda; class Insecta; order Orthoptera; family Tetrigidae; genus Zhengitettix; species Zhengitettix transpicula. The sequence goes on from CM073590.1 coordinate 224,714,935, forward strand.
TCCGGCATTTCCCAGAGAAGCGTTATAGGGCGTTTAATACTTTTAGCATATTTGTCCGCCTGTATCAAGTCCAATATAAAACTCTTCACAGACGTCCGTATTATTTATAGGTAAATTAAACTGCCAAACGACGTTGTTGATCTTCAGTCGGATTTCGACAAAATACTAAACCAGAATTCTCAAAATTAAATGAAAATAAATAAATGCTACTATTGGATTAGGAAAAGTAGCAATTATGCCTACAGCAAGTGCAAGCCCAACTATTAGCTTCACAAAGCAGAAAAATTTTGATGGCGTAAATTACAAATTAGGGGACGAAAATTAAGAAGTTTCCAATAGCTGCATATGTTTGGGCGTAACGATTAGATTTATTATTCATTCCTTTAGTCCTCGGTTGTGGAAATGGGATACGTCATAATATAAGATTACAAGAAAGAAATTACAATTACTCTCTCCGTTTTTGAACTAAGGTTCCCACAAGCCGAGGCACCTCGGCCTGTTCTGAGAGGTGTATGTTCCGGGGTCACAGACCTTGGGCATACGGTAAGAGTTGTCCGCTATTCCCATTGGAATAAGCGGCCAGCTGCCTCCTAAACTGGTCGAGGCACGGAGAAGGGAATGCTGCGTCCCCACAGCAAACTCCTCTCCCGCTATCGGAAGAGCGTGGGACAAGTACCCAATGCCCGACCTACCTGATTCAGGTTTTTCTAGGGTTTTCCCTGAATTTCTTTAGGCGAATGCCGGGTAGGATCCTTAAAATATAGCCCGGGAGCCCTAGTAACCCTTGGCTACCTTCTTCTACCCTTCCGCATCCCCCCTTTCAAATCCCGTCCTATGCTATTAAAGGGGAGTTGCTCAACGTGGATTACCCTCATGTAGCCTGTTGCCCTAAAAAAAATACAATTACATACTTCAAAAAACTTTACAAAAATTATATAATATTAAGCATTGTAAAATATACTAATATAACAGTGATTAAAGAAATCATAACTATATTAATCTTCAATTTACATTTGGCGAAGTTTCCAGCAGCAAATCGTACTTCGATTCCCGGCGAACATGAAAAATAAAATAAGTAGTCAGTTAAATTCCACAAGATTATAATTGTAAAATTATATCATAACTTGGTACGATACCAGAAAACTATTTTATTAAAGAGGATCTAACATGTCATTCCTATCTACGAACTCTTTTTAGCGAGTAATATGCTCCATTAATCAACAAAGATTTATATCTCTTTATTTATTAGTAAAACCCTATCAGACGTCAATGAGAAATGTAAAGGACTAAACTTCGTACGTAGGAATTTATAGAATAGCTCCTTTGCTTATAGAACTATAATGTGGCATATTATAGAGAATGAAGCAGCTAGTATTTGAACGAGCAATTTCTGCATTTGGACAAAATACAGGAAAAAATTATGAAACTATCTACAGAAAATGAGTTAGAGACTTTGGCAAATAGAAGGAAACGGAATAGTCTTGGTGAATTATTCAGAGCACTCAATAACGCACCAGTTTGGAGAAATGTAAACAGTTTGCTTTACCTCCAACTTATATATCTGATGGTGCCTGTAAACGAGCAACTTTTTACGGCAATATGTGGCCGGAAATACTGGTCGGACAATATTGCTATAAATCAAGCAACATTTTCGGAAATACATATATATGGCCCGGAAATATTTCAGTATTGCCGGGCAATGTTGCCAGCCTTTTTCGTACTGGCCGGCGTGTGGCCGGTGACATCGGTCTTGTGAGGAAAATACGGAAACATTGCCAGGAAAGAATAATTCCCAGATCTTACCTAAAGGACTCTGTAGTCAGTCAGCTCTGTTACCAATTAATAATACACTGGGTAAAATTATTCCACTTATGAATTGGTCAAATGAGAAAATTATTGAATTTATCGATTAAGTTCGCTCAAATCCGTTATTACGGAGGCGATGGACTACAGGTGGAGAAAGATGGTTGGCAAGCAATAGACATCAGTTATGACTTACGCGAAAAATGAAAATAAGAAGAAAGTTAATTTCTAATTTTTAAAATTAATATTTAACAAATATAGAGGCCTAGCCTGAACATTCTTTAATAAATTTCATTTAATCCTTTCACTAAACCTACGCATACTTCGCGAATGATGTGCGAACTTGAACAGTCGGATACTCTGATTAAATAAATCAAAGATTTCTAGGAGTCTCCTGGTGCCAAGAATCCAAGGGTGATCGGTATTGCTTTCCTCATCACCGTGACCTTTCTCTCAATCAAGGGCCCAATTTTTTAAGCAGATATTGAAAGTCGCCGTTCGACATTCTGGTGAAGTTTTTAAATAAGTAAATGCCAAGAATTAAGTCGTTGCTGAAATTATGAAGTGGTTCTTGTATGTTTAAATAAGGTCGAATCCAGGTTCTTTCCTTCTTTAACTACTTGAAATTGTTTATCACTATTAATGCTGCGCTAATAAGCACTTCACTTTCCGCCATTATTATTGTACTACGTGTACGCGGGAAATGCTTGGGCTACACTGTGGCCGAAGTGTTGCCGGAATATTGCTGACAACACATTACCGGAAATGTTGCCTGGCAATAGTTTCCTAAAATATTGCCGGCAATGTGCAATTTTTGTTGCTCGTTTACGTGCCCCTGATCATTCGTACAAGATTAAACAGAAGAAAAAGCGCTCTAATATAGGGAAAATTTTCTTTATTAAATAGAACCATTCGTAATTGGAATAGGCTGTTTGGAAGTGGCGAACTCACAGAAAATGAAACAATCTTCTATATAATAAAAAAGGATGTATATATTTACGTTAATTTCTATACAAATTTTAACCCGTGGACAGAATGCAACAAAAATTGGTGCACATATTATTCAGCACTCGAGAAACGGAACTGCATAAATGTCGAAAGAATTATAATTAAAAAATGTGATCATTAAGTGTTAAATTTCTGCGCGCCAAGAGACCGTGACGTCACGCGAGAGAGACGTTACTACACGACGAACAAAGGAAATATATCTTTTTTCCGTAATGAAATAAAACAGAAATATTTTCATCGAATAAAAAGTATAATTTCATTCAGTAATACTCCATAGATGACGATAAAAAAGCAATACTAAATACTTTACCATCCTTGCGGAAAATGTAAGTTAATTTTCGTGCCATATTAGTGACTCTAATATGGCGACCATTTGTTTACATTGTGAATCTAGCTAATAATTTCATCAATTTAATCTTTCGTAATGTCTGAAGACTGAGGGGCAATTACATCCTGAAATACTCAAGGAGTATATTTAAGTATTCTATTCGTAAAGAAATTCGGAGGTATGTTTGTTGAGATTGATGCAATAAAATTCAATGTATTTTACAGCTGTCGAATTAATGCACTATCAGTCAAAAGTGTGTACGGAACTAGGAACATTTAGATTTAGGATAATGACTTCTTGACAAATATGAATATAGAATTAAATACTTTTTCGGGTTTATATAAATAAGTACACGGTCAACGCCGAGCACCCAGCTAGTTTAAAATAAAATTAACAATATGGAATTCTTGTAAAAGAATAGAAATTGTGCTCATGCAATTGAGTAAAGTGGAAAAAATAATAATATTATGAAAAATATATGGAGTTTTGAAATAGTTTATTTGGCTAATACACTGCAGTTAAATGAAGTGCAGTGAACTGTGGAACGTCACTTATAGTCTTAGAGGTAGTAACACTTTATTAGTAGCAAGTAACAAGTCTCATAGAACTATTTCTCTCTTCTCCAGTTTATATTCTTGTTTACACGTATTTTGTTTTCTATTTGAATGTATTTTAAATATTTCTCTGCCCAATGAAATAAATCTATCTATTTAAGATTCACAGTAGGTCAAGAACGAAATAACAAGCTTCTTGAAGAGAATCCAGTAAGCGGGAACATTCTTGAAATAGGGCCAAACGTAGGAGGAAGACAGAAAGAAAAGTTATGAACTATGGATATTGTTTTTCACAAATTTTCGCTGCAGCTCTTGAGCACTGTGGCCTCATTCCTGGCGACACTTGAGCGCGCACTCTGCGAGTGTTTACTCCATCCCGCTGACAGATGGCTCGGAGGATATTCGCTTCTGGAACGAGTCGTAAAATCGGCACGCACACACTCATGCAAACAATCAACACATCTTTTTTTTTTTTGAAAAAAAAAAGGGTTCCGTGGTGAAACTTTTCTAGTGGGCATGACACAGTTGGCGGAACGAATGGAGCAAGACCATGACCCGTATAGCAACAGATGCGTGACCTAAAGAAAACCAAAGGGCACAGATAATAATTATGGTTGCATTTTAAAATTATAGTATCGTTCTGTCTAAAAGAAATTGAAAGGAAAAAGAATGTAACCTTTGAGAGGCACAAAGACCTTGAAGACGTTTCGCGTTGATGAAGGAAAGTAATATAGTGGTGTCACCTCCACATGATCCACATAACGATATAATCTACTGCAAGGTAATTTTTATTGATTTATTTATGGTTTCAATACTCCATGTTGTAAAAACGACTTATTTTAGAGTAAATCAGTAAAAGGGTACGTACTAATTAGTGTCATAGCTCAGATTTCTTACTATTGCACTAAAGACCAGACTCTATTATCATGATGCTTAATTTTATAATTCATTATAACGTGGACATTTTAATTTGTTAAATTATCACAGAAAGAAATTATCCCGCACATTAGGACATTTTTGGTAGTACTGCTTTCAAAAAAATTGGTATTGACTCCGTCTAGTATAGACTGCAAATATTTACGAACAGTTAAGAATGCCTTAAAGTTAAATATTTATTAAGTAAAAATAAATATTTACATTGTGATTTGATTTATTTTATTCCATTTAGTCCTCGAATGAAGAAATAGGATACGTCAATACATAAAATTACGATATAATAATTGGATGCTACAATTACAAATAATTAGAAGTTAACATAAAAATACTAAAATTCGGAAACAGAAATTTCCCTTTCCAATGTAAGTAAAATAATTATATAGTAATAATAACAAAAATAATAATTATTTCAGTATACTAATGGTATAATATTTACAGCAATTAAAAAAAATTAATACGCACTAGTAAAAAATTAATGATTAGAGAATTAACTATCGTAAAATATAGAATTACACATCACACAAGAATAAACACAAAACTTGGCACACGCACACTAGGAGGAAACAAACATAGGACAAGTCACTTCACAAAACAGAGCGACGAGGAATCTGCAAACTCCAGGCCATACATGAAACAAACAAACAAAAGACTAGAAAAGACCAACAGAGACTAAGCAAGTTTTGAAATAAGTGGTTTTTATTAGCAACACATGCAAAACTTTTGCAGGTTTATTTTTTTAAAAAAATAAGTAATTAGGGGAATGATCAAGAAACTCCTGCACTGAGTAAAACACCATCGGCCTTTCAGTAGAATATTTTTACCTTGAATCCCAAAACTCTCGTAGTTATTATTGTTCTTTACATCTGGAAGAAGACTATTGTATAAAACTATCCCTGAATGGTGAATATTTCTCTGGTAGAAAGCAAAGATCTTAGACCTGAGATATTTCTAGTTTTATAATCGTGAGACTCGCCATTCGTTTGAAAAAGATTCATGTTGCGCTTAACAAACTTTAAAATTTCGTGCATAAACACGCTGGGAATACTCGCAGACTTTTGAAAGTGATATGTTCACTAAATTCAGAACTTTTTACTCCCGCTATTGGAAGGGCGTGGGACAATGCCCGACCTACCTAATGCAGGTTTTTCTAGGGTTTGTCCTGCATTTCTTTTAGGTGAATGCTGGGTAGGATCCTTAAACCATAGCCCGGGAGCCCTAGTTACCCTTGGCTACCTTCCTCTACCCTTCCGCATCCCCCCTTTTCAAATCCCTTTCATATGCTATCCACTATGTAGATTATCCTATACATAGCCTGTCTACACCGAAAAAAAAAAGTGCGTCCCCACAAGGGCGAGAGCTATTCTCTCGCAGGCAGAACCTTGTAGGAGAGATACGAAGGAGCTACCTTTTCCTCTCCGTTTTTGAACAAGGTCACCACAAGGCACCTCGGCCTGTTTTGAGAGGTGTATGTTCCGGAGTCGCAAACCTAGGGCATACGGTAAGAGTTGTCCGCTATTCCTATTGGAATAGTCGGCCAGTTGCCTGCTAAGCTGGTCAAGGCACGGAGAGGAGAAATCTGTGATCCCACAGCTAACCCCTCTCCCGCCATCGGAAGGCCGTAGGACAAGTACCCAATTGCCGACCTACCTGGTGCAGGTTTTTCTAGGGTTTTCCCTGCATCAATTTTAGGCGAATTGCCGGGTAGGATCCTTAAACCATAGCCCAGGGGCCCTAGTTAACCCTTGGCTACCTTCCTCTACCTTTTCGCATCCCCCCTTTCAGATCCCTTCCTATGCTATTAAAGGGGAGTTGCCACCATGTGAATTACCCTCATGTAGCCTGTTACCCTAAAAAAATTGATATACCTTTACTTGTATTCCTAAAATTTACATTTTCGGTTATATCTTAGTAAATCCCCCTCCAGTCATTGTAGTAAAGACTTTGAAATGGATGAGCTCGTCCTCTTACAAAAATGCAAATAATCTGTTTGATATTTGAGGACGGAGAGGCAAAAAATGTCGGTCACATCAGAACCTATTTCGCCTTCCATGGTCCGGAAATGAATGGTTTGAGGAACGGAGACAAAATCTTTGAGATGGATTTGTTGGTGAACGATTCCTTTCGAAGTGAGGTGAACATTGTCGACACAAGTTTCTAGCTCTAGGCGGTTACTTTCCTTCTCCAGTAACTAAAAATAATTGCAGTTTTGTGGAGTTTTACCTCGTAGTGTTAAGCACAAGTATTTTAATTTGCAGCCTAAGTTAGTAAGCAAGTTTCTGTTGTGATCTTGGAGGAACCGCGAGCATTCTGTTTGTGAAAAAAGTTTCCCAACCTGGAGCTTTTTAACTTGAATTAAATTTCAAATCATGTAAATCAGAAGAATTAATGTTATATATGAGATTTAATAATTTCAACTCTGTGTTTTAAATCTTAATTTGGATCAAGAAAATGATTACGTCGCTTAACCGAAAGAAAATTAATTTTAATAAATACGTGCGGATATTTTGGTACAAGTGTATTGATAAACCAGGGTTCTGACCGCATTATATTATATTAAATTAAATTATAAGTCATATAAATAATTACAAATATGAAGAACTAGCAGATGTTTCTTCAGAAGACTTTTCTGAATTTATGAGCGCCAACATAGCACCTCGGCCTGTTTTGATAGGTGTATTATCGGGGATCGCAGACCTTGGGTATACGATGAGAGTTGTTGGCCATTCCTATTGGAATAGTTGGCCAGCTGCCTCCTAAACTGGCCAAGGAATGACCCATCTCCCGCCTTCGGAGGGCGTGGGACAAGTACCTGATGCAGTTTTTGCTAGGGTTTTCCCTGCATCACCTTCAGACGAATTGCCGGGTAGGATCCTTAAACCATAGCCCGGGGGCCCTAGTTAACCTTTGGCTACCTCGCTCTACCTTTCCGCATCCCCTCTTTCACTCCTTTAAGACTCCTATATGAGGGGAGTTGCCACTATGTGGATTACCCTCAACATAGCCTGTCTACACCTTCAAAAAAAAAGTAAATGTAATGTGTTATTCATAAATTAATGCTTAATACCGCGACCAAAGTAATATTTTTAATGCTAGTGACCTTTTTGACATCCTTGTAACCGACCCTCTATGACGCACAGCGAATTCGCTATGTCACACACTCTCTCATCATCGTTTAAGTGGAAGGTGCCATTAACGGCGACCTGTCATTGTCGACGTCCATGCGAGAGAATCAACATGCCAAGAAGCAACATGTCACAGCGCAACAGCGCCAGTTTCGCAACTGCTGAACTGCCAGCAATTATAGGTCGCCTAATTTATACTTCCAGACAGTCCGTTGACTTGTCAGTGAAAAGAAACTGGTCCGTGGACCTGCAGACTTGCAACAATATTGTTGTTCGGGGTCTTTCATTACGTGCAAGTGGCCAAGGAATGCTGCATGGAGCAGGAGAGAAAAAATGTTGTTGATGTGACAAATAGTAACTAGAAAAGAAGTTAAGAAGAAAAACCTACGACTTATTGTAGAATCGTACAGGATTGGATCTTTTTAATTTATTTCTCTCTTAGAGGAAGAACGTTATATCTTATTTTGAGTCCCAATGCTTGTATAAACGGAGATTAACTCTTTTCAACGATAAGTGGAGGAAATTTTGTCAAAACGTAACTTAAAGATAACTTGTGTTGACCGTAGTTGTGTGTGGTGCGTCTTGGTTTAATACAAATAACATAATATACACATTATCTTCTATTCTCTTAGTAAGTATACTTAGTCACTGACTTATTTCTTAAGTTTATTTTTAGTATTGGTGAAAGACACACATAATAAAGAAAAAAGAAAGAAAATTAAAAGTTCAACGTTTCCTCTGCCATTGCAGAATTCGTCAGGCGCAACTAAAAATATACGAGCTTACACAAGTCAATCGTATAGAAACGTCAAACCATTATCAAAGACGTCAGCTAGAAAAACACTACAATAGATACTATAATTACCATTATAGCACAATAGGCGCTACGACTAAAACTTCCAATACTAAATATTGAGTTTATTACTTAATATCAAAATTCAATATCACGGGTATATATATAGTTTTATTAATGATATATATATTATTCATTTTAATATAATTAGATATTAGCAAGGGTTGAGAGCTTGGAAAGTTGGAATTTGACCAGGCGCCGCCGTGCAGGACAGATAATCCCTTCGGTCTGGACTTAGGCACATAGGATGTTGACCCTCTGAAGTTACCTGGACTGTCACACCGTGGGAATATATTATAATTTCGTTCTTAATTAAATATATTTTAGATATAACGACCATGAATAGTATTTATTTTTATTTCTCGCACACACAATCAGAGATATATTCAGCCATCTTATTTTTTCAGCGATGAACCTACGCCAAAGAAAAACTTTATTCTACTTACAGAATTATTTTACGTAACTTTTACTGGCCTAAAATACGGAATAAATTATATCACACATGCTTTATGACCTTACTACTCAAAAATTTTTCAATTTTGATAGGTTTTTTTTTTGGTGTAGACAGGCTATGTATAGGGTAATGCACATAGTGTCAACTCCCCTCTTATAGCATAGGAAAGGGATTTGAAAGGGGGATGCGGAAGGGTGGAGGAAGGTAGCCAAGGGTTAACTAGGGCCCCCGGGCTATAGTTTAAGGATCCTACCCGGCATTCGCCTAAAAGTAATGCAGGACAAACCCTATAAAAACCTGCATCGGGTAGGTCGGGCATTTGGTACCTGTCCCACGCTCTTCCGATGGCGGGTGAGGGGTTTTATGCTTTATGACCTTACTACTCAAAAATTTTTCAATTTTGATAGAGTTGTTATTTAATTTTATATTTATCATTTCAGAAATTTTCTGTGAGTTCTGTATAAAATTTTTTGTAGTATCCAAATCAAATATATGAACCTTATTAAGAATATAAGAAAGTTTAATATTAGCTCGATGTTTTTTTAATCGGGCTATTAAGGCCCGCTTTGTTTGGCCGATATAAATAGCATCACAATTGGCACTTGACATTTTATAAACCACAAAATGTGTATCTACTTGTTCGAAGGGATTTCACCATTCTTATTATAATAAGATAGGGAGTTCGAGTATTTATAAAAAATTGTTGACTTTAGAATTCTGAAGGGGTTGATATAATTTTGATTGCAACTGTGAGGTTTATCCCATCACTAAGATTAATTTAACTTAAACTTCCCCATGGATAAGAGTTATACAATTATATAATAAAAGAGTTATACAATTATATAATAAAAGAGTTATACAATTATATAATAAAATCAGTGCAGAAGGAATTTATCGGCCAATAAATTCGTACGGTCAACGGAAAAAAGTTAACTCTTCGATTAGTATCTATGATACTGTTTTACTTTATGTCGTCTTTGATAAGGTTTTAACTTTTCTATACGACTAACTTGTGTTAGTTCGTAATTTTTTCCTGGACCTGTCGAAATCTGTATGTCAGATGAAGCGTAATGCTTTTAATTTGTTTCTTTTTTCTGCATTTTGTCTACCCTTGGCCAAATTTATTGTAAAGAATTATTTTTGTGGGCTGGGCTTTTACGTTAAATCAAAATAAATATTTGACCAATAAAGAAATTTTATATAAGTTTATTAAAGTTAAACATGAAAACTCTTATCTCAGACACCTGTGGTTTTTACATAGAAGAGATCTGCTGCCCGTGCCAAATGCGCACTGCTATTCTGTGTTGTGTTGCCTGCTGTAGCTCTCGTACCGACGTACTGGCGTCGACTCAGGGGTTGATCACTGGCTAAGGCGTCGGCCTCCGGGATTGAATGCTGGCAAGTCGTCGTACTAAATTGTATGGTGCTATTCTGTGACAAATTGTGGCCCCTTTCCCACGACGATTCTGCCTCGAACTATATCAGAGACAACAACTTTACGGAGCCTCTCTTAATCACATCCACCAGCTTCGGTGAGCGCAGAACAACTGTCCAGTTTCCAAATGCTTATCTCCGTCCCCTCCATTCTTTTACTTTTTTTCATTGTTAGTAAAATTCGTCAGTTTTACTGATTCTTCCATTGTCACTATTCTGTCATGTTACGGCCAACAATCGAGACAGGACACGAAATTACTTGAATGGTTATATTTATCTCCTCCACCCCCACGCACGTGCACGGTTTCGAATTCTCAAGACCACAGCAAACAACACTTCCGAGACAAAGAAAAACTTAAACCTAAATACACGCGTTAAATTATCAATTCACTTAATTTCAAAAACAGTTGAAGTAATAAGTTTTTCCAGACTACGAAATAAATTTGAGTAATTCCCCATTCATGACAAGTACGTTTCATTGGCATTCTTTTTTTGAAATTTGACTTTACTCCAAACTCCAGAAAGTAATTTTTGACTCTTTTCAATGTTAATGCAAAGGTTTCATCGTCAACAGTAAGTTTCAGTAAATTTCTTATCTGTTAAAGAGGAAAACCCTCCCCAAATAAGTGTTTTTATAAATTTCCTTTTCGGCTTTTCGAAAAACTGGACGTATTATCGCTGATCACCAGACGGTAGATTCACTTTCAGAACAAATCTCATACTGTACTTTTCGTGTTTGGATTTCAGATGGGTTTCAGATAATTATTTTCGTGTCTTCCTCGACGCTTGTGCGTCGTTGCATTTCTGGCTGTTTACTTGTTGTCCTGTCACCGGGCACAATGACTGACAGGTGAACTCGGAGGCAAGGTAAGCAAGAGATGAGTTGCCTCACCAGAATATCACTAAGGTTGTGACAGAGGTTGAAATGGTTCTAAGTGGCCCATCTCGTCATTCAGATATGTGGGAAATGCATCACTAAACAAAATAAAAAGTTTTCATGTATCAATTTTAATTTAAAAGAACAGATAAATCAGGAAATTTTAGGGCAAATTCAGTTAATATTTTAGTGGTAACAATTTTGAGCCTCTTGTAAAGAATACAAGCAGTTTTGACTTGAGAACTATAAATCTCACTACATCATCCGGGATAATGTCTCTCTTCTCCTGCTAAACTGACTCATGGCTCTCCCCGCGTCCCTGTGAGATCTCTAGGAACTTGCGGGCAGCGGTCCAGACTGATCTTTTGTAATATTTCGAAATTATTCCCGGAAACATTAAGTTTTCGTCGCTCACGTTGCGTCGTTATTCCCCTGGTCCTTATTTTATGGCGCAAGAAAGGGCACTATTAAAATGTTTATATATATATATATATATATATATATATATATATATAATGTAATAAACAAACGGGTACTTTTTAATTTGTCCCACGTTGTGGTAGCCAAAATGTAATAATTAAATATGATGGGCTTTTAAATAAACAATTAATAACTTTAACACAAACAAAATTTATTTAACAAAACTTGAAACAATGATACAAGTTTAAAAACGTATATCTCAATCTCTCAAAGGTCTTTACTGGCTTTGATAACGGACAGAAGATTTAAATAATTAAAGAACATAAAATTTAGCTTTACATTAAAAAGGAATATTTATTCGTCTTGACATATGACATAGACGAAATTAATTATTGACGACCTTATTCTGCCAGATTGATTTTAAATTTAAAAGAGTTTAATTTATTAACACAAAAGAAGAGATTGATATCTAACTGTATCTTTTAATTCCGTTTACACATATTAATACCATGAAATTTCAACTTACGATTACTCAGGAAAATTTGGCTCGTTCATACACACACACTTTATAGACTGGACGTTTTAAACACTGACTCTAACACACACAGTGTTGGTTTGATGAAAGCTGGTTCTCCGTTCGTGAAGGACATATCACTTGCTCGTGGTGAAAACCACTCGACGCTGGATGCAGTGTCCTGGTCTCCTACAATCGAAGACAGTGGTCTAATTTTGATATTACAACAGATTAGACTTCAGCATACAAAAATGTTTATCGTTGAATATTTTGCTAATTCTCTCGCAGGCTGCAACTTATAAGACATTCTCCTCCCTTAAACGATGTCTGTCTTAGTCATTCTTCGGTGGTCGCTGAATAACTAACTATCAAATCCTCCAGTCTCGGTGCTCACAGCATCCCTCTCCCACTCTAACTCCAGCTCCTGACTCCGAAACTCAACTAACTCTTTTAAAAGCCGCTCTTGCTTATATATCCCCACTTCCTTCCTTTTTTCTTTGTTCCAAAACTACGTCGCAACTGCCCGATGACAGTTTCCTCCATTATCCCGAGATTTATATTACGCAGCTGCAGTTCCTTAGTTAGCAAGTAGCTCGCTACTCTGTCTTGTCCCAAAGCCGACCATCGAGACAGGTCTAATTTGTCTTTGCACCCTCAATTACTTTGAACTTGTCTTCTCACCCCCCGCTCGCACGTGCACGGTTTCTCAATTCTCCAGACCGCCCAAACCGCACCCTCAATCCTGAGTAAACAACATTACAAATTGTTCTTGGATGCCTGCCTTAACAGATTTATCTTGCGACAGGCCACCCGCAGATGCCTTGCGCTGACTCCTCAATACCAATCTTAAGTACACAACATTACAACTTCCTCTGACGGCCAAGACCATTAATTTGAAACAATGCCTTTCCTTCAAGGCATTACAATATATATATATATACAATATATATATTGTAATAAATAAAAGAAAAGCATTTAATTAATTTAAAGAATTAACCTCTCGTTGAAGCTATTTATGTAATAATCAAATGGAAGGCGTTAATTAAATAAAAGAATTAATAAAATTTACAAACAATATTTATTAAATTTGTGGCAATAATTTAAATACAATTACAAATTTAAAATATTAAATCTCAGGGTCTTCACTGGGTTTGATAATGGACACAACAAATTGTTTCAAAAATCTTATTATTATGCAGTTAATAACAATAGAAATAAACTAAAAAGAAAATAAATTAACTTGACAATTAAAACAGAACGAAATTAAAAGTAAAGAGATTAACTCTGAAAAACAATTAAAATAGAACGAAATGTGACTTCTATCTTTTAATTACGTTTACATAAATCATTATTTTGTAATTTGTTACTCACATCTGTACAGTTGGTGCCAGCATTTCTTTTGGTTTCGAAAATACAATATTGCGAGATTTTACACTGATTCTAAGATTCACAGATTTTACCCTGTTTTTAGTCAAAATTGATAGGATGTCAGTAACACGGATGATCCTCCTTTTTGTCAGCTATCTGTTGACTGCTTGCCTTATATGACTTCTGTTTGCCTTATATGAATTCTGAGGTTTGTAGATTTGCAAGTCGTTTACCGCTTTGGACTTAAACTTCACTATTTCTGGCTGGCTATGGAAGTAAACTGCTAACTTCCTTTCCTGGCTGAAACTTTGTTTAGTAATAATTCATTAAACGACGGCTAGTCTCCGCTTTAGTATCACTTTGTTCCGTCCTCCGAAATGTCCAGGCACCAACTAACTGTTAAATTCTAGTCACCAACTGAACTATCCTAGTCTACGCCATTTTCGACAAAGGCGGCAAGCTTCATTGTTGCTTTGGAAGCTCCTGCCGCAAAAATGGACTTCTCAATTAATTTAAATTTTTATGTCCAAACAATTAATGTCCTAATTAATTGGCATTACAATATATATTGTGGTAATTAAAAGGAAATCATTAATTAATAAACAAAAAAATTTGGACTCGCATTGTTAGCGGCAGAAAACACACAAGTTAAACACAAGAATGTGGCAATAATGCCACATGCTTGGGGTATTGTAGGTTGGCTTGATAGACGGAGAGTGTGCGCCAGTCGTCGTGGAATCTTTTTGCTGAGGCATACAAAATTAGGCCAACAGAATGACCGATTCTGGTGATGCATGGATGAGCCGCTGTATGTCCCTAAAATAAAATAAAAAATCATAATCGACCGTTTTTTCTAACTGACTCTCAACAATACTAGATTACTGATTATTAGAATATTACAAATTTTAAAGTAAAACGTAATTAAATTATGCAATTACTTAAATACGAGTCACCTACTCATCACAAACATAAATATTCCAAAACTGAATTCCATTCAATTCTGTACGGTGTAAAGTTTATCACAGTCATTTCATTCTAAGAAGAAAAGGTTTTAGGAAACTCTTTTGATACTGAATTGTTACAAGTGATTTGTCCAAGTCACAACATCAGTTCTTGATTATTCGCTTAATATTTCGACGTTTCCATGGCGGACACTGTCATCGTCTTCAAGTGAAGGAATATCGTGGTGCCTGCCAAATAGGACCAACTGTCTGATTGTTCTCCTGAGCATCAGCTAATGAAGCACGAGAATCTTTCTTGGAGCCGTAAAGGAAGATTGGTTTCATGGAAAGTGCGCAGGACCAAATCAGACCGAGGTTAGAATAAAAAAGAATACAGAAGTCTAGACACAACCGAGAGGCAGTATTCGTGGAACCGTGCAAACCTCCGTTTCTTAGTCATCTAAATGAGGTGTGTAATAAGATTATCTGCCCTTGCCATTAATCCTGAATTCCATGAATCCAATTTTCCTTTCTAGTTCCGAGAATCAGTCTCATGGTTCATTAATTGACGCTCCGACGACAGTTGGACGTGTCTGGCAGCCTTCAGGCTATTATTTTTGTCTCTACACAGAGTTGAAGCACCGCATTTGTTCAAAGATTTCTACTTAAGAGGTTTTAAAAAATTTATAACATATATATGCTTTTACGTGATATTTGACAACCGTTGAGTCGCATTTTACCCATCTTTTATCAATTAACTAAGAAACGTGAACACAACTAATTGATCATTTTTGACGACATGTGTGATCTAGGAGACGAGAAAATTATAAAACGAACAATTCGAAAGTTTGTACCAGAGAGAGAGAGAGGAGAGTATTAGAAGCAGTTACCATGCAGAGAAAGATGGCAGATGGATAAGGCAGTCAGCAGGTGCATAGAAACAAATAAATAGTCTGTTACAGCTTCTTTTGATACATGACAGATATCAACGTGATGGAATCTACACTTTAATAGCATAGGAAGGGATTTGAAAGGGGGGATACGGAAAGGGTAGAGGAAGGTAGCCATGGGGTAACTAGGGCCCCTGGGCTATGGTTTAAGGATCCTGCCCGTCGTTCGCCTAAAAGTGATGCATGGGAAACCCTAGAAAACCTGCTTCAGGTACATCGGGCATTTTGTCCCACTCCCTTCCGATGGCGGGAGAGGGGTTTGCTGTAGAGACGAAGAATTTCCTTCTCCGTGGCTCTACCACTTTAGGAGGCAGCTGCCCGACTGTTCCAATGGTAACAGCGGGCAACTCTCACCGTATGCCCAAGGTCTGCGAACCCGGAACATACACCTCTCAAAACAGGCCGAGGTGCCTCGGCTTGAGGAAACCTTAGTTTAAAAGCGGAGAGAGAAGAAGGCACCCCGAAAGTTAACCCTCTCATTCTCTCCAGAAAGGTTATCATAGAGGGGTTTTCCAGCGATATACAGCTAAAAATATTCGAATCCCTGATTCAGCTGGATGGAATATCGCACCAAAGCATCTATACTTGTAGCTGACGCCGCACGCTGAATTTACCACATTTAAAAGTTTACATGAGTTATCTAGTATATTGTCTCTCATAACATCGGTCGACGATTCGATGCCCTTTCGTTGTCCTAGTTGTGTTTCAAAATTTTTTATCGATATTTTTTTATTATATAATTATATTATATTATATAATTATATTATATTATATAATTATATTATATTATATAATTATATTATATTATATAATTATATTATATTATATAATTATATTATATTATATAATTATATTATATTATATAATTATATAATATTATATAAATCAGTAATCAACTAGAACCCTGAGAGAAAACGAGTTAGTTATTATTTATATTTTGAATTAATTTAATTGAGTAAATCTTTGTAAATATTTTAAATAAAATTTTTAAAAAATTAATTAAATATAATTGTGTATTATAAACTTCTTATATTTATTTTTCTGACTGAGTTATCATTCAAGAAACGGAGATGTAAACACAAAGAAGACGCCTGGGCAAAGTTTATAAGACTTTGAACGTTCATATTGGATATGCAAGAAGGCGAAACCGTACAAAACAACTGATTTCCGTAGCCGATTATTGATTCGGTAGGAAAAGTAAAGGGAAGCGCTACTATAATTGGCCAACTGAACTACGCGAGGAGTATTCTCGAGGCTAAAGGCCGTCTATTCCCAGCAGCTGTCTTCTCCGTAGCACCACTCTGCACGCCCACGCCTCCTCGTCTTTGTTCGTCGTCACTCTTGATATCGTTCCTCAGGAAACTTGGCACCGGCGGTGTATTGTCTCCCCTCCGCAGAAATCACCCACGTCACAACTGCCGCGCCTGGCTGCAGACTGGCTCAGACTTTCGGAAACTTGCCCGTTCTATTCTCTACATAAAAATTAATTACCTTCTTATATTTTTAGTACCAGACATTTAATTCCGGATCTAAAAATAAATAAAAAATTTGGCAGTCGGTTAATATATATTTAATAGGAAACCAAGGCTAGTCTTCTAAAATTTCAACTGATTCAACACTAGTTATTTTTGATTGATTAACAGAAATTTAGTTAAGAATATTTCCTAGAGCACCGAATACGAAAATTTTTGACAATTGTTTTACTAAAAATTTTGGGTCGGATGAAGATTTGATATTTTTTACCACAGGAAATCAAGGAATAGTTTACATTTCATTTATGAGAAATTAAAGGATGGGAATTAAAGGATGGGAATATTTGCCGTTTACGGTACCGTTCTGGTGGAACTACAGGAAAAAAATAGATTTATTGAAAAACGTGCATTATTTATCAGACATATGGTGGAACACAAAAAGGTTATTCAAACCTTATACCTTCAACGAACGAAATTACATTTTGCTTTGGAATATGGGCCCACAATTAATGAGTCAGATGTTTTTTAAATTTTCATTTTTAAGCTGACCGATACATGATTGGTATAAAAATACGGAGAGATTCCCGTTGAAGACAACAAATTATAGGTAAATATAAAGAGAAACTTTACAAAGAGATTAAGAAATTGAAGATTAAAGATAAGTAGAAGGAAGTGTTAAATAGATAACTCAATTAAAGTATTGTGCACAGAAACAGCGTTATAGTGAAGTTTTTCTTTCCTTGGAAGCCTAAATTATTCGTGGAGGACAATTATTTGTTATAAAATATATTATAATTAAGTATTTTTTATTTTATTTTGAACTAGATGGGTGCCCGGCGTTGCCCAGGTTGTCATATATTCATAACCCCCCGATTTGACTTCAATCTCGGTTGCTTTTGCGTTATTTTTATGTAACGCACTTCGACTCCTATCCCTAAATGTGCTCAACTGCCATGTAGAAAGGGGATTGAACTCCATGACCACGAAAAAGTTTCTTTCGACTAATATATCGGTCGTTTTAACATGTTCGAAAATTTACTCCCCCAACCACCCCCGCTACAGTGGGTTAAACAAAAAGTTGAATGTCATAATTAAACTCAGCGACACCCATAACCCCGGATTCGACTCGAATTTCGGTTGTTTTTGCGTTATTTTTATGTAAGCTTGCTTCCCTCCCATACACCAACATAATCGGTAGAAATACTATCAATGTCGTCGACCCCGACAAATAATTATTCCACGCAAGTATCGACCGTTTCACATGTTTGGAAATTTCCACCCCCGGCCACCCCCGCTTGGGGGAGTTAAACAGCAAGATAAAGGTCGTAATTAAACTCAGTGACATCAATAACCCCGTATTCGACTCCAATCTCGATAGTTTTTGCGTTATTTTTATATAAATCACTCCACCCATTAACGGTGCTCCCCTCCCAAGCCCGAAAGGGGTTACAATTATATGTAGAGAACATGTAGGGAAATTTTATGAATCTCATTTAACCAGAAAAATATTATTTCTGCGCAAAAATCAGCCAGTTAACATTTTTGGAAATTTTCCAACCCCGACCGCTTTAGGGTACCAAACGGCAAGTTAAATGTCATAATTCATCTCAGTGACAGCCATAACCGCCGATTCAACTACAATCTCGACAGTTTTTGCGTTATTTTTATGTCATCCACCCCACCCGTAACGGTGTTCCTTTCCCATGCCGTAAGGGGTTGAAATTAAGATGACATCGGCAGAAACACTATCAATCTCTTTGACCTCTAAAAATATTTATCCGACTTACATATCGGTCGTCTTAGCAAGTTTGAATATTTCCACCATTTTCCATCCTCACTTCTGGAGGTGGTAGACGTGTCTCACCCTTACGGTATGTGTTTCCTAGTCGCAAATAACACGTGTACGCAATTTGGTGAAATTTTGCTCCACGGGTGTAGATTTGTATGCGGAACATACACACATACAAACAAACACTCTGTTTTATTTATTAGAAGATAGATCAGCCACCAAGAAGTGTACTTGATTTAAGCAATAAATTAATCAATCATTTTGCGTTTCAATGAAAAGAAAGTGTCATATATTTATGGTGATTTTCTGATTATTATTATTTTTGTTTCTGGAGTATCAGTGGAGGAGAAAGAAACAATATGAAATAAACACAGAATGAACGAAGCTGGCTTGTTTTTGATTTAATAATTGTTGTCATTGATGAATACCTCAAATATATGTTAGAAGGAATCGACGGAACGAGTGGAGAACTTAAGCTTAAAAATAATCTTGGGATATAATTATTCTAAAATTTTCTACGCTTATGACGAAACTACGCAATGGAATAATGAAAAGTGTATCACTAGTTAGAATAATAAGTAGGGACACTTTACAATCCGTACGTATGAATCAAAACACTTTATTTGCCGTTACTCAGCGAACAAGTAGTTAAAAAAAATACACGAACTGGGAGGCTGGAACAGAAAATAAAAATCCGCAAAATAAATCCAGCGAATTGGTTCAGCGTGAAATACGAACTCAGAATAGATGGATGGGAGGGATTTTTGTAGAAATATAACGCATAGAAGCGACGAGCTTGTTGTGTAAGCAAAGTGTCACGGGTAATTTGTAACTATGGAGATATAGATTACAACGCAAAGTGAAAGCGTCAGGAGGTAAACAGGTGATAAGGTACAAAAGCGCGAATTATGGATTGTCTTCATTACAGTACCAGGGCACGAAGAGTTCATTGGGAAACATAAAGTATGCCAAAAGACGAGTTTTGCGACCGATGGTTATAAAATAATTTGAAATTTGATAAGTTCAAAATCATTTATATAAGTGGACGAATAAATAAATAAACAATAGCCAATTTTAAGTCAGAAAAAATAATTTATTAATGTAAAATTAAACAACGTTTCGTCGCTTATTTGGCGACCTCGTAAAATAACACATGTCGACCACTGCAGTCAGCACAGATTGACCTATCAAATTGTTTTTAAAAAACCTGATGAGGTCGCCAAATATGCGACGAAACGTTGTTTAATTTTACATTAATAATTTATTTTTTTCGGACTTAAAATTGGCTGATGTCTGGTTATTGATTAGTTTTCTCAATAGTCACAATATATATAATCATATATTAAGATTGTAATAAGTGCCTGATGTTTAAATAACGTTGTATTCATTTGTTGTGTAATAGTCGACAGTTTAATAAATGTACGTTAAACAATATCGAACTTTCCCATTATAATTCAATATTAATAATCTAGAATGTTTACACGTTAACTAACTTATATGCGTCTCAGTTGTTTCAATTCTGAAAATCCTTTCATATCGGCATGTGAGATTAAAATCCGCTGTGAAATTTTAAAACATATATCAGCGCTCTCATTTCAGTTTTTTGACTGAGAGTGACCTTAAATGCGTAATAATCATGTGTTTACAGGTAATTTTTCCGAAATATTTGGATAGCCGGTACCTGATAAATAAAGTTGTTGACAATAATGTGAAAAAGAAACATGTTTTCTAGCCTTTGTGTCAGATGCGACAACAGCTCCTGTTGTCGGTCTTCCTGTCATAGGAGCGCTAACGGGTAAGCGACCAAAGACTCGTGTGATAAAAGTGAGCGGCAGAAAAAATTAACTGGCGTCTAAGTTTTCATTACAAATTTATTGATATAAGAGTAATGCAGTGACGAAAAAGTATACTAGGAAGAAAATTGCCTTGAACTCACTGAAACTATGCCCGAGGAAAAGTTTCCAAAAATGTTCCATCTGAAATTTATCTACGTTTCATCACAGAAGTACTAATTGCCGACGTAAAAGTATCACTTGTCACGTGATACGTGTTCGCATAGTAAAATTGTGTTCATCTAAAATTATAATTCGTTGAAGCATCGTTTCCACGCTAGGGAAATTATTTATCACAAAAGGTTGACGTTATAAATGAATAGCGTCTTATTTAATAATTAATAATTACGATTGATATAAAATAGTAATAAATTTGATTCATATCACAATCTACTGTACTTGTTGCGGTTTAATAATGTCGCTGTCTATAAATTCAAATTTTTTTACCATTATCAATTAATTTTTTTGTGATAACTGTTGACAGCAGCGCGTCCTCTCTCGCAGTATTTCACTTTCAGAAACATCAAAAGTCTTTGAAAGCAACTCAGAACAGTCACATCTTCAAAGTCTGACCGAGTCATGAAATTTTTTCATTATGAACGGCAGACTTCTTCTGATTGGAGCACTAAAATGAATTTATAAGTAAACAACAGCCAATTTGCGTGAACGAGATAAGATATTTTCACAAAATTCTACTGAAGGATCAGTTAAAAAGCTCATAAATATTCACTGACTCCCGAGACCGACATCGAGGGAGTTGAACCTTTTAGGAGAGATACGAAGGGGCTACCTTTGGGAATGCCTTTTCCTCTCCGTTTTTGAACTAAGGTTCCCACAAGCCGAGGCACCTCGGCCTGTTCTGAGAGGTGTATGTTCCGGGGTCGCAGACCTTGGGCATACGGTAAGAGTTGTTCGCTATTCCCATTGCAATAGTCGGCCAGCTGGCTCCTAAACTGGTCGAGGCACGGAGAAGGGAATGCTGCGTCCCCACAGCAAACTCCTCTCCCGCTATCGGAAGGGCGTAGGACAAGTACCCAATGCCCGACCTACCTGATGCAGGCTTTTCTAGGGTTTTCCCTGCATTTCTTTAGGCGAATGCCAGGTAGGATCCTTAAAATATAGCC
Source organism: Zhengitettix transpicula (assembly GCA_037074705.1). Taxonomy (NCBI): domain Eukaryota; kingdom Metazoa; phylum Arthropoda; class Insecta; order Orthoptera; family Tetrigidae; genus Zhengitettix; species Zhengitettix transpicula. The sequence continues at coordinate 224,736,714 of CM073590.1, forward strand.
CGGGGGCCCTAGTTAACCCTTTGCTACCTTTCTCTACCCTTCCGCATCCCCCCTTTCAAATCCCTTTCTATGCTATTAAAGGGGAGTTGCTCATAGTGGATTTCCCTCATGTAGCCTGTTGCCCTAAAAAAAATCCCTTTCCCGGTTTTCCCTGCATTTCTTTAGGCGAATGCCGGGTAGGATCCTTAAACCATAGCCCGGGGGCCCTAGTAACCCTTGGCTACCTTCCTCTAACCTTCCGCATACCCCCTTTCAAATCCCTTCCTATGCTATTAAAGGGCAGTTGCCAAATGTGGATCACCCTCATGTAGCCTGTTGCCCTAAAATAATATCCCTTCCTATGCTTGTAAAGGGGAGTTGCCCAATGTGGATCACCATCATGTAGCCTGTTACCCTAAAAAAAACACAGCAAACTACTTTTTAAAGGATAGTCTGCGAGGGCTATTCTCTCGCAGGCAATACCTGCGAGGGATGTTCTCTCGCAAGTTGAACCTTTTAGGAGAGATACGAAGGGGCTACCTTTGGGGATGCCTTTTCCTCTCCGTTTTTGAACTAAGGTTCGCACAAGCCGAGGCACCTCGGCCTGTTCTAAGAGGTGTATGTTCTGGGGTCACAGACCTTGGGCATACGGTAAGAGTTGTCCGCTATTCCCATTGGAATAGTCGGCCAGCTGCCTCCTAAACTGGTCGAGGCACGGAAAAGGGAATACTGCGTCCCCACAGCAAACTCCTCTCCTGCTATCGGAAGGGCGTGGGACAAGTACCCAATGCCGGACCTACCTGATGCAGCTATTTCTAAGGTTTGTCCTGCATTTCTTTAGGCGAATGCCGGGTAGGATCCTTAAAATATTGCCCGGGGGCCGAAGTTAACCCTTGGCTACCTTCCTCTACCCTTCCGCATCCCCCCTTTCAAATCCCTTCCTATTCTATTAAAAGGGAGTTACCACCATGTGGATTACCCTCATGTAGCATGTTGCCCTAAAATAAACCTAGTTACCCCTTGGCTACCTTGCTCTAACTTTCCGATTCCCCCTTTTACTCCCTTTCCGATGCTATAAGTGGGGAGTGACCGCTATGTGGATTATTCTATACATAGCATTGCTCTTGTTCTTCATTGAAGTCAGGAAAAATATATTTATATATGGAAAATAAACTACGTTTCGTCTCTAACTTTGCGACCTATTCAAGTTGAAGTTTAACAAAATTTTTAATAGTCAGCTCTTAATTATTATAATGGCTCTTTTGGAGATGAGAGGATTTTATATAGCATACTTGGTTTAGATGATTTACTAACTACGCATATCGGCCGGTTAAGAGTGACATCTGTTTTTCATCAGTCTCGCTTCGAAGGCCTTGGACTTGCGCTGTTAATAAACTCTTCCGAGAAGATGCGACGATCCTTCCGTTACTTAACAGGCCGATCCTGATGCTTCCTCAAGGCTGCGGTCAGAAAATTATATATGAGCGCATGGTGAGATGTGTAGAATAAGGTGAGACTTCAATATAACATTTGGAGTATCTTGGAAGATTTTGCTTGAAACTATAGAGACGAACACACACTACCGTAATATAGTTTTAAAACTGGATAACAATTTTCTCTGTGCGAAAAAGGAAGGGTATGAAATTGGTAATTGAGAAGAAACTACCTGAAATTTACTTCCAATAAATAGGTCAAGGATCTGGTCGACTCGGAATAAACTCTGCAAAAAAAAGTAGGCAAAGGTTCTGTTTCGTAAATGATTAATTTTCACGTAGAAAGAAGATAATAAACATGTCCGTGTGTAATGTGCTATTGAATTCCATGCTCGATAAATCACCGGCGGCATCCCAAATACTTGGTGAAGATAAAGTATCCCGTCTGATGTCGGCGGAACGAAATGAGCCGAACCAATTCCGAGATTGAAATAAAGAATCCCACGCAGTGATTTAAAGTTTTAAGTCAAGGGTTTTAGACTCAATAATTTGAAGAAGGGCGTTTCTGAACTAATACTGTAGCGAGGATTTCCAGGACTATGACATTTGATACGTGGTGACAGTCAAATAAAAATATTCTCTTTCTCCATTTATAACAAATTAATTTCTCTCACTTTGAGAATTATGTAACTAGTTGGAATAACTTTATAATTCCCGTCACACTCCAAGAAACCAAACCGTGAAACCCATCAACGTGTAGAGTATAAGATCAGTTCTCTACAAACAAGCTTCTAGGCATTCACTCTGGATTAGTTGCTCCGGTGACACGAACATTTGGTGTTTATCAAATTCGCCGACGAAAATCTTCTTACACGTCACGGATTACGAAACGTAGGCTTCAGGAGATAAAACAACAGTGACGATTTATTCCGGCCTCATTACATCATATATGACGTCAGAACGACCAGCTCCGACAGAATTCTCGTTTTCAATCCGATTCCTCGGCTATCTATTTATTTTCAAACGTGACTACGTAATGAAATATATTTTACCCCTCGGACTTGTTTATGTAATGAATGTGTGCGAAGTCACGCCTGCCTCTGTAACACGCAACCAGTTGCATAATCACTGGCACTGCGTGACAATATTATGTACGTAATGAAAATATAATACGTCTGTTTACATAATAAATAGCCAGGTGACAGACAAAATGAATAAATACCACACAACGTTTATGGAAACCATGTTGTCCGAAGTAGTTTTGATCCTCTTATTTTACCGAGTAATTTTTTATATTTTCTTAGGGTACGAGCTGTATTTTGGTCTCTATTTAGTTAAAGGTTGTATTTCTTTACTCCTTTAAGATACGGGAGTATTTTTTAGACTTTATTAAGTTTGCGAGTATTTTTTGCCGTTTTAATTCGTCGTCGTGATTTTTTTAAACACTTTTATTGTATGTACCAGGAACATTCCCGAATACCGTCAGTCATCATCTTGGTTTATTTGAAGTTAGATACCGAGGTGTTAGGTCGGCGAGGAGAATGTAAAAGTGTAAATGTTCCAAACACTGGAGCTATTGATGCTGGTTAAATGAAATGCTTACCAAGAGCTTAATGTCGAATCAGTTCCTACTCTGAGTTAATTTAAATTAGAGAGCGACGGCTGTCCCGGTGAATCTGTTCTAGATAAAATTCTCGGGTCTCAACCCGGGCCAATTGTTCGTTGAATAACGTCGTTTCAACGGCAATCTCCGCCATCGTCATCAGGTTAACTGTGTATATTCTAATTTATATATTTTTAATTTGGTCGCATGTATTTTTGTTAACGTATGTAATTATTTTCACTTGCCTTATTTCTCCAGATTAAATTTAAACCTATATGGATATTTTTTTGTTATGGATACTGGCTACATTCGGGAAATCAACGTTGTGACCACTCTACTTCCCATTAGAATGGGATTTTAAAAGTGGGGATGCGGCAGCAAGGCATCCATGGATTAACCAAGGATCATATCCGACATTTGTCTAAAAGTGATACAGGAAAAATCTGTATCAGGTAGGTCGGACTGTTGGTACTTGTCCCACGCCCTTCAGGTGGCAGCAGAGGGGGTTTGTTGTGTCTCGACCAGTTTAGGAAGCAGCTGGTTCACTTTTCCAATACTAACAGCGACCAACTCTTACAGTATGCCCTAAGTCTGCGAACCCGGAACATTCACACACACACACACACACATATATATATATATATATATATATATATATATTGTAATAATCAAACGGGTACATAATAATTTGCCCCACGTTGTGGTAGCCAAAATGTAATAATTAAATATGATGGGCTTTTAAATGAACAATTATCAACTTTATAACAAACAAAATTTATTTAACAAAACTTGAAACAATAATACAACTTAATAAAAAAACATATCTCAATCTCTCAAAGGTCTTTACTGGGTTTGATAACGGACAGAACATTTAACTTAATCAAAGAACCCAACATTTATCTTTAAATTAACAAGGAAACATTTATTCGTCTAGACATAGACGAAATTAATTATTGACCAACTTATTCTACAAGATTGATTCCAAATTTAAAGAGTTTATTTTATTAGCACCAAAGAAAAGAACGATATCTGACTGTATGTTTTAATTCGGTTTACACATATTAATACCATGAAATTTCAACTTACGATTACTCAGGAAAATTTGGATCGTTCGTACACACACACTTTATAGACTGGACATTTTAAACACTGCCTCTAACACACACTGTTGGTTTGATGAAAGCTGGTTCTCCGTTCGTGAAGGACATATTACTTGCTCGTGGTGAAAACTATTCGACGCTGCATGCAGTGTCTTGGTCTCCTACCATCGAAGACTGTGGTCTAATTTTGATATTACAACAGATTAGACTTCAGCATACAAAAATGTTTATCGTTGAATATTTTGCTAATTCTCTCACAGGCTGCAACTTATAAGACATTCTCCTCCCTTAAACGATGTCTGTCTTAGTCATTCTTTGGTGGTCGCAGAATAACTAACAATCAAATCCTCCAGTCTCGGGGCTCACAGCACCCCTCTCCTACTCTAACTCCAGCTCCTGACTCCGAAACTCAACTAACTCTTTCAAAAGCCGCTCTTGCTTATATATCCCAGTTCCTTCCTTTTTTCTTTGTTCCAAAACTACGTCGCAACTGCCCGATGACAGTTTCCTCCATTATCCCGAGATTTATATTATGCAGTTGCAGTTCCTTAGTTAGCAAATAGCTCGCTACTCTGTCTTGTCCCAAAGCCGACCATCGAGACAGGTCTAATTTGTCTTTGCACCCTCAATTACTTTGAACTTGTCTTCTCACCCCCGCACGCACGTGCGCTGTTCTAAATTCTCCAGACAGCCCAAACTGCACCCTCAATCCTAAGTAAACAACATTACCAACTGTTCTTTGAACTGTCCAGGCCTTTAATCAGAAACAATGCCTGCCTTAACAGATTTATCTTGCGACAGGCCACCCGCATGTGCCTTGCTCTGAATTCTCAATACTAATCCTAAGTACACAACCATACAACTTTCTCCGACGGCCAAGACCATTAATCTGAAACAATTCCTTTATTTCAAGGCATTACAATATATATATATATATATATATATATATATATATATATATATATATATATTGTAATAAGTTTGTGGGCCAGGTTATTTTTTTCTATGTAATAACCAAATTTGAATGATTTTTAATATCTTATTCAGCTAACATGGAATATATATTCCTCAGTTGTGGTTTGAATTAATCAACACGTGACTTTCCTACATATATTCGGCGGGTCTGGACGTGGAACTGCGCCTTTAAGACGCCGACATTAAAACTCGCCCGTCTCAAATGTTAAGTGCTCAACGAAACACAAAATATCAATCAACAGTCTAAATTTCGCCTCCAGTTGATATCTATAATATATGTATATAAATTAGTTCGATATAACTACACAAACAAAGACTTTACCAACGTTTACTCGACAACTAATAGGCTAATTAAATCTTGAATTGAAGGAGAATCTGGTAAAATGCTTCATATATATATATATATATAGTTTTTAAGGGAAAGGCAAACTGAATCAGACACATCCTAATGACAAGTTGTTTAGTGTATGAAGTCATAGAAGCACACATGGATGAAGTTCCAGGACGTGGAAGTGAAATTGCACCTGTTAGGCGACTTGATGGGAGAAAAAGAAGCTAAGAATAGATCCAGATGCAGAAGAAAATTTTGCGATAAATCCAATGAGCAGAGAGTAGACACAACACTTAATAATAGTAATAATAATACTCCCTAAATAGATCTTTTGATTGAGGAAGCACAGAAGAACGTTGAATGTGAAACGTTCTGATACCAGAAAAGGAACGAGAACGTTTTAAGAAATATCAATTGCGACGTTCCAAGTTGGTGGAGAAATACTCAGTCATTCAAGTTTAATAATATATGGAACAGCGATCAGAAACATTACAATTACCAATGTCGGCTGTTGGAAATATTGCGATCTCAAGAAGTTGACTGACGCCAAACCCTCTAGAGCCTCAGTACTACCATGCAGAAAAGTGACCTAGAATCAATTAGTTAACAAGCTACGCAAATAAGGCCAAATACGTGTAAACTAAAGAGAGCGGATGAGTGGGGAAGGGATTGACTGAGGAATGATATCGTGGCAAGTGTCAAGTGCAGGGAAATAAAATAAACCTTTTTCAATTAATAGATTAATGGGTCCTTCGAACACAAAGATAAATCAATTTTCGGCTCGTGCAAACAGAAGGGCGATGTTTTATAGATTATCCGACCTATATAATTATGACTTGATCGCTGCTGTTGTTGATGGGCCAAGGTCCCGAGATGCGGCGAGATAAGCAGTGTATCTCACTGACGTGAACAAATGGTTAACCCATTTAGAGCGTGTGGAAGGGGAGAAGACATTGACCAATATCCTCGTAATAGATTTCTGGCCAGGACACGGTCGAAGCACAACGAGCACGGAATAATTCATCACGACTACTTTTAGTATATCTAAAACCATGTGTCTAGCAAATATGTGAGTCATAATAGAAGCCTACCAACGACCAAATGATTCATATTCTAGACTCCTGGACGTGGAAAATTGTTTTACAGGTTGAAGTTTATATATACTTCATTTCCGTCAAAGAATGACCATTAATTCTTTAGTTAACGTATTATCTGACACACACAAACGCCATTTTTATGTAACAATAACGCGTTACTAATACGTGATACGTTTCTTTGACGCTTAAAACGTAGGGTTTTCCGGTGGAACTGCTCAATGAAGTTTTCTCGGGATTCCAACCGGGTATCGACGTATGTTCGCCACAACGTTTCTTCAGTTGAAGCCGAATATCGACGTTTCATAGCCATAACGTTTCGATGGCATCACATTCCAGTTGGAATCCTGAGGAAACTTCATCCACCTACGCATATGATCCAGATACCACACTTTTGAGTGATCACAGAATGTTAGAGCGAAATTTTACAATTTACGGATTAAAATTCGTTCTTTAATTATTATCTATGATAATGATATAAAATACAATCTAATATGCGACAAATAACAGACTGTTTATTAAAAATATTGATTGCATTTGATTTATATAAACTTTTCAGATTAATATTAAGGGAGAAAACCTTAAAGTCTCGTATATTATTAAAAAAATTAATTTATATATGTATTTGGTTATTCCCAACCTTATTTTGTGATTTTATCTGTAAGCCTACTCCCTTAAAGTTTTTTAAAAAAACATTTAACACGTCAGAAGGCGTATGGTTATCCTCCTACGTGTTAGTTGGTTTTTTTTAAAAAAAAGGAGTAACCTTAAGACAAAATACCTTGAAATTTTGTTGAAGATGATAAAATTCATCCAAAAATTCCACCTATTAATGTTTTTTTAACAATATTCCAGACTCAGTTTTGTTTTTCTCCCTTAATATTAAAATATTGAGTTTCAAATAAACAACGTTTCGGTACCGATTTTTCCAATATTCAGGTTGAAACGTGTTATGCAATTTTTATATAATTAAAAGCAGGTGTAAAATCAAAGATACGAATTATCTACAACTGCTGAAGCGCTGCAATCGAGTCTGCATTTTGTTAAGACGTCATTTAAACTGCATCTCTGTGCAAGCTGGCGTTTTTGTTTTGATATTAGTTATGACAAACTAGGCGGCCATATTATAGAAATTGCTCGTTTCAATGTTGTACTAGGACAACGGATCTCTCCCTAGTCTTGTATAAGTAACATAAAATATTCTTCAAAATGTACATTTTATTAATTTATTTGTAGGATGTCAATGATCGATAGGTTAAAAACACCTTTATTTAGTCCTTCAATGAAATTAAAATTACACAGAAACTTTTAACCTACTGAAAAAATAGAGGAATAATAAACACATTTATTTACTCGTTCAATTAAAATGAAAGCTTCTTTTTGTTTTAATTGAAGGGCTAAACAAATATGTTTTTCATTTAACAGTAACGAATATTAAATAATTTTTATAATAATAATAGTTATATTTATTCTTTGAATTAAAAAAGAATAAACCAGACAAATTTGTCAGAAATATATATTTTAACAAAAATAAAAAATTAGAACATAAAATAAAAATTGTCACGACGTATCGTTCCATAAATTTTATTATAAGTATATATATTGTAATGCCAATTAATTGAGACATTAATTGTGAAATTAAAAATATAAATTGTTTGAGAAATCCTTTGTAGCGGCAGGAGCCTTTGAAACAACAATAGAAAAACCGGCTCAGTTCCTTTGTCGGAAGGTCCGTCAAAATGGCGTATGCGCGCTCAAATTGCGAGACGAGAGTACAGTTTGCATTAAGATATTGAGGAGTTCAGTTCGTAGGGAGATTTGGTGAAGGAAAGTTCACGGAAAGGCCTCGTCGAGGTATAACAGTTTTGGAAGGAGAATTCAACAGGGTTGGCAATTAGCAGGACAAAGTAGAACATTCATAAAAGTATAACGTCGAAACCTGCACACAAAAGGCAGTTTTTGCGTCCATAGCCGGCCAGAAATAGCAAAAGTTTCGGTTTAAGTCCGGAACAATAAAGACTACCCAATCGACGAATCGTAGAATTCACCTAAGGCGAGTGGTCAACCGACAGATGACGAAAGGAGGATTATCCGAGTTCCTGACGACATATAAAAATTTTGATTTACAATCTGTGAGTTTGGAAGCAGTGAAAAACCTACAATAGTGTTCTCGAAAATAAAGGTACGCTGGAATGCTGGGCAGACGTGAGTAACAATTTACGAAACAATTAATTATGTAAACGTAATTGAAAGATAGCCGTCACATTTCGTTCTCATTTTAATTAAAATTGTTAATCAGAGTCAATCTTTTTACTTTTAATTTCGTTCACAATTATTATTCGTTCTAGTTTAATTGTCGAATTAATTTCTTTTTCTTTTAATTGTAATTTGTCGATGATAAGATTATAAATATTATTGATTCGTCCATTATCAAACCCAGTGGAGACCCTGAGAAATTCAATATTATAAATTTGTAATTGTTTGAGTTATTGCCGCAATAAAAATCTTTTGTTTGTAAATTTAATTAATTTTTCATTTAAAAAACCTGTCATTAGTGTTCCACAACGCGGGGCAAATTAAAGGCTTGGCATTAGTGTATATTACAATATATTACAATATATATATATATATTTATATATTTTGTCCTGTCTAAGTTTTTATATTTTCATCTGAAGAGGTTCCAGAAAAGAACGATACGTCCTACCAATTTTAATTTTATTAATATGTTTTAAATTTTTATTTTATTAAAATATATTTTTGCCAAATTTGGCTAGTTCTTCCATTTCTATAAAGTTTATTTTTATTTGATCGGTCATAATATAAATGCATAATCTTATTTACTCTTGTATTGTAGAAGTAAAATTAAATTTTTTTCTAATTTTTCTTAACAATTTAAAATATTTAATATAACATAATATCAGCGACAAGGATTATATTTGTGTAGTTTTTGCGAGTCTTGCGTTTTTTAAATCTCCTGATAATGGCAAACGAGGATTGTAGAAGCGTTGCTTGGTGTTTATTTTATCACTTAATGTTTTCTGTAAATTGGCTACTTCTTTATCTAGTATTTGTTTTCTTTGAATTACTTAGGGCTTGTAATGACACAAAAAATCAAAGAGTAACCATAAACAGTCACACTATTCTAATTGGTTGTTTTTATACAATTGTATGATTCCTTTACCTTTAAGGTATCTTACAATATATATGATAATAATGAGTGGAAATAATTCACGTAAAATGTTGTTGAAGTTTACAATTTTTTTCTACGTTCTTTAAAAAAAAAAGTTGTTCACAGAGAATGTCGTGGAATTTCTGAGGAGTTAATTTTTCCCTCCCTTATTTTATCACTTTGATTAACTCGTGTCAAATATTGAAATACAGATTCATCAGATACGCCAAGATAAATAACGTTCAAACATCAATTTTATTAGTTCCAATAATAGCGGGGAAAAGTCAGTCTTGTGTCAAATGAATGTAATATAAGTTAGATTATCTTCCTTTAGTGTTAGAAGGAACTGAAGAATTATTCACATCCTATCGTGCTCGGATTTCATTCTACTTATCTTATAATTTTTTGTGCTGTAGATGAACCAATTTATATTTCATAGACTGACATGTCCGTAAGAAAATGTAACTCTGTATATTATAGTCTACATTATAGTTAAGTATATCTGTTATAAGGTTTTGTTCATAGCTTGAGACGCAATTGTGATTTACTCCTAAAATAATTTTTTGAAATAATATTTTAAATTATTATTTACTAGTGGTAAATTAATATGAATTAAACAACATTCACAAACCAAGAAAAGTCTCAATGCTAACAAATTGAAGAAATAAGAATGAATCGATTCTTATTTGGTCGATTCCAATTTTCACACTCGGCGTTTTAACTCTCACTTCACTATGACCTTTGATATATTCACTAGTACTTTCTTTCGGCGGACGTTGTTACTCTTTTTAGATGTACAAAGATATTTATAAATAAATAAACAACACAATTATAAAGTGCATATTACTTGAAGAAGTTCTAAAATTGTGGACGAAACGTTGTATTGAAATAATGTTTTTGTTTTAAATAATTAATACATTACTTCTGACATATTGGCTACTTTCATTATTTATTTATTAAATAACAACTATCATATTATATTAAATATTACATTTTTAAATATTTTTAAGAAGTTCATGTTTCTTTTATACATTGCAAAAAAAAACTTAGGTGGGTCATGCACTCGTTCTAACTCGTAGCAGCAATTTAACTACTTGCTATAATGATCTAAAAGAAACCTGTTCACGTTTGTGAAGGTCAGCCAGTGTATTTAACAGTTTCCTTGTTACAGCTTGTATGTTTGGACTGTGTTGGTTAAGGACAACACATTTCGTGGCTTCGGTCCAACCCTTCGCCACAACAAATACTTTTTAGTAGAAGCAGCCACAGATGCTGTAACAAATTAACGTGACTGATAAGTATTATTCTACACAATATGGCATTATTTGAAATGTAAACTCTATTCGAGCGCTAAACTGGCAATTACGAGAAAAAAATTGCAAAGTATCCGTTCAAATATCTAATAGTAGAACAGAAGAAATGCGTCAGCTCTCAAGGCTCTGGAACTGAATTAAAGGATCATGATGTAAAATCCTGATCGGACAGAAATCGAACCTCCACCTGGTTCGCGGTGTTCTTACCATCTGAGCTACCCTGGTTGACTCCCTAACAAGTGCGAGCTTTCACCATGCGTCGTATAGACCTCATACAATTTCCTATCAAATTATTCACGACATAATTTTAGAACATAAATGAAGATTTATATGGATTCGATGCCGGATCCGGTCGAGATTTTTCCATCATGATCCTTTGGTAAAATATAGTTTAATTCTATATTCGTGTAAGGTATATGACAAATAAGAGTGAGTCAGAATGCCGTCATGAATTAGTTCCTTTTACGGATATTTGGAATGCGCAGTGTAAACGTGACCCGATTCCAGTCGCGCGCTATCAGTTTACGTAAACTAACTTTTCCACGAAAACGTATGATCCACAAGTGCCTGTCAACATTTAGCTAGAAACACATTGATTTTCCATCGCAATGTTGCGGAATAATGTGTTTTTTTTGTTTGTTTTTATCGAGAATACTAGTGAAGGCATCCGTCCGTACGTCAGATGATTTACTTCAGTTGGAGAATTTTCCTCACGGAATGCGCGAGTATTTTTACTGTGCAGGTCGTGTTGGTATTCTTGGTCCCACCCTGCGATGGCCACAGAGCGAAGTTCGCACGCGAATCCTTGGCCCACGGCGACAGGAAGGAAATGCTGCAAACCAGGGCAAAGGGTCACACGTGTCCAAGGAGAAAGTCTTTTTTCCGAGTACCGCACTTCAGCGGCCCCGCGGGGATTTCCACTTGTCTCTGATGCAACGCGGCCATTATCCGCCGGCTGCCTTTGTAACGACAGATACTTTCTTTCCGCAGAAACGTTCAAATGTCATCTTCTAAAAGTAAGGGGAGTAGGTTCCATGGGCACCGATAATTTCCAAATATCTGGCGACAGCTTCCAGTAAATTGAATTATGTTCTTCCCGTTCAAACATGTAGTGGTTCTGATAATAAATAAACAAAAAATTAAAATGATAATGCTACAAACGACTTCATATAGAGGAACTTCAACTAAGGAAGTTTGAATTTAAGAATGCCGGACGTTTCGCCGTGGATTAGCGTATTTTTCTAACGGCGAATAATTTAATACTGGAAACAGAACAAGAAAATAAAATCAAAGTTAAAAACTACGAGCCACAGAACTTAAAACAAAACATCATATGACTTGTTGAGGCTTTTTGTGTCACGCTTAATAATGACAGCAGTCGGTTTCGATTTTGACAAAACCTCAATTCTAGACAGAGAACTAAATTATTGGAAACGATTAATTTCTGAAATGCTGTATATTAAAATTCATTCAAATACTGTTGATATGAGCCAGAAAGTCTCAACAATTTATACGATTTTTTTAAAGTTCTTTGCCTCTTAGTTCATATCATTGATTTTAGTTTCTTATTCAATTTCCGGTCTTGCGTTATTCGCCGTTATAAAAAATACGCTAATCTGATTCGAAACGTCCGGCATTTTTAAATTAAAATTTACAGTGTTTAAGTTCGTTTGGTTTGGTTCTGATGATATTTCTAAAAAATCAGACCTAATTCTTTCATTTTTTGACATTTAAGTAGAACAAAATAAATATACTAGCCAATGAAGTTTTAAAATGGGTCCCTAATACCTTGTTAATTTCGATAATTGCTTTTATGGTAAATATTTAGAATCCTAATTTAAATTTTAAATTATCAGACATTCTTGATAGATATAAAGTTATCATTAATTGACAAATAACTGCGAATAAAATATTGAATAAAAAATTACAAAATATTCACAGACAAACACGACGTTTCGTCCTTATAGTAGGACGTTTCTTAAGACACGTCTCTGTGCAGTATGGCAACGTTCGTTGTGTCGTCATTAATACCAGAAAAAGGCCTCATGTAAGAAAGACACGGCCTGATTTTTATTAAATATTTTAATAATTTTAATTAATAATTAAATATTAATAATATATTTATTAAATATTTAAATAAATTGAATTACATAAAGAAGCAATTTTTATATTTTATAGTTTTATTTAGATTTTGGCGTTTTATTTATATTTTGGGTTTTTTGTGATGGCCTTCGTACGTGTGTTGGACCCCGCTGCCGCTCTCCTCCCTGTTCTCGGTTATGTAATTTAACTTTGTAAAGTATTTAATTGTAAACCTTCGTTACCCTGTTGTGCCTTTTGGTATTAATCCGCCTTCTTCTTGTTGCGGCCTATGCATCACCTTTAAATTAGGTTCATTTCATTTTTTTTATTTGCATATGACCTGATGAAGATCCAAAGTCGGAACGAAACGTACACATACTTTCACAGCCAATTGAATTATTGAACTTGACAATATATTAAGTATCCATTTTCTGATTTATTGAATAATATATTTTATTGCAGCCCTTAGTTATTTACGTTTCACAGATTCGTTGTTTGATTCTTCAATGATTGCATGAACGGTATAGAAAATATTAAATTTTGTAACGTTGCAGAATTACCATCACACTTCCCTTCCAAATTATTTCTTCAACAACGACATTGATCCAGCTCTCGATTGTTACTTTCTTAAACTTTCTAAAAATTCTTGTTATTTTTTTATCAGTGAAACAGCAGAATAAATAATCTACTTGTACTGAAGACGTATTCACGAAGTGTCGTTATATTAGTTTATGTTTCGAAATATTTGCTTAGCGTAAGTGAAGGTCATTTAAATAAATAAATAAAATGTTCAAACAGTCCAAAATGTTTATTAATTAACCATGTAATTTACGCAATTAGAATAATAATTCACCATGGTTAGAACAGGCCCGGAAGAACGGCCGTGCTGTTAAAATTTATTCAAAATTCATTTATTTAATTTTAAATTATTTTATTTTAAATTATTTTATTTTATATTATTTATATTTCGAAATATTGTGTGTGTATTGAACCAAATGTATCAGAATATTGAAGATACTTGAAGAAATTAGAATTATATTATTTTAATTTTTTGATTATTCAGCTGGGGCTGTCCTAAATTACGGACGAAACATTAATTACGTTTCTACTTAATAAACATTTTCTGTTTGGCTATTATATTTATAATTAAGATCATTAAAGTGAAATAACAGATAGGAGTTTATTTTCTCTGTAGTTACGAAATATCACGTACTTTCTGTACTGTCATCGTGATTATTGGTAGCATGGAGTGAATCAGCCACGACTGTGTCAGTCTTCGAGGCATCCGACATGACCGACACCGTTGTCAATCTGCCAAAAATCTTGGCACGCTTGAGAATTAAACAGACTCATACCTAGAGCGCCGAATTCACACAGCAGGATCGTTTAACTACCTACGAAGGTGACGTAATGCTCGTGACGGTAAATGTAAACCATTTTTAGGTTGGAGTAATCCTTCAAGACTACGTAAATTAGAAAATAAAATATAAATGTTCTATGTTAAAAATATTAGTTACATGTTAATTAATGCATTTGTTAATAATTCTTTACAGAGCGCTCCGTGTCGGGGAAACTTGGTTGTTTGTAAAGTGCCAGGAGTAGGACGGGTCGGGTTTTGTCATGACTTGCTTATTCTGTGGAACCTTGGCTACGATTCTGCACTTTCTTCATTTACTTGTTTTCCAATTCCAGCGTTACGTTCGTGTGAAAAGCTGACATTATGAAGGATAGACTAAGATATACTTGTTCTTGCACAAAGTGCACTGTTTCTCACTGGAAATTTATTTAACACATCGATATAAGAATAAACAAGAATGTCTCGCCCTGTTCTGAGAGGTGTATGTTCCGGGGTCGCAGACTTTGAGCATACGGTAAGCGTTGTCCGCTATTACTATTGGAATAGTCGGCCAGCTGCCTCCTAAACTGGTCAAGGCACGGCGAGGGGAAAGCTGCGACCCCACAGCAAACTTGTCTCCCGCCATCGAAAGGGCGTAGGACAAGTACCAAATACCCGACGTACCTGATGCAGGTTTTTCTAGGGTTTTCCCTGCATCACTTTTAGGCGAATTGCCGGGTAGGATCCTTAAACCATAGCCCGGGGGCCCTAGTTAACCCTTGGCTACCTTGCTCTACTTTCTGAATCCCCCCTTTCACTCCCTTTCCTATCCTGTAAGAGGGGAGTTGCCACTATGTGCATTACCCTATACATAGCCTGTCTACACCTTCGGAAAAAAATTGATAAAAATGCGTTAAAATATGTTTTATTAACAAATTATTTTAAATTACATATCAAAATTTCTTAGAAAATTAATTAATACAGTGTTTATTATACACGGTTTGTTATAGAAAATAAAAACTTAAGATAATAGCGGTTTTAGAAAAACTAAAAAGATCAATTAAATTTCGTTTGGTGAGAAATGTAACGAAACAATAATTCTGGTTTTTGCTTCCATAACTTTCCTTATTGTACCAGAATTTTTCCGGGTAACTGACGCCTTCAGGAAAACAGGAGGCGGCTTCCTCTGCTCCGGTGTTCGTCCAGTTGCTGAAGCGAGTATTTTCCTTGTTGTTCGTCTCTTTTTCTCAGAAGGAGCTATGGGACATCAATTTTGCACCTGTTTCCTCGGTGTGTTGCTAAACTTGTCAAAAACTACACATCACAACGAGTCACAGAGGGGGAAAAAAGAACCTCGCTTTTTATCTGACGTTTCCCCAACATGGGAAAAAGTCATCTCCTTTACCTCACGAGGTGTTGATTTTGGACCTACTCTATGTTTCTCGGCTCAACCTTTATTATTGACGAAAGCCATTGTTTTGAAAATAATGTCTGAAGGATTTACGATGGTGGGCACTTTTATTATCTGCTATTATGGAAAATTCGGAAATTTTGTCGGACAATTTATAGGATTTACTTGATTTTACTATAATACTAAATCTATTTGAATTCTAAGTACGATAAAAATTCCTAGACTAGATTATTTATCGGGTTCTCATCGTGGAGTATTTTATAAATATGTAGTTGTTAAGATAAAATAATTTCCTTATCGACGAGTTGGAGGATCATTACAATTATTTTAGAAGAATCAGAATTTGTTGTTTTAAACATGACTGAAGTGTGGTTTTCAATCTTTTTAAGGTGATATTAAAGACTATAATTTTAATCTATTGACATTTCATTCTAATTTTTTATTGATTGATAATCTGAAAGCATCTTTAGGACTGAGTAGTCTAGGAGTTACTTCACTTGGGTTGTATTTACGTCATCTCTTCATTTCTTATGTGAATTGGCTATTTTTATATATAAATATTATAAATTTAACACAGACGTCTTTTATTTCTCTAGGTATATTGCGAGTACCGTTTTTATGGTTTTCTTCTTATTGAAGGCAATATTTTTAATAAAAATTTAAGTATAAGCCACAAATACGCTCATCCTTTAAACCAATGTTCGTGAGAGAATCGAAAGAATTGGATTGTTACTTTATGGGTAACATGAAGATGTTAAGAAAAATATGTATGTAATAGCTGTGATTGGAATCGTTCAGCGTGGCAGTTTAAAATAAATACATAAACCAAAGTATAAGAAATAAATAAACAATTGTGTAACAAGAATAAGTTTGTTTTATGTAAATTATATGGATTAATAGAATATAAAGAACCTCAAGACGCCTTTACCTTATTCCACCTATGTTTCTAATCGACTTAAAACAGACTTTATTTCAGGAAATATTGTCACTTGTCATAAATTTGTGTTTCAATGGAAAGCAGGATTTTTGCATTTTATTACATCCCTTAATCGTTCCAGTGATAATATTTTATTGATGTGAAGAAGAAGTTTGTAAAATGAGAGTAGCAGAAAGAGAAATTTGATGAAGACAGTGGGGAAAGAGAAAGCTTTAGAAAGTCCTCTCACAGGCTGATCTGAACCGAGTAGGACCTAGCCTGTAAGAATTACGTACTCTGGTACCCATTATCTTAATTGCTGCTCATTACTTCCTGAAGATGTTTTTTTCTGTTTTAAACGTCGGTCTACCACTCCTTTTTCATAGATCTTATATATTTCTTAGTCCTCACACTTACTTCTCCAAATCAGACAACGGAACTCTCTGAATTAAACACACAATTGTCCAAATGCACGTTAATTCTTATGGGAGTTGTGCGAATGATTGCTGCCTCAAAGGTGATATAAATAATCTTCTGATTCGCTGGTCATGGGGAACCAAAACACGTGCTGGCCTTATAGGATCGCGAAGCGGAAGCCATAGTGAACGTGTCTATATTAAGCTCAAGGATTTCGTGGTGCGTGTAAGCAACCAAACTTGCGGACAACTCTTTATTCAATTAAATTTATCGACGCATATTTTAATTTTGAGTAGGTGACGAGGATTTCCATGTGGGCTATGTTTTTTAAACGTCTCTGTGTAACGTAAACAATAATAAGGATAATTTATTACTAAGGCCAAAAAAAGAAAATTAACAACATTAACAACATGTTTCTTTCCGGAAAACTCTCTCATCAGTCTGGATTAGTTATATAGATTCCAAAATGCTACACATGAAGCATAATACAAATTCTAATACTGATTTATTAAATTACAATTTTTTAATCCAAGACGTGCAATCGCCAAACCTTCTTACCTCATTTATATTTGTTATTCCCCCTTTTATTATAATCTATGACTACCGACAAACATGTTTGAACAATTATATATATATAATTTGTAATTCCTTTATTATTAACTTGATGAGGGCCCACATCCGAACAGAAACAAATGGTTAAATTAAATTAATTTAAATTATATTTTTTTCCTGTTTTGACCTTATTAATAATTGATATTATACAGACGGAAATCATTAAGATAATATTGATCACTTAAAACGTACATCGTGCCTGTAACATGAACATTTAAAAGAGGAACAAGTGTTCTTAAAATAAATAGTTTAATTAAGTTTAAACTTGTGAGAATATTATTATAAAATTTTTGTAAACAATTTTATGTGCTTTAAGGCTTTCTAAACTGATTTTTAATGAGAATATTCAACTACTTATCTTAAATACGTAGATAAAGAGTGATATAAATTTGGCAATTTCTATATAATTTATTATTTCAAAATGTTCATGTACAGTTTTTATAAATTACTGCATGTTTCAGATTGCGTCAAAATGTTTCTCGAAAAAATTTGTAACTTTTTCATACAAATGGAAATATTTGGAGAACTCGATGTTAATAAAGAAAATTTAGTACTTACATTTTATTTTTTTTAATCAAACATTTCTGAAATAATAATTTCGAAGAACTATGTTTGCCCTATGCTTTACTTGCGGTTCAGGAAACAGAAAAAAAATTATTTGAGCCGTAAAGTGACTACCTGTTAGAAAATTAATCTCTATAAGAAAAATAATACTTATTCTCGTCAGTTTAAAGACATGTTTTTTTTTTTCTGTAATGTTGAAAGTGCGATGTTACAGCGGGGAGATTCTCGTGCTGCAGAGTTGACTTGTGTACGCCACCCACGTCTGTCGTAAAGGTTACATAGCCTCTTAGTTGCAAGGGTTTTGCAACTGCAGAGGCTCTTGCCAACAGTACGAGGAAACGCATCACAACTGCGTGAGGAAGGTTGCGTCCACGGAGACAGGGGCTTCTTACAGTCCAGGAACATTGGGAGAGCCCAACAGTGCGGAGAAAAATGACTGCAAACATGTGAAATTTCCCAATTTTCGTTTATAAATAGAATAGGGTAAGTCATTATTTGCAAATTATTAGAATAATAAACGGAATAGCTAAAATAATTTATTGGATCAGAAAAATGCTGAACAGTAAAATGGATTGCATAGCGAGACAAGCTTTGAGCGATACAAACCTGACGATGTTATTACCAGACGGTGCAACGAATATTGTCAATAAGGGAACATGTATTTTTTACGTGTCTTCATACAATATTCTAAAAACTTTCGAAGAAGAAAATTTTAAAACTTTAATATGTATTCTTATTATTTTTAATTATATTCGATTACCTCAAAAAATCTTTGAATATTAATACATCATTTAAGTCACCAAACATGATACGAAACATATGCATGAAATCATTGTGGGCCACCAATTAACAGTACTTAAAGATTTATTTATGAAAAAATACAATTATAAATTTCCCAACAGAACATGAGTAAGATCTGGTGGTAATAGTAAAAAAATGACGCTATCTTTTAACTGAAAAGTAAAGATGTACGCAGCCGCTACCGAACAGTTTAGCGGCTCGACTGCTCCAATGTCCAGAACAGGATGTCCTCAGGATGACCCGATACAATGTGAGATCTGGTGGTAATAGTAAAAAAAAATGGCGCAATCTTTTAACTAAAAAGTAAAGATTCACGCAGCCGCTACCGACTGCTCCAATGTCCAGAACAAGATGTCCTCAGGATGACCCGATACAATGTGAGAGGGGCAACACAACATGAGCAGGAAATGTTCAAACACCAATGATTTTGCCTCTCTAAGGTTAAACAATCTTTTAATCAGCCTCAAGACTCAACTATCCACTCTTACTAATCTAATAATAAGTAATCTAATAATAAGTCCTCTTTGAACACTTCATCTATGTCTATCTCTCTGATATGCTTAACGAACTTCTTTATTTATAATGACTAAAACTTCACGCCCCTGATCTCTATGACTCCTGCGAAATGTTTCGTCTATTTATGTGTTTCGCACCACGTGGCCGATGGATCTAGAACATTCCAGCGGATTCACTTCTTGCGGGTCGCCAAGAATAGTGGCGTTGTCTTTTGTGTCTCATTTCAGACGTTAAGAGAAACCAATTCGGAATAGTGCAAATTAGGCAATATAATAAAGATCAAAGCAGAGACAATACGAGTAATAAAAATGAAAAATTTCTCTATTAATTAAACGTGAAAATACGCCTCACAGATTATTTATATCCGGGAGAAAGTGATAAACGGGCCATGTAGCGAAGAACACAACCATTACTTTATTCTGCTAGCCATAAAAATGCTGTGAATCGAAGCAGTACAGTGTATCGATCATAAAGGACAGTACGTAAACTAAACTGACTATGTAATTAAATAGTATAAGAAGTATTTATAACTTTTGTAATAATATTATTAGCGATAATTAAACGGCATCGCCAAGAAACACAGGAGTAACTGAGGCATGCATAAAATATGGCCATAAAAACCATATATAATTTGGTTATAGGAAACATTCATGGCGGCTACAGCAGTAATAATATCTCAGGATTTGACACTCGAGGTGAAGGTCGGTCGATGGTTCAGACAAGATCAACCTCTTTGTTCACACAGACATGCGTAGTAGTGTTTTTGAAAACTGAGCCAAGAAGGACAACTAAAGGAATATATAATTGCACTGCGTCAATGCTCAAATCGCGTTATCAGATGTCAATAAGATTAAATTCCAAAGGAATTTAATTCTTTCGGTAAGTTGGCACATTACAGAAATAATTTGCAGAAGACAAAAGTATCTATAAGGGCTTAATTACTAGAGACGTTAAAATACTTAATATTTTGAAGAAACCAGACTAATTTCTTAATGCATTAGTGATTTATCCGTACTGTGCATTAAATACAGTGCGGTATAGATGAAGTGACAAATATTCACTCCGTCAATATGTTAAAAATTGTTAATGACTTATATTGTTTTTATTTCTTCGCAATATGATCAAGTGACGATATCGGGGGTAGATACGTAGATTTTTATTAATTCCATTAGTCGTAGATTGAGGATATGATGTCATTACATTAAATTTAAAATAGTTACAAATAGCCTAGTGGAAAAAATTTCACTGTTCAATTTAATTAAGATAATATTTACAATTAATTAACAGTAGAAAAGAAAATTATGTTTAAGACCAATAAGAGACGTTATTATAAAAATTAACTCTAAAATCAAACAATTATTCTTCATAGTCAGATTGAGTGAACGTTTACAATTTCAAGTTCACCAATTTCAATAAGTAATTTTTTATTCAAGTCACAAACTGAACAAGGTACAAATAGGTACCGAAACGTGGTTGTCATTTAAAGCTGAAAATTGTTTATAAAATTGGTCGTAAGCATAATTTTACTTTATATACCTAAAAGCGGACGTTAAATCGAATTAATTAATAAATACATAATTAAAGACTAACTACGATGGAGCACTGAATACTCACATAGCATTACTGAGAGTATGGTATAATATTGGAAATTCATATTAACAAAATAATTCGTTAACTACAAAAACACTCACTGAGAAAAGTAAATGAGAGGTTTTAACGACACTAATTATAATAATTGTTAAAATAATTGATGACCTTATTCACACTTTTTTTTATTTATATTGTAAAGACGTTTCGATACCTTTTGTATCTTCTTCAGGAGGTATTTACAAATGATTAGACTTATAGTATAATTGAACAAAGTTAACAATAATAACTAAAGTACAAAGAAAAATAACAAACCATTTACGAAAATAATAAACCAGCACAACAGAACTATTAACTATTCACACGTTAATCGTTTTGTTGTGCTAGTTTATTAATTTGGTAAATCGTTTGTTGTTTTTCTGTGTACTTTAATTTACTTTGTACAATTATACTATTAATCTAATCATTTTGTAAATATCTCTGTCGGAAAATACCTGAAAAATTTACGATAAGGTATCGAAACGTCGTTACAATATAAATAAAAAATAATTAGTGTCCTTGTAAGGTCATAAAATCTTCTATTAATTAAAAACAGACAATAAATTAAAACTTGTAATAATTCTTATTAGGGTTATGATTATAAATGACGTAGTAATATTAACTAGTATTATAAATACGTTAAGGGACGCAAATTATTTTATATATAATCATAATTTTTTTTTATATTTGTTTAAATTTACTGTCACTGGGCTGACGGACGATTGTAGTTACATAAAGTACATTACAACACTGCTCCATTGAACGTATATAAAAAAGGATCAATCACTCAGAGGCATAATATTAGAATTTTTAGATCAATATTTCTGCCTATAATAGAGAGTATATTTTTCAGAGGTCATTTCAAGGCACTCATGCGGAAGAAAATCAATTAAAATTAAACTAAATCATGTATATTCACTTAAAAAGCAGATTTTCATTCTTTTGCCCTATTGTTAGACATATCGCTAATTATCAGGATTAATTGAACTGTTGAGCTAACAATTGAAGTTGTGATACGACAAGTCATATATGTGGCCTTAAAAGTAGATGCGAAAACCCATACTCGTTAAAAATAATAGGAAATACATAGTTGGGGATTTTTCTGCAAGCTGATCAAAAGAAACTTTACGGTCTACACCACATTGCTAAAGGAGATAATGTTTTTTTCCAGGAGGGAGAGCGACGTATTAAAACCACGGAAAAAAGCTTGCTCACCCGGCTCACGATGAAATATTAACATTGTTTTCCGCACGTGTGGTAACGCATCCAGAGAAACTGTTAATTTCACATATATGCAACAAGGGAAAATCACAAACATACTGGGAAAACATGGGAAGCCACGTACTAAGTTCCTAAGGGCGCCAATCAGTGGGAAAAATTCGACTAAAATGCAGAATCAAACCCCCGCGTGTTGTTAATTCATTCCATTACTTACGAAATATAATTATATTGAGTTTTTTTTAGTTGTTCTAAAACCGCGATTTTTTCTTAAAAACTCTGAGATATAATTACTGTTTAGCAATAACAAATATAAATGCATTAATTAATTTTTTAGGTAAATTTGGAATTTTTATTCGAGAAATTTTGAAGTTCGTTAAACGGAACATGAATCTGTTTCAAACGAATGGCGAGTCTCACGATTAGGAGTCGAGAAAGCGCTCAGGTCTAAAAATCTAACTACAAGAGTTTTGGGATTCTACTGAAAGGCCGCTCGTGTTTTACTCAGTACAGTTTTTTATCGTTCCCCTAACAATTAGTTATTTTTTCTTTATACTGCAAAAGTGTTCAATGTTTTGCTCTTGAAAATATTTATTTCATAACTTGAATAGTGTCTGTTGGTCTTTTCTGCTCTTTTGTTGGTTTGTTTGCTGTACGGCCTGGAGTTTTCAGATTCCTCGTCGCTCTGTTTCGTGACGTCACTTGTCCGTCGTCTGTGTTTCCTCCTAGTGTGCGTGTGTCAGGTTTTGTGTTTATTCTTGTGTGATGTGAAAATTCTTTTTTTTATTATAGTTAATTCTGAAATCATTAATTATTTACTGGTACGTATTGAATTTTTTGTTAGACCTGTAAATATTATATTACACCCTTAGTATAGTTAAAGAATTATTATTTTTGTTATTATTAATATATTTTTACTTATGTTTGACAGGGATATTTTGTGCCCGAATTTTAGTATTCTTTTGTTAACTTATAATTATTTATAATCGTAGCATCCAATAATTACATTGTAATTTTATGTAATGACGTATCCTATTTGCTCATACGAGGACTAATGGAATAAAATAAATCAAATAAAAATTTTAATTTAAAACAATTTGTAATTGAATTAAGTTAACTAAGTCATTTATAAATACAGCCACTCGTTGGCGGGTATCTCGGGACGGATCTATGGTTACGAAAAGTGGATGAGAAGTGGGTAGGATATTCTGAGGAAGGAAAATGACTTGATATCCAAGAGACGTGTTTATAAGTGAATTTATTGGCAGAAAACACAGCATGAGGGCTACATGAATGGGAATTTATTGTGGTGAACTTATAAAGACTGTAGTTTTACGTCAAATAAATTTCAGATGTTGCTGAAATTGATTATATTTTCTGTGTAAAGGAAAATAGTGAAGCTTTATTTGAAATTGTGACTGTAAATTTTGTGTTTCAGTAGACGTGGGTCACCTGCTGTTGTGGAACAGAAAGAAAGAGTTCTAGTGCTTGATATACTCCTCCGTGTGGGCCAAGACAAGAGGAGTCACAGTCACAGTCCATTAAGCACCAAAGAACTAATCTGTAACGGCTTCATATCGACCTCGATGTCGGTCTCGGGACTGTTTCTTATATAAAACGTATAAAGTGACACGACTGCCTGAAGCTCCCTAGTCAGTGAAGATTTATGAGCTTTTTAACTGATCCTTCGGAAGAATTTTGTGGAACTATCTTATCTCGTTCACGTTAATCTGGAAGGCAATCGAAGTAATGGGGGCATGACAACAAATATTCTAAGCCACCCTAATTAAGCACGAAGAAACAATAAGCCCAAAATTAATTAATAATATATTTATGTATCCTACACTTGAATAAAATTATAATGATTAAATAAGGGAAAAATATTTGGAAAGTTTCGTTGATAAATTTATTGGAACTAGATCTTTAATATATCTGTTATGTATTCTACTCGATAATAATAATATTATTTCAGCCCTTGTTCATACACGGGTAATTTTTGCAACGGGTTACTGTTGTATTACTATTTATTGATGCAGTCTTGATGAGTTTAGGTACAGGTACGTTGCAGTAACAGGACACGCTCTATTTCCGGACAGCTAATCTGGAGTAGGTTTCCAGCCAAGAAATGATTGGTCAACCGGCAATCATACAGCGCATGCTTATAATTTACTTGTCCCGGAGAAATCGCCGTATCGATCTCGCGACCTTCTAGGAACCCAACCAGATATTAATTACGGGTATATTACGCTTTCTACGGACTCCCGGGGGCACGTGGGTGTTGCCGGCGCCGGATCGTGCCCTGGGAATTTGACTGAGGCCTAATGAAATGCGTAATAAAAGCGGAGTGACACATTACGAAAATGCTCACCTTTCAACAAGAAATAAAATATATACAAGAATATTAGAAAAAAATTTCAAAGTAGACTAGTGAGTGTTGTGGTTTGCTGTACAGTGATGTTTTGACACTGTTGCCGAAAATTCTACTTCATATAATAGAAGAAATTACGGGAGAATGTAATAAGAAGAAATAATCGAACGTTTAGAAAAAAACTTTACATTCAAAGAGAACAAAACCTCCTGACAGAAAAAACTCTATTAAATGCAGTCAACTCCAGAGTCGACTTTCGTGACTCGTGAGTCGATGAGAACGTGTTATTAAAATCAATGACAACTTGTATAATTATATCTATATATTAATAATATTAGCCTGATGAAGGTCCACTGGAGGACCATGAAATGTTTTTTTAATTAATGTTAAGTTAATTTTTTTCTTTGTCTTTTGTCTGTCTGTTCCTCCAACTTTACTTAACTTACTGGACTCGTACTGTCCTTCAAGACTAGGGCTAAGGAAGACGGGAAGGCGGAAGTTGTTCAGCGTTCTTGATTGGGGAAGGCGTAATAAGGCAACTCCAGTCGCTCAGAGCATGGGTCGCTTCAAACACGGTTGCTCATAGCACGACACCTTCTCATCGGCACACGATTCACTATAGTTGCCTGCATTTAATTTATTTCTGTAGTGAGTTACACGAATCTGATACATAACCTTTTTTTCTCCCAGAGGATTAAATTAATTTTTTATCGTTTCATACACTCTCTCGCAATTTTTCCTATTGTGGACTTTTGTTGTTTACGTTTTCACGATGAAAGTTGTTTTCTACGTAACACATGAGACGGTTTAGTCTACGCTGTACTGAAATGATTTAGTTGCGCAGTAAGACCGTTTATTTATAGAAATTATTGCATAATGCGAGCAGGAAAATCTAACTTGTTTTGAGTCGCGACCAGAAAATATTAAAGAGTAAATAAATATTACAAGAAAAAGTTACTGAATGCGGTTTGGAATGTTCAGTCATCCAAAGGAAAGACTTCCACTGCCGTGTCCAAATTACAGTCACGTTGGATTATTAATAATTAATTGAATTAGCTTGGATAATTAGGTCTAAACAAAAAAATAAACTCTAAAACTCTGGTCTGTTGACCACGTTATATTTTATTAAAAGAGAAGCACATTACATGATTTTTTTAATTAAGAATCTTTTTTGTAGAACATACGAACTACGTAGGTAGTAGACTCTCGACCTTTAAAATAATTATTATCGACATTATTTGTGAATACGTTTGTTCTCTATATTTTATTTTAATGTTTGGCACGAACGTGGGTTTCGATCTCTGGCAATATTTGCAACAAGTACATGGAAGAATAAAAGGAAAACGACAGAGAATAGAATAATTGTTTTTAATGTAACTGCTGTAATTTCATAATTAAATGTTATAACTTCAATAATTGTCAAAATATATTTACTGTTCACAATCTAATGCTTAATAAATAAATCGGCATTACTGCTTATTATTTCTGTTTTCTCCGAACTGGTACTTTTAATTTGAATTACAGGGCGTTCGATAATTAATAACCCTATTTTTCTTTTTCTTCGTTTGTTATTTCAGAAGTCCTACAGTCGATGATGATGATGATGATGAACAGTTATATTGCGGCTTTTAACTGTTGTAAACAATTTCTTAAAATCATTATTTCTCTAAACCGTATCGCTAGCATAAAATAGGCACTTTATTTACAAGTCAACAATTTTTGTTTCGTGCTCAAGGGCAATTAACATTAGCTACAGAATGTGACGTAAGAGTTTTCTTGCTCCCTTTGAGGACAGTCGGAAGTGCAGCATCATCAAAATGACGGTGACTGAGATATTTATAACAATATAGGCAGCAGCGAGAGCGTAGCTTGTATGTGAAAGAAACATTCGAACAGGACACGTGTAAAATTAAGCCGTCAGCAAATATTCGAAGCCGGAGTAGCTACAATAATTTAGAATTGTTTTGAAGAATAAATGTAAGACTTGGAGACGAACAGCTGGTAGTTCAGTGACAATCCTGATAATTACTTTTTCGCCGAGGATCGCAAGATGTAAACTGACTGATGCAACGCGAGTGTTGGACACTGTCACCTTTTCCTCCTTATCAGAAGCTGCTGCATGCGGGTCAGAGTTGAAGATTGTTCGTATCTACAAACCGCGAGGTTATCTCACCGAAGTTAATGTGTTAGGAACAACATAGAAACAAATCTGGCACTCGGCGGTTTATAAAATTATGTCATAATCATCGAAAACAAAGCATGACATTGACAGATAACATGAAACTATTTTCGATTGCTTACTTATGGATATTTTTCTTCTTTTCACACTGAAGTTCTTCAAACAATCTAATTTGAATAAACCAATATAACCATTCATTTAAAAAATAAATAAACATTGGGAAAAATGCGATGTGTGTTTATTTTACATACAGGGCAACATAAATTCAAAACAATCTTATTTGTGGTTGTTCAAATTTAGCTGTAAACAGTGAAAAAGTGAAAAATGTATTACAATTTAAAACACAACAAAATATGTAATATTTTTGAGAATGAAATAATAAATTTGGGAAGAAGGGAAATTATTTTAATGTCTACAGGAATCCTCATTTCCTTACATAGAAGTTTACGATTAATTTATGCCGATTCCTGCGTAATTCCTTATTTCCAAACAAGGAAATATGCAGGTTTCTACGAATGTCTTTGTGTAAATTGATCTTGTTTTTTTCTGCGGGGAAATTAAACTATATATTTTTGGATCTTCAATCCGTATAAGAGGAAATGAAATGTCACATTGAACCAACGTGGAGAACCCTCCTTCTTATATGACAGAAGCTTTATATTTGGCTTTTAGAGTTTACTATTCTTTTTTCTACAAAGAAGGAAACTAAAGGTCTGAATTTTTAAAAGGACGAGCATTATTCGTGCACCATATATGAAAATTTTCACTGATCTATATAGTAAAAAATATGTATATTTGTATGTATGTATGTATTTACGTTAATATCTATACAGATTTAATTCGCGTGGACAAATAGCAACAAAAATTGGTACACATATTCTTAAAAACGGTACTGTGTGTGGGGGGGGGGAGCTTGGGTAAGAAACCCCTAGCATAAAAGTGAAACGAAATATAATTAAAAAGCGTAATTTTGTGTTAAATTGATGCTCAAGATACCATGACGTCACGAGACAGAAAAAGACGTTACTACGCAATGAATAAAGGAAATATTTTGTTTTCCGTAATGAAATAAAGCAGAAATATTTTCATGGAATAAAAAGTATAATTTTATCCAGCAATACTCCATAGAATGTTAATAAAAACAATAGGAAATACTTTACGATCCTTGCGGAAAATGTAAGTTAATTTTCGTGTCATATTAGT
The DNA here is from genome assembly GCA_037074705.1 of Zhengitettix transpicula. Lineage (NCBI taxonomy): Eukaryota > Metazoa > Arthropoda > Insecta > Orthoptera > Tetrigidae > Zhengitettix > Zhengitettix transpicula. Next base: position 224,764,960 of record CM073590.1, read on the forward strand.
GACTCCAATATGGCGACCATTTGTTTACATTGTGAATCTAACTAAGAATTTCTTCAATTTAATCTTTCGTAATGCCTGAAGACTGGGGGACAATTATATCCTGCAATACTCAAGGAGTATATTTAAGAAGAAATTCGGAGGTATGTTTGTTGGGACTGATGCAATAAAATGTATTTTACAGTTGTTCTATTAATGCACTATCGGTCGAAAGTGTCTACGGACATTTATATTTAGGTTAAATCACTTCTTCACTAAAGATTTATATAGAATTAAATACTTTTTCGGGTTTATATAAATAAGTAACGCCGTACAACTAGAATTAATATAAATTACAACAACGCAGATATATTTTTCACGAAAGCTTACAACGTATTAGTCACTGGAGATCTAGATAAAGCTGATTATTTAAATTGTGTTGATTTGTTCGTATTATAATGACTGAGAATTACCCACTTTCTATACAAAGGACCAAACGTACGAGTCAAGACTTTCGAGTTCGAATTCGGAGATCAGAAATTATTTGGTCCATAACTAAAGTAAAGTTGATGGAGGAACACGTGTATGGAGCAAATCAATAACAGACAAAAGGCCGCCCTGAGATCCTAACAAACTGCGGATCAACAAGCGAATTCTTTATTCTTATTGCTAATTAATTCTTACGGCTGTATTGTGAAATTGGACTTATGCGGTGGAGGGTAAATCTGTGACCAACGCTGCTCGTCGACGTTGCTGCAATCCAGCAGCAGGCTAATTACTGTCGGTTGCCGTGGCAACTGGTAGAAATCCGGTCATAATTATCTACAGACAACGCATTTCGCGGAAACTGGATCCATATTAATATTCAGTCGTTTTCAATGGTCTCCATAGAGAAGCCGAAACCGTGCAGTGAATCAACCACATACACCAGTAATTTATCTTAATAATAAATATATTATTTTATATAAATAAGCTATACTAATTAATTATTATTAATTATAATCAGAGGTAATTCCCCTTTATATTTCATTATAGTCATTTTTAAGATTTATACATAATTCTAAAAAAATTATCAATTAGGAATGTTGGAGTATGAATGCGGTTTGTATTATACTTAACTGTTTGATGAAAAGCGTGGATCGTTAAAATACTAATATTTGGTAAGTGGAGGTAGGATGTTCTTCTGACTGATTTTAAGAGAAATAATAAGAATGAAGGGATGAAATTGAGAGAAGAAGAAAGTTGGTATCAAGGACAAAGGAGTGAATTAAGGATTAATCAAATATTACATTCAGCATTGTTAACAAAATTCAAATCCAATAGAATTTTTTTATTATTATTGATTTATAGTCGCGTCAACCCGTTGGTTATTGGCGACCCTCCAATAGTATTTACATATTTAAGTTACAGTAGGTTTGAAATTTCCAATCGGAGACGAACTCGAGGAGACTCTTGATCGCCGTGGTGTGTATGCAGAAGTCTTCTCCAGAGAATTCGGCTATGGTCCTCCTACGTATATCTACATAGAATTAAAATATTAAAATGTAATTGATGCATTAACAGTTCTTGTGTTTGACGAAGATGGAAGCGTAACCGATGGAAACGTTGTCTTTGAATTCTAATTTGAGCCCAGAACTGTTTATGCACAATTAAAATATCTCTCTATTTCAGTGGAAAGTCTCTTAATCTCTAAAAAATGGCAGTAAACAGATTGTCATATACTAAGGTATCGTTCTAAAGATCGAAAACACTCGCAGTTGGTCGAAGCATGGTGAAGACAATGCTGCGTTCCGGTCATCGGAAGGACGTGGGACAAGTAGCAAGAGACCAGCGTTCCTGATGCAGGTTTTCCAGGGTTTGTCCTGCACTGCTTTTAGGTGAATATTGGGTAAGAGCCTTTTAACATTAAACTATAGCCTGGGGTCCGTAGATACACCTTGGCTACCTTCCTCTCCCTTTAAAATTCCCTTTGCTATTAGAGGGAAATTACCAACATGAGGATTACCCTGTCTGTCATTATTATGACTACAACTCGGTTTATTTGAAAGTGAAGTAATATTAATCATTATGATTATTCTTAAATATAAGATATAGTGAGGAAGATTTTTTTTTAGGGCAACAGGCTACATGAGGGTGATCCACATCGGGCAACTCCCCTTTAATAGCATAGGAAGGGATTTGAAATGAGGGATGCGGAAGGGTAGAGGAAGGTAGCCAAGGGTTAACTAGGGCCCCCGGGCTATGGTTTAAGGATCCTAGCCGGCATTCGCCTAAAGAAATGCAGGGAAAACCCTAGAAAAACCTGCATCTGGTAGGTCGGGCATTGGGTACTTGTCCCACGCCCTTCCGATAGCGGGAGAGGAGTTTGCTGTGGGCACGCAGCATTCCCTTCTCCGTGCCTCGACCAGTTTAGGAGGTAGCTGGCCGACTATTCCAATGGGAATAGCGGACAACTCTTACCGTATGCCCAAGTTATTATGGTCTGGCTTTATCGACTCCTTTTAGACTGCTGCATATAAGTGCGAAAAAGAATGATGTATATTCTCGTGGATGGTCAAAAATATATGTATAAAAAAGAGTAACGACAGACAGCAATGCGAAAGCTTAGGGTTCATAGATAACTCCCGTTTCTGACACTGTAAACAACTCATTTCCCTTGAAAAATGTCTGTTTTGCATTATGGACGGGACTTGGGGCGCCGAAATAAACTCGACGATGGCGAGTTATCGGACCGAAATAAACTCACTTGAGACTTCATTGCCGCCGTCGAGATTTCTCTCATTTCCTCCGAGAGGCGTGGTGATTTTGCAGAACGAAAGCCACTTTCTCTCCCGTTCCAGCAGTTCTCCCGCGCCTCAACTTGCATTATGTGGCACTATCAGGGAAAATAAACACCCTTCCCATTTTAATTTTTTTCGCTGAACTATAACGTCACTTTTGAAAGAATGGCGGAGAATTATATACATAATTAGGATTAACGCCAACAAGTTGTAACTACCGAAAAAATAACGTGTTTAAGTTGGTGTTTCCAGAATTTGAAATATTCCAGCGTATTTTCTCGTTACTCCTCAAGAGGAAGAGGAAAAACCTTCAGAAACGATTTGATATTATTTTCTCGGTAGTCTGTTTTCCGCCCAAGTTTGACGCTGCAATCGTTACATCAACTGGTCAACCTTGAACCATTTAACGATAACCCATATAATTTTCTTTCGGATTAATTAGAACAGACGATTTTGTATAAAGTTTTACTACAAATTTACGTGGAATTCAGAGCTGCGCCAGACGATTTGCATCCTGTTATTTTGTCTTCTACAAGAAAAATCCTATTTCGTGTATATTAATTCCCAAACCTTTCCAGCATGTCTGATTTTCACTTACGGACATTCTAAGCTGCAGCTATATTGCTAGTGACACTTTTCTTTGCTCGTATTTTATAATTACTTACTCGTTATGCCAGACTTACGACATTCTTCGGGTCTTCGATTCCGTATAAACTTTTGCACTTCACGTTCTGTTATCATTTAATTCATTATTTTAAGAAGATATTCTCTCCATGACCGAAAATGATATTAGCATGCACTAGTGAATTTAATTTATATTAAATTTCGTTCAGAATTGTTTGATTTTAAAAAAAAACATCAGCCAATTAGTCAGAAATTGATTATGAAAAATTTGTAATAATTATTTATATGCAACGCGTGTGAAAATTCACGTTCATCATCATGTAATTATTCATAATTAATCATTTAACTCAAATTTATTCATAAAGATGTCGCAAAAATGTAAGGAAGAAACTTAGTGTTATTTTTATGTTGTTTTTTTTTTTAAAAAAATTATATTTCTGACTGATATGATTTCTTTTAATTATTTAAAATAATACTGATGAATATAATTGATAAATAATTTTATGTGTTTGTTTTTTCATGAGATGTTCTCACCGTCAACGTGGTTTGAATATTATTATTTTTAAAATTATTTTTTATTATAATTAAAATTCACATATCATTCACAAAATATATTTTTGTCGTTTTATTAACGTTAACAGAAGATTTCGCCTGTACTCACCATTATAATGTTGTATGAACGGTATATTTTATAATGATTTATATATAAAAATGATTTGTAATGATTTTTATATAAAAAAATTACCGTTTTTGTAGAATTATAATAGCGAATACGGCTGAAAGATCCTTTTATTGATACGAATAGCCGTTCATGTTTACGTGACTCGTCACGTCGTAAAGGGACCAACAACGACAGAAAGTAACAGATTAATTTTTTAATTATAATTAATTTTTTAAAATTATAATAGGGGCACATTTCGTTTTAATAAATAAATTACAAAAAGGAAAAAGTGACAAATGACCAGAGATGATACAAGATATAGAGTTTAATGTTACAATTTATTTAAGATTCGTTCTAAAGACTTATAACTAGTATTAAAAAAATCTCTGTTATATAGTAGGCAGTCCTCATAAGTCTAATCATAGTATGTGTATAGTAAATATAATTATATCTTGGATAATTACTATTAAAAGTAGGGCAATCTCTATTAATCTAATAAATAAAGCAGATCGTTTCTTTGTTAGTGTGTTTCGTACACGTTAATCGTCCGATATTTACATCGAATAAATATTTTTTCCTGGTCAATGAAATTCATATTTCTCTACATGTTCTCTGATATAATTTCACATCCTTTCCGCATGGGAGATCACCCTTAAGGGTGGGGGTGGAGAGGCATTAATAAAAAATAAGCGAGATTCGAGTGAAATCCGGGATTATGAATGTCGCTGAGTTTAATTATTACATTGAACTATTTTATTAACCCACAGTAGAGGGGCTGGACGGAGGAAAATTTTCGAACATGTTAAAACGGCCCATATATTCGTCAAAAGAATTTTTTTCTGGGTCAATGAGTTCAACCGCTTTCGGTATGGGAGGTGGGCACACTTTAGGGATGAGTCGAGGTGCGTTACATAAAAACAACGTAAAAGGGACCAAAATTGGAGTCAAATCGGGTGTTATGGATATATGACAACCCGGGCAACGCCGTAGCCCAGCTAGTACGAAATAATGAGATTGTAATTTGGTTATTATTTATTATCATGTATAATATAAATATTACAACAGCCTTAATAATAAGATATTAAAAATTAATGATATATATTATTAATTATACATTTTACAAGTTTTAGCAAACAGTTAATTACGTTCCGTTAAGATAATTTATGCATAAAGATATTGTTGGGAAAACTTTATTAGATACGGCAATACATACGTGGATTTCGATAAAATTTTTCAGTTAATATCAGTAAATAAAAACGTAGAATTTAAATATGAAAAATTAACCCACGCATCGAAACGGAAAGTTTGTGTAGAAAATGAAAGTATTTCAGTAAAAATTAATGTCATTTCGTCATAGAGAAAATGGCGGTGAATGAACTCTTCTTGACCGTTGTACCTAAACACGACTTTCCACTAAATTTTGCTACAGTTTATTTTTACCGGAGAACCTTGATATTGTCCTGGTCTCGAGGTTCCGAATCCTGTGACGTTCAACTCGCGGACTGATCTTACGTAAAGGTTGTCGTGGCATCCGGCCAACCAGATATGAGTCATTTCTTCAGAGCTTCTTCACCTCTGCTCATATTTCAGTGACAACGTGTGAAAACTCCCAAAGCGATTCGTGTTGGGTAACACAGAGAGAGGTCTTTGTGTTCGTTAGACTTGCATACATATACATTTAATTACATATTACAATATATATACGATTCCCAATAAATTATGCTGCCGCAACTGCTTTATACCAGAACAAATGTGTACAAGAAACAGTTTTACTGTTAGCAAAATGACCTTAGAGCTTTTTATTTGGGCTGCAAGTCGTTGCACCGTCAAGTGAAGTTAGGGGTGTGTAAAATATAAGAATGAATTCGTTGTTGCATGTGATTTAATAATAAGTGATATGCAGAAATGACGTAGCACAAATTTGAGTACTAAATGAGGTATCTATTTTGACGGGAAGCTGTGAAACGAGCTCGAGGGATTCCAACATGCGAAATTTGGTTGCAGATTATAGGGTGGGACCAACAAGTCTAGGGTGCGTTAAGTCGACGCTCCTAAGAAGAAAGAAGCCATACCAAGTACTTATTTACGTCTCCTAAACCTTTTAGTATTGGGCCAATGACCTGAATAATGCAGTTAATATGCCAATTACCTTCGAAACCCCCCATAAGCATTTGCGGTTTTTTTTAGGTGTAGACAGGCTGCTTGAGGGTAATCCACATAGTGGCAACTCCCCTCTTATAGCATAGGAAAGGGATTTGAATGGGGGGATGCGGAAGGATTAGAGGAAGGTAGCCAATCGTTAACTAGGGCCCTCGAGCTATGGTTTAAGGATGCTACCCGGCATTCGCCTAAAAGTAATGCAGGGAAAACCCTAGAAAAACCTGCATCAGGTAGGTCGGGAATATGGTACTTGTCCCATGCCCTTCCGATGGCGGGGTCGCAGCATTCCCCTCGCCATGCCTTGACCAATTTAGGAGACAGCTGGCCGACTATTCCAGCCCCAAATGAGAGATACTGTATTAACGTAAAATTAAATATATATTTATTTCTGTTCCGAATGCAGTTTTCTCATTTTTTTAGGGCAACAGGCTACATGAGGGTAATCCACTTTGGGCAACTCCCCTTTAATAGCATAGGAAGGGATTTGAAAGGGAAAGGGGGGGATGCGGAAGGGTAGAGGAAGGTAGCCAAGGGTTAACTAGGGCCCCCGGGCTATATTTGAAGGATCCCACGCCCTTCCGATTGCTGTGGGGACGGAGCATTCCCTTCTCCGTGCCTTGACCAGTTTAGGAGGAAGCTGGCCGACTATTCCAATGGGAATAGCGGACAACTCTTACCGTATGCCCAAGGTCTGTGACATACACCTCTCAGAACAGGGCGCGGTGCCTCGGCTTGTGGAAACCTTAGTTACAAAACGGAGAGGAAAAGGCATCCCCAAAGGTAGCCCCTTCGTATCTCTCCTACAAGGTTCTGCCTGCGAGAGAATATCCCTCGCAGGTACTGCCTGATGTTACGCCGCAAAGAGGGAGAGAGAGAGAGCAAAAAAAAACCAGATCCGACGAAATTTTATTTAAAGATACTGAACTCGTAAATCTTTTTACAGAATTTTAATACTCAGCTGAGCGTAAACATTCCATGTTTCAAAGGATGAACTAAAAATTTAGTTGGCACGGAAGTGACTGGCGCTGGGCGTCACGAATACTTGATTCCAAATCCTTATGCGAGTTATTTCTGTCAGGTGGTTTATTAATAATTGGCAAGGATAAAATTCACTTCATAGCAACATGATTATAAATATATTATTAGAAGAAGTTTTCTTCTTAACTGACGTCGCAAGCGGAGTTGTTCGAATACCGACGTATTTGGGAATTTAAGTGAGTTTCCAGGATACAGAAATAAGGATCTTCTATGATTTTCACACACAAAGGCAGAAAGCCAGGTAAAGAAGTTTGTCATGAAAGAAATACTCTAGTCATGTTACAGTTTTAAGCGAGTGTTACAATATCTGCATGAACAAGTAAAATACTTTTTCTATCTCCAATTTAAAACAACTTTTTTTATGAAATCTTCATCAAATAAAAATCCAATTATTGAAGTCCTCAAAATATTTATTATTGCATTAGTAAGCAACAAAAGTCAATTGTTCAAATTACAAGAGATTTCGGCTATTAATGGGGCAAAATCAACTGAAAAAACACATATAGACGTAAGAACATATATAACTTTTTTTTTCATTTTTTAGAAGTTATGTGTTCTTACGTCTATGTGATTTTATTCAGATGCATATGCCCATCAATAGGCGAAAGCTCCTGTAATTTTAACAATTGTAGTTTGTTGCTTATTAATGCAATAATATATATTTTTATTACAAATTTCTCCAAATATTCAAAGAATATAAAATATCCATCATTTACAGATCCACTAATATACCCTTTCATACTTGATTAAAAACCACAAGGACCCACTTGACACATACAGCAAACATTGTGTTGTATACAAAATCACTTGCTCTAATTGTAATTCCTGCTACATAGGGCGAACTAAACGTTCCCTTAATACACGTATCAAAGAACATATATCTAATATCAAACTTCGCATTGATAAACAATCTGTAGTATCCAAACATATCATCAATTCTAAACATACATTTGATTGGCAAAATGGTAAGATTTTAGACGTTGACACCAGGCACAATTCAAGACTCATTTCAGAGATGCCTCACATTAAATCAAAAACCACAGCTATTAATGTACAAACAGACACTATGAAACTCAATAATTGCTATGATTCCTTATTATTAAGCTGAACCTTCTGTTTTCCTATTGTCCTTGCTCCCTTATTGTTATGCTGCTAACTCTTCGGCTCTCCCATTGGCGTTGCGTTTTCGTCGCTTTTGAGTTTTGTCAACTGATAAGTGCAGTTGTGTCGCTCTAGGCTCTTCCTCGCACTTACGGAAATGAACAAGGATCCCAGAAACGTTGTGTGGTATTTATATTACCCTTTATTGTCTGTATAGGCTATCTTTCTTATTCATATATTTTGAGAACTTCAATAATTAGTTTTTTATTCGATGAAGAGTAGTTTTTTTTACAAATTTTACAAATTCGTCCATTAATTATATAATTGAACTGGCTGAATTATGTGATTTGTTTGGTTACCTCAGATTATCGAATACATTGGCCTCGATGTTGAACGGGCGTTTTTTCTGCGTTGAGGATGAGAAGAGATCTAAATATGGCATAAAATCACGAGTGTCTTTTAATGTTTTGTGCAAGTTCAAAAGGTTTCATAACACTTTAACCTTCTCATTTTCAACTCGATAACAGAAGGGAACAAAAAAAGTAAACAGCAATGTATATGCCTTAAAACGACTATCTGCAGTATTAAATAGGGACAACTTTATTAAGGTATATTAAGGGTTAATTGAAATGATTAAATTAAATAAATTTAATTTATTAAAAATAAAATTTTATTCTTCAAATATCAGCATCGCTTTACATGATCAAAGATTGAAGTCTTTCATATTAATATTCAATAAATAGTTCTTGGAATTACACGTGTAAATATAAATATGCATAACCCCTGTGAATTCCGAGAACTATTTATTAATCGCTTTGCATATTTAATTTCCTCAAATTCACAAACCAAATTTTATATTATTTTTTTTATTTCTGGCTTTCTAAGAAAATACAACTTTATAATTTTACAACAGTTACATCTAATTACTCTTTCTCTCAGGGTCTTTACTGGGCTTGATAATAAGAACAATCAAATTTAATAAACTAATTAACAAATCAAAATTGAAATGAACGGAATATAAATTCTAAACACAATAAACAAAACGAAAACAAAACAAGATAACGAAATCTGACTTATACCTTTAATCCTCGTTTACAGACTTTAAATAATTGTTTTTGTACTCACGAATGTCTTTCTGGTACCAGATCTTATTCTTGAAGCTTGAGGGCACGACTCACTAAAAAGGCCTTTATTCACTGATTCTACACATCATTTTTAATAAACACGGTCGTAGTTCTCGTTGTTATTCCACTTGGAATTTTGGGATCAGCCGCTCCCTCGGTCAGCCCTCGGACGTAGGTCTCCTCGATGCCTTTATGCGAAATTTTATTTCGCATCTGTGTGGTGCAAACCTTTTGCTTCCACTTTGCGATTTTATATCAAGAGTCTCTCCGTCAACAACTATTTACTTGTGTTTTATAGAGTTTAATAGATCTCGCAGTTGAACTTCCTGGACCACGCTATTCGTTCTTTTTCGGTCAGCCTCCTCTCTCTCTCGAAACGTTTGCCGGACTGGCCTTCCGTACGAGCGCGCGGTTTCAAACAGCAATCGCCGACAAAGAGCCGTGATTGTTGCTTTCAAGAAATGTACCGCTAGCAATCCAATTATATTAAAACAATTAATGGCCTATAATTAGTATTACAATATATTAAGGATTAATTTATCCACATATAAGCTACGGTATTGAAATATGCGGTTGAGCTGCAGCTATATTTATGGATAGACGACTAACACGAAAAAAGCAAAGATTAGGTATATATTGGACTGAAACTAAGAGAATCTTGCAGAACAATCTTTAGAATAAACAATTTATTAACTGTTTATGGAATATAAATAACTATGGTGAAAAAGAAAAAAAAATCCCTCCCGGGTCAAAGTTTAACAAAACATAGAAAAAAACTAGAGGGAATAATTATTTTAGAGTTAGAACGAATTTAAAGAAAACGGAGAAGGACCCAATCCTCAAAGGAATTATATTATTTAACAGACAGCCACATCAAATAAAACAATTTTAAAAGTAGTCTAAAACAATATCTATCTCAAAAAGTATTGTACGAAAGATTTGTAATCGGATTAAAAATTATATATGTTATTGTATGTCAATTATGTACTATATATATTTATTTTTATTTTTAAGACAGTATTTCTAATATTGTATTAATACAATCTATGGAAAAGTAAACATATTATTATAATTATAATATTTACCCCTCCACTTATAACAGACCACACCCCACTCGAAGTAGCAACCCTGATCGTTACTCTCGACGTGGAAAAGTCCATATAAACAGTCGTGAAAATGCTGCATGTGTTTTGCCCCTAAATGCCCAATGAACCTTGTCTGCGGGCAGATCCGGTCCGGTCCAGATAAAATCGTCACGGTTGCTGAACAAGCACAACCTGCCGTCAAAGTTAATAACAATTTCCTATCCAAGAGATGTTCAACAATGATAACAGAAACATAAGATGCACGCAAACTTGCGATCCGGAGGAATGAGGACACAGTTGAAGGTCAATACTGGAGACCACACACACAGTAGGTGTGTGCAAAACAAGGGACCTAATTCCTTGGCGGCTGTCTTCCTTTTCGTAATTTGGAAGCGTTTTGCGGAACAGTCACGTCGACGCAAGCACTTTGCAGTTTACGTGTTTGTTTGTTCGCGGCTTTACGGACGTGACTCACCAAAACAAACTGTGGTGAGCGCCATGTTGGCTGGTGGCGTGATGCGTTCCTCCAAGGACGTAAGCCACAGCTGATGGATGGGCGGCGTCAAGGATAGGGAATACACATCAACGCTAAGCACGTCTTCTATTCCGCAGAAGTGGCCTTGAGGAGACCACAACCACGAAGCCTGCTCGTTATGGATCAGTCACGCTATTGACAGAGATTGGCTTGCAGTTCTGCACCGTCGAGGAAATAGGACTCAATGTCACGCTTTTTAAATGGAGACACTTGTCAGTCTCTTATGCATTTATTAAATTCTGTTGTATTGCTACTAGATTTGCACGTAATTATTGAAAATTGTTAATTTAAATTTCTGAGGTTTGAAAACTGAGCCGCCATTTTGCCGCGGACATCACCGTGCTACTGCGAACTATGAAGTTTCTTAGCAACGTAATTATAAAAAAGAGTTTAAGATGGACAGTGTTTATAACTTTATTATTGAGCGAGAAAAACTTAAATACTTAACGACTAATGCTGAATTGACCTTTATTAAAGACTAAAATGTACTGATTTTTTTTAGGGCAACAGGCTACATGAGGGTGATCCACATTGGGCAACTCCCCTTTAATAGCATAGGCAGGGATTTAAAAGGGGGGATGCGGAAGGGTAGAGGAAGGTAGCCAAGGGTTACTAGGGCCCCCGGGCTATATTTTAAGGATCCTACCCGGCATTCGCCTAAAGAAATGCAGGGAAAACCCTAGAAAAACCTGCATCAGGTAGGTCGGGCATTGGGTACTTCTCCCACGCCCTTCCGATAGCGGGAGAGGAGTTTGCTGTGGGGACGCAGCATTCCCTTCTCCGTGCCTCGACCAGTTTAGGAGGCAGCTGGCCGACTATAATTTTTCATACTTAAAGTTGTCTTTCCTTGTCAACCTGTCTGTAGGTCTTTGTCAAATAATGGTTTAAAACAAACAAAAGCTAGACAGCAAATATGAGACGCAAAGATATAAAAATAATGATGATACGTGTCAGAGGTTCAACAAAAATAATCATTTTATTATACCTTTTTGGTGTTCATCTATACCAAATTTCTCAATTTATTAAACAATATGAATGATCCATCCTTATTAAAAATGTATAAAATGCCATAAATATCCCGTAAACATATTCCATCGAAATAATACAATTGATGAAATTATTTGTAAAAATTGTGCCTCGTGTTATTTCGACGAGATTAAAAGCCCTTTGATTACTAAAATTAATTTTATATCTCCAAATTACATCAGTGAACACTGTTTGGAATTAAATCATAAGTTAGATTCTGAAAACGCCATTTATTTTAGATAATGAATCCAATTAAAAAACATTATCTCTGAAATGTTGCACTTCGAGCTTAATTCTTTAAATATCAAGCAGGGTACCGTTTGCCTTAACAACATCTCTGATTTTTTTACAGAATCTCTGGCATTTATAATCTTTGCTTTTATAACCTTTTATCTCACATCATCTACGTAACTTTAGTTTGTCTTCAAACAGTGTTTCACAATGGCTTACAAACAAGGTATTTCAAATACAAAAATATTAATATGTAATGTATATAAATATATAATACAGAGAAGTTATAAATGACATATAAATTCATTAGTAAATTATTCTTTGTAAATGAAGAAAGATTAATATGTAAATGAGAAAAATTCAATACTCTATATAATATATACAATAATATATAGTAATTTACAAAAATGTATCACAAGAATATGAAAGGATTACTTAACATTTATCTAAATATTATAAACATAATAATAGAAATTCTATTACATTTTACTTAAATTATTTCATTTTTTATCAAACATGGCCCAATCAAAATTCAAATAATGAACCTTAAAATTATAAACACTAGAATATGCACAAAATAATAAAATAAACAGTAAATATGTATTACTTACAACACAAAAGAATGGTTAATTGTTAGGCAGAGTTGGTTTTGCAGATCCACCAAAAAAAGCTCTTATTGATCCCCACAACATTTACTTTTAGTAGTTTATTTATGTTACGTTGAGTGTTTATTTTGCAATTTTAATATTATTTTTTTATATGTAAGCCTAATAACGATTTTCAATTAATCATTTTACAAAGTTTTTGACTTTCAATTATCATCATTGGGACAGTCGATGTTTTAATAAATGTTAAACTTGTAAAACGTGGGCTCACTCTTGTGGTTTGCGAAATAATTTATAACATAACATTAAGAATTTAAAACAATAATAGTTATTGTATACTTGGAATGTTTCTAAAAAATCTGAATCATTTCCCGAGTAACCTTCACCAAAATTGCAGCAGGTGATGTAATCTAGATTAGTAATTTATCTATTTGCTATAATAATCTGTTTACTTTATTACTATTTTTATTTAGTGTTGTGTCTACTCGCAGGTTGTTGGACTTGGTCTGTGAATTTCCTTCTTCACCTTGCCCTGTTCTTCAATTTTTTCTACTCACCAATTATCTTCTTCCTTCTCCTTGAAAGTCCCCTAGCAGCTGTATTATTATTCTTCCACGTCCACTTGACGTTCCTTTCATGATGTGCTGTGTCCGATCCAGTTTTCCTTTCTCTTAATAACTTTAAGCAAGATGGATCTTTTCTCATTTACTCTTCTTAGAACCTCTACTTTTTTTTTTTACTAAAGCTGACTAGTTTATTATTTTCAATTCGGAAGCCTGCGAGAAGATTCTCTCGCAGGTAACCTGCGAGGGATGTTCTCTCGCAGGCAAAACCTTGTAGGAGAGATACGAAGGGGCTACCTTTGGGGATGCCTTCTCCTCTCCGTTTTTGAACTAAGGTTCCCACAAGCCGAGGCACTTCGGCCTGTTCTGAGAGGTGTATGTTCAGGGGTCGCAGACCTTGGGCATACGGTAAGAGTTGTCCGCTATTCCCATTGGAATAGTCGGCCAGCTGCCTCCTAAACTGGTCGAGGCACGGAGAAGGGAATGCTGCGTCCCCACAGCAAACTTCTCTCCCGCTATCGGAAGGGCGTGGGACAAGTACCCAATGCCCGACCTACCTGATGCAGGTTTTTCTAGGGTTTTCCCTGCATTACTTTTAGGCGAATGCCGGGTAGGATCCTTAAACCATAGCCCGAGGGCCCTAGTTAACCCTTGGCTACCATCCTCTACCCTTCCACATCCCCCCTTTCAAATCCCTTCCTATGCTATTAAAGGGGAGTTGCCCAATGTGGATGACCCTCATGTAGCCTGTTGCCCTAAAAAAATATATTTTTTCAATCTTCCCCAACACCAAATTTTAATACAGATCCCTGCTCCAGATGTAGCACTTTCTCAGTTTCTTTCTAAATTCTCGATTCGTAGACTAAATGAATGTTATGTTTTTTTGAAGATGAGATGAGAAATAACTGTATTTATTCACGACTATTTAATTTATCACAACGTAAACCCATATGTGAATCGACCTGTTTCCCTCGCAGTCGACCACAGCACACAGTAAGTCCCTGACTGAAGAGGTCGAAAATAGTATTATTTCTATTACAAATCATTTTCTGTCTGCAAAAGACTGTGTTGTATTTGGAATATATAATGTCCATCCCTTTCCAACTGCGTTATTGCAAACCCCATCTTGCCGGCTGAGATGAGTTTGATTCAATCCGTCGTCAAGAGTGAGCGGCGACTTAATTATGCGACAGAACGAGCTTGAACCTCTCCCACATTTATTGGACTTGCGTAATGAAGGCTGACGTCTTGAAATGAGATTTAAACGAGTTCAACAAGATTATGGAAATATTGGAGATAATCAACTGGTTTATTACGCGTTTGTGATCCCACAACATGGAAATTACGTCCTCTCTTAGAGAACACATGCCGATAAATTATGGATGCAGGATTTAAATACGTAACCCGCATTATTCAGAGTTCCTAATGTGATGCAATATTAAACCCGCAAACGTGTGAATTATTCACCACGGTCCCCTTTTTTTTGTGCCCGTTCTCACTCAAAACAACAAGCTTCTCCTTAAATATTCAAACAATTCCCTCTGGATCTAAAATTTATTACACTACTTGATCTATGCAAAGATCGTAGTTGCTATTTCTGCGAGCCAACAAATCTTTGTCCTCTTTGACCACTGATTTTATCACTTAATTTAGCCGTTTCACAGTTTTATCTCTCTTTTCTATAACTACAGTCCACTCAAGCTCATGTGGCTTCAGATTATTCTATCTGATTTAATTATTCCACTTTTTAAAGTCCACAAGGTAAAAAAATAAAAGGATTTTAGAATAGAATCTTTTGCTTTCTATTTTTATATTTGAATGCAGTAATTATTTCTACAGTCATACCAAAATATGTAATCCTTTGGATATTTGTTCAGTGTTTGATACGGTTACTGCGATGGAAGTAACAAGAATAAACCTCTGAATAAAACAAACAAAATAACGTCCTTCGGATATATTTAACAATTATTTACTACTTATGATTAAAAAGTTGTATTAATCATGAAATATTTAACTAACAACACAACAAGGTTTCTGTACATGCAATATATCGGATTAATTAATAATAAAGATAGCCAATTCAGTGAAAAAAGTGATAATATAAATACCACACAACGTTTCTGGGATCCTTGTTCCTTTCCTCAGGTGCGGAGAAGAGCCTAGAGCGACACATCCTTCTTATTAATTATTTTTTTCCAATCAGAAGTAATTTTTTTCATTTTAATATATCGGATTGTTATGACAGACGTAAAAATAAAGTATTATTTGAATAACATCCTTATGTGCGGACTATATACCTGTATGTAGGTCTTCAGCATCGTCAGGTAGAAGTTTAGTATCAAACTTGTAATAGAACTCTTAACTCCCACGAACTCCACGGTCTTTGCATGAAGCCTAAAATAACATAAAAAGGATCTGTATGATTTTTTTTATTAGAAAATTATCAATCAGAACTATATAATACATGTTCCATGAGTTAATGTGATGATACCCATCCAATGACGTCATCCGGATTGTGATCTTATACTGCTTTCAGGTCATTCGGCCATTACTTGTTCTGGAGTCTTCTGTAGGGAGCGTCACGTTGCAGGGTGGACGCAAGTTCGTTTGGGTGAAGTTGGAGACGCAGGAAGTGGCTGGTGCATTCTTCTTGAACGGTTGGCATTCCGAGGTCCGTATGTAAAGTTCGATTGCTGACGTACCAAGGTTTCTGAGTGTTTTAGATTGAAATCGTTGGATGACGTTGACGTTGGATTTGCAAGAGCAGCCCCATAGCTCAATGCCATATGTCCAAATTGGTTTTATTATACCTTCGTAGAGTAAGATTTTGTTTTCAAGCGATAAACACAATTTCTCCCCAGTGCCCAGTATATTTTTCTCAGTCGCAGTTCGGATTCCTTCATTTTTTTTAATATATGTTTTTTCCACGTTAGTTTCTTGACCAAATGTAGACCCAGATAGCGAACTTCGTTTGATTGTGGGATTTCTATATTGTTTAGGGACACTGATGGACATTCTGAACGGTTTAGTGTGAAGTTGACTTGAGTACTTTTCGCTTCATTGACTTTGATCCGCCATTTATTGATGGAGGGATAAATGGGTTTGAAGGTTTATGGGTCGGTATGTTGAGATAGGAGGACGGTGTGGCATGTATGAATTTTCACCTAGATTCCTCCCTAAATCGTCTTGTCTGAGAAGAGGAGCCAAAATTAACCTTTCATGGGAGTTTCTACCGATGGTGTTAATAAATAAATGAAGGAAAATGATTATAAAAATTTTTACTACATGCTTCACTCCAAGATGAAACAATTACTAAAAAAACGAGCACTTATCGTTCCTAAAATAAGTAGTTCGAGTGAAATGTCTACCTAATGACAACGATGATTATAATCGCGAAACTTTTGTGTTTGGGCAAAACTTTGACCCGGTTTACTAACCTAGAATCGTTTATTAAAACGATGCACAACTCCAACTGACGACAGCGATTGTGATAATCGCGTAAACGATTTGTATTGACAACAATTTGACTCGATCGATAAACCGACGATCATTAATTAAATTGTGATTTAGATAAACATCCACGAGTGTGCATTATAAATTCTTTTATTGGCAGCAGCGTCCACTAAATTCATAACAAATGCATTTAAAATGAGTTTATGTTATACGGAGGATTTATTTTAGGAGGAATTGGCCAACATCCTCAATATTTATTTATAAACATTAAATGATAACTGGAGTACACCGTAACGTTCCTTCCATTTGATTAGGGGCTTCTTCAGTAGTTATCTAAAACATTTTTGCGAAATAAATTATGTATAATTCGGCTCCTTACATTATTAAATAAAAAAAATTAAATATGTTATACATGTTTAAATTTTTTTAAAAAATAGTGAAAAGATGTAGAATTCCTCGAACAAATTCCATGGCCGAAATGAGAATAAACAATGACAATTCGCATAGTTTATACACACAAGAATTAAACATACAAAAATGCCAAATACATTGTTTAAAATCATAACAGCACAAAATTTAAATTTTGTGTTTCATCTTTTACAATAATGGAATTTGTATTAGACTTAATGTAAACGTGAACAGTATTTTCTTTTTTCATCTGAGATTTTTCTATTAATCCAATCAATTTTATTGTTAGTTACTTCTACTTGTTTGCTCAGAACAAATTGTTTCCCTACTGGTTGTTTTAGATTAGGTAAATGTTCTTTAATTTCTTTTATGAAGATTTAGTTTTGTCTGGCCTATATAACGGGAATTCCAATCTAAACGTTAAATTTTGTATAGTGAATTGTGTTTTCTTAAAATATTGAAATATATTGTAAGGATTAGACTTATTACCATATATATCAAAAAACTTTATTACATGAAAATATAAAAATACATTAAAAACATTTATTGGGCGCCAGCAGATTTACATATAGTCTGCAAAAAAAAATTAACAATAATTAGCTCCGGCTTTGTTAATGAAATCCTCCTTCTCTACAAGGTAATGTGGGCGGCTCGGTTTCTATTCACAAACAGAGCTTAGTTCCGTACTGTGTAAAAAAATCTTTAACGTCTGAAGGCAGTTTACAATAATGGTGACCCTTACTTTATCTCGTAGCATCAGCAGACTTGCAGCAGATCACTTGTTTTGTAGCACCTCACGATCTCCTTCTTCGGCCTCCACGCGATGGACAATCACACTCCAAAACTTTTGTTCGTCACAGCTCACCAAATTTTGCACCCTCTCGCCTCTCTCACTCCACTTTCAGTCTTTTCTCTCTCTCTCCTCTCTCCCTGTCCTTTCACCCGGGTGAGGAATATATATCCTTACTCCACTCCCCAAAACGATGCAAAAAAAAGGAACGCGTACCCTCGGCTTCTTGGGGCCTCTCGAGCGCACGTGGCTGTTCAGTTAATTCCTTCTCAGGTCCGCGGACAAAAGGGCGGCCACTTACCGATGTTATTCACTACAATATATTTAGAATATTCAACAAAAATTTAAATTCTTATGTGTTGAATATTGCCGCCAAAAGACTGCAATAATATGCTATGGGTCAATGTAGGAAAAACAAAACCAATAAACAGTCCACAGTATCAAGGAAACAATTGATTCATTATATTGCATAATCGAAAAATAAGTCAGAAGCTTACGGTCAGCTGACAATATTCACCGAATGGCTGATCCATGAACTAGTGTTTTAAAAACAGGTATATTTCGACGTCGGTTCAGTAAGTAAAGCCTCCTTTTTTCCTCAAATAAGTTAGTTATGTGAAAATTTTGAATTTGGTGCGATTCCTGAAGCATTCTTCTCTAATCCACTGCAGTATCAACTTCCTAAGACAACTAATGGCAGCACTGTACCCTCTTGCATAATGTCTGACATTGACGTACGTATTAGACAACGTTTTGTGATTGAATTCTTAAATGCAGAAAGAGAAGCACCCATTCGCATTCTTGAAAGGTGGAATAATGTGTGTGGTGAAATAAGTATGGATGTCAGCACTGTTCGTCGCTTTAATGAAGCTGAAGGGGAAACGCAGAGTAAACTTCCGTGCGTCGATGGCTCAGGAAGTAAGACCGCGCTTTTTACCGCAGTGGAATACGTACCCTTGTTAGAAGGCAGACAAAAACTTTGGTAAAGGACTGATACTATATTGAAAATTTAATCATTAATGTTGTCGGTTTATTCAGTGTAAATAACATTTAATCCTTTAGTGCACTATTTTTTGTATTTTTTTAAACTAATGATGCATTTTTGTGAATACACTTTCGAAAAAATAACAAAAAAAATATCAAAGTAATCAAAGGCAATTTGGCTCATGATGTTGCATATCTTTAACGTATTAAAATAAATATATCTAATTGATCATTAATTCGCATTAATTGGATAATTATTATTTTACAGCATTTAGAATACTGTGAGATTGACGCTTAAATTTTATTTCTTGAAGAAAATAAAAAAAACACATAAAATGAATATTTTGAAATTGACCAACGGGTAGAAAAATCTGGCTTGAGGGGTTGACTCTCAGAAAGCTAGGACAGGCATGTTTTAACATGCCCACGGATGCCGAACATATCACATTTCTTTAAGTTTCTGATTTCTTTAATGTTTTGATGATGAAGTCAGGAATAAATTGTTTCTTTGATACGGTGGACTGTTTAATGGTTTCGGATTTACTATAATGACTATTCTTAAGTGTTTTAAATATTTCGTAGCACCATAATTGGCAAATAGGTTGATTAATTTATAATATATGGAGCAATATATCAGATATTGTTTTTAAATTGTGAACCTTATACTGTGGAAAATAATGAAAAAAACACAATAATCGTGCAACGAATGGTACCAACATTGACGAATAAATAATAAACTTCATACATTAGAAAATAAAAAAATATTTAATTGAAATTATGTTTCACCACTTTCAACATAGAATGCTAGAACAAACGTTTGTGGAATTGGTATTCAATATCCTCTTTGATGGGTTTCTGCACGAAAGCGGTTGTGCCAATATTGATTCTTGTGGTGCGCCGCGACGGAACTTTGCCTTACGCACAGATGCTCGGATTTAAATTTTTAAGGAGAACCACAGCTTCGATGCGACTCTGTTTTGCACGTCGCCTGATGTGAATGGCTGATCGTGCCTGGTGTTTAGCGAGTGCGACCACGTAGGAGCGATATGGCAGGAACTCTTGTGAGTGCTTCCGCAGATGCTGGTGGCATTGGAGTGCGGCCAACTCCACACAGCTGTACAACCTGCATCGATCCTCAAGGCAGCGACCTTGCCGTGCCTCGCTTATCTGTGGTCAGTTTCCCTGCAAACTGCCTTCCAAGAACTTCTATCCAAATGCTCTGGTCACCTTCCAGGGAACTCCAACTGTCTTCTGTCGTTGTGTTTTGAGCGGCTTCCAAAGGCAGAGATGAGATATGTGCTCCATTGTTCCCTTCCATTTACGTCGTCCGTGAAACAGAACGGCAATTAATAGCACTCACTCTCCAAGGAGCTGTAACGGAACTTGAGTTACTCATGCCAGAACGGTAAAATATGACCAACGTATTAGTAAACTTGGATCTGTACCATCGGAGGTTCCCCAAGGATCGATTATCGGCCCATCATTATTTATCATTTTCATTATGAATTTTATTTTATATGTTGTCTAAATTATTCTGCGTTTTGATACATGATAATATTTTAATGAAATTTGTATCAACCTCCGAATGAATTGCCCAATAAATTCGTTGATTAAACACACACACATCGCCTTGTCATACTCGGTCTCTCTATAGCGAGCTCATAATTATTCTTACTGTTATGTGCCACACTTACTGGAGCCCTTCGACTTCCTGTTACATATCACAGCGACATCAAAATGTATTTATAATCGACTCACCACTGTCAATATATACTTCCGAAGCAGGTGAATAAATGAATCACTGCCTCCTAAACTGGTAAAAGCACGGCGAGGGGAATGCTGCGATCCCACAGAAAATCCTTCTTCAGCTATCGGAAGGTCGTGGGACAAGTACCAAATGCCCGACCTACCTGATGCAGGTTTTTCTAGGGTTTTCCCTGCATCACTTTGAGGCGAATTACCGGGTAGGATCCTTAAACCATAGCCCGGGGGCCCTAGTTACCCATTGGGTACCTTGCTCTACCTTTCCGCATCCCCCCTTTCACTCCCTTTCCTATGCTATAAGTGGGGAGTTGCCACTATGTGGATTACCGTATACGTAGCCTGTCTAAACCTAAAATATATATATGGGGTAATCCACATCGTGGCAACTCCCCTCTTATATAGACTAAAAGGGGAGATGCGGAAGGTACAGCAAGGTAGCCAAGGGTTAACTAGGGCCCCCAGGCTATAGGTTAAGGATCCTACCCGGATATTTGCCTAAAGGTGACGCAGGGAAAACCATAGTAAATCCTGCATCAGATAGGTCGGTTCTTGTCCCACTCCCTTCCTATGGCAGGAGAGGTTTTTTTTGTAGGGAAGCAGCAAATCAGGGATATTATATATTTAATACAATTTCTGTATTTATATGCTTATTGTACCCTTAGACCACGTTGCCCTCGTCGCTTTCGACAATTTATGGCGTCAGGTAATTTTTTAATATTAAATTACCAAAACAATTATTTATATACAATTTGTTTCTCGAGCAATGATATATGTACATGTCTACAGGGATTGGCGGCCATTAATTCGCGAAGACAAACTTCATTTACAATACTTTTACGCTCAAACGGTTTGGGCTGTATCCCCGACGAAGCCTACATGGCAACTGCCTTTACAAATAGACGCGCGCTCTCACACAACAATAACAAACGATATGCGGCGTGGCAGGAGGCAATAATCCAACAACACCACATTATCATATTACAATACATACATATATATATATATATATATATATTGTAATATCCACATAATGGCGTATAAATAAAAAAAATTATATTTCTTAAACAAACAAATTTTATTAACCTTTATCAGAATTTACAGCAGAATTTAATATTTAATATTATAAAAAGATCTCTTTCTCTCATGGGTCTCTACTGGGTTTGATAACGGACAGAACTCAAATATTAAATGAACCCTACATTTATCTTTAACTTAAACAGAAGTATCGACGAAACTTATTACCGAACTTATTCTACAGATTGCTTCTAAATTTACAAGAGTTTATTTTATTATCAAAAGAAGAGAACGATATCTGACTGTATCCTTTAATTACGTTTACACATGTTAATACCATAAATTTCAACTCACGATTTCTCAGGTACCTTTGGCTTGTTCAATAAACACGCACTTTATAGCTTGGACGTTTACACACACTGACTCTAACACATATTACTGGTTCGACGATAACTGGTTCTGCATACCCGGCGAAGATATCCCAGTTGCTCGTGGTTACACTACTCGACGCTGGATGTTGTATCCTGGTCTCCTACCATTGAAGACTGGTCAAATTTTGATTCTAATACAGATTGAACTTCTGCATATGAAAATGTTTATATTTGAATAATTTTCTATTTCTCTCGCAGGCTGCAAATTTTCTCCATTCCCTCCGTGGTTACACTCAACTCCAACTAACTTCCAAGTTTGATGTCCACAGCATCTCTCTCTTACGCGGACTGACCCAAGATGCTCACAGCACCCCTCTCCCACGCTGACTGACTCACAATAGTTTAACGCTTGCATATATACTACTAACCTCCTCGTTCGCTTTTGTTCTCCATTACTGAGATTTACAATCTGCAGGTGCAGTTCCTTAGCAAAATAGCTAGCCCCTCCGTCATGTCACATCGAGACAGGACCCGCAATTACTTTGCACCCTCAATTACTCTGGACTTGTCGTCCTCACAAGACTTGTATAAGACCCTTCCTTACAAATCCTAAGTAAATACGCCACTTGTCAGGCCATTAATCAGAGACAATAGCCTGCCCTAAAATCACTTTGGGACCGGCTACTCGAATGCCTTTCTTAAACCGATACTTCTTGCGCTTGCAACTTCCTGTGCCGGCCCAGACCCTTCACCCGAAAATAAATGTCTTGCCGCTCTGTCTTGTCACATCGAGACAGAACCCGTAATTACTTTGCCCTTGCGTCCTCTTCCCAACATGTGCGCTGTTCCGAAACAATGCATTCCCTCAATGTATTACAATATATATGTCCTGATGGGGTCGAAAAGTTGAAACGAAACGTTGTATTTAATTTTTTTAAGATGTAAATATCGAATTTAATTTTATAACTATCAGTTTCAAAACTCTCTACATTGAAATATTTCTAACGCTGGATGAAGTTAATAGATCGTACGTAACAAATGTAATACACGTTCCTATATCAAATAAATATTTTCTGTTCCTGGCATTTTATAATATACGCGTAACAAAAAAGACTCCTCAGCTATCCAAAGCATACGACAGAAAATATATCGGCTATAATTTTTTTTAAAATTTATTTGTTTTAGTAATCAGAATCATTTATAATTCTATGAGCTAAATTGCTGACGGCTGCCACATGTACTGGTAGCAATAACATTATCCGGGAGATATCCAATGATATCGTCTGCAGAATTTAAACCATGATAGAAAAGAGAGAAATTAATTCACTTGGCCACATATTTTTCAGTCTCTTGCTGATCACTGGTTGTAGGAGTTGGTCCAGTAATGGGTTATGATGGTTTTCCAGTACTGCTTGGTGTTTGATGGCTTTCTGACGGATGTCTTCCTGCACCGTAGGAACTTGAAGATCGGTATGCAGTGTGAGGTTGGTAATTTGACGGAGTATTTTGAATTGGCACCTTCGGATCATTGCAATGTTTAATTTGGATGCACAGCCCCATAATTCAAGTCCGTAGGACCATATTGGTTTGATGACTGCTTTGCATAATAAAATTTTATTTTCTATTGATAGCCGTGATTTCCTTCCTATCATCGACTATAATAAGAAATTATTTATGACAAACTCATTTCGTCGACGCGGGAAAATATTTATTACATTTCATTCATAATTAAATATTTTAAGTCTGTAATTTCAAGACATTCCAACTAACTCCTGCACATGAAACTTCTTGTTGTGATAAAAGCGTCAACCACATTTGACAAGGAACATTTGTTCGTCTATCTCTATCCATATTTAACGTGACTAAACAAGTTCGTAGATAAACCTTTGTTTAATATTCAGATAAAAGTCGCTGTCCAAATATCAGCTTCCCATGTGGTGGTAGCGGAACAGGTTATTAAAAGTTTCTAGCCAAGTTGTTTCATCAAATAGTATCAATATCATTCAGATTATTTTCTTCTTTATAAATAAACCGGCTTCCGAAGTATTGACGAAACGCGTCGAATTACACAACTGTCGGATATATTTCATTGAATCATTCTCAAATTTTGAATCAACCAGATCAAATTGCAGCGAACCAAATTATTATTTGAGGAGTGGTATCATTAACAATGGGATATCCGAGAAGTTACGACGTGAAGTATTAATGCGCTGTACTAAGTGCGCACAAACACCCGAGAACTGTTTGATTATATTGTAAACACGCTAAATACATTCTTATTTGACTTTAAGAACACCTCGAAGTCGTTATAATATAATATATTGTAATAACCAGTAAAGAAGGACATGAATTCGGTTCTTCTTTTTATCAGATTTGTTTACCAACTCAGATTGGGGATCCTTGAGTGGTTTGTACATATAAAAGATAATGATAAAATGATGGATAAGTGGCCCTTAGCGAAGGGGAGGAATATAATTGAGCATTTTTGCGGTTCTTAGGTCTAAATGGTTGTGACCGACATCTTGACGACGGAACCCTGAAAGGCAACTTAAAATCATAAAAGAAGATGCTTATTTTAATTGATTAAGTGGCTCTCGGAGCGGGAGAAAGCCAACAGATGGTGTTGTTTGGTGAACATGGAATTTCAAAACAACTGTGAAAACAAGGGAATATTCTGAAGCTGGGATATAAATAAGAGAGCAGATAAAGGCAGAGTTAGTCAGGGAGAAGCACAGTTAGACAGGAGTTGGAGAGGAGACGGACGTGTCAGTAGAGCGGTGGTGCAGGTCCGCAGGGCGGACGCAGGGCCAAATTGAAGTGGCCGAAACAATGTTATGAACAGTTGGGAGTTTGCAAAAAGGAGAGATCATCGGATGGTAGGCCAAGCTAGGTGGCCGAGAGTAAGTAATCAGTTGGACATCAGTCATCAGAAGTCGGTAGGAGTTCGTCGTGGAAAACTGTCTGCCAGCAGAGTTGGTTGAATTCGTCGTGAGGGTGACATCATCAAGAAGAGGTGGCGGTGAAAGCAGAGCGTGAGCGCAACCTGGTGCCTTTTAAGCCTGTATGAAGTGAGTGTGTGGACCAGAGAGCGTGTAAGTATTTTTTTCTGAATTCATAATTGTAAATTGTTAAATAAGGGTAAAAAGTCAGATTTCGTTTCATTTTGTTTTCAATCATTTAGTTTCAATCATTTCATTTCGTTTCATTCGTTTCAATAATTTCAATCATTTCATTTCGTATTTCATTTCTTTTAACTGTTTTGTTTAATTGTAACATTTGTGTTCCGTTTCCTTATCAACCGAGTAAAGACCCTGGAGTACCGAGTCTAATTTATCAAATGTGTTCAAGTTAAATAAAGTTGTTTTGATTTTATAAAATTTCATTAGATTTGTGTAATTGTAAAATTTGTGTCTTTATCAATAAAAAATTATTGTTTGTTTAAATTGGTAGTTTTATGTATGTATTACAATATATACTGCAGAAATAAAACTCCACCGTTACCCACATATCTAAATCTCGTGCACGTCATTACCATCACAAAGCGTGGTCTTCTCATTTGTGGTTCAGTTACAGCCAGTTTCGGTGTCAGTAGACTGTTAAACAGTCACTCGGAGGAAGAAGGAATGTTTTTAACTAATTGTATTGTGTAATAATAATACTACGAAAATCACTCTCAAGTCTTTAGTTCCCTAACGTTTCATTGTCCACTAACGTTACTCATTGTTACTGATAAGCTAAATCCAGACTGCTGAGCAAGTGTAATTCTGGCCCCATTGTTTAGTGTGTTAATTAATGCTCAAAGCAAAAGTTTACGAAGCGAATTACCAGCGTAACTCTAAGTAAGACGATCTGCGAATTGATGTGCTAAGAGTTCAGGCTGCGGTACAGCTGTGAAATATTTACATCGATCATGAGTTAACCAGAGTGTGTCAACGAAGAGGATTCATTCGGGTTAACAAACTGTGTACCAGAATTTTTCCAATTTCAAACATCCAGTCCAGAAACATTCCATTTTGACCTTCGTGTTTACCTTCATAATCAAACTATCGATTGGGTCAACGTCAAAATTTTTGAAGGAGAAGAGTAATTATTTTTCGAGATTGAAGAGCGAATTATTGCACACATGTTCGCATAATAAAGTCTCAATAAAATTTATGATTTATTTAATCAATGTTTTCAGTTTGTTTTTATGATTCAATTATAATTTTTATTTACAAACTTAAATTACAAATTATAGATATTCATAAATATTTTGTTGAAAAAAATATTAAGTTAAAAAATATCGTAATTTTATTGGATCTCACTGCATTAAACTTCGCTCAAGGTGTCTGGAAGACTAAACATTAAAATCAAAGAACAGTATTATTATAATATTTAACGAAAAATATTTAAATTGGAATGAAGAAATTTGATTAGTTATAATAAAGCTTTGGTGTCATTAAAAGACAGTTAATTACGAGTTTCTTTTAACTTACTTTTGGTATTTTGAATATTTGTTGCCATTATTTAATTTATTAACAATTTTTAGATGGCCTTGATGGAATAATTATATATTGTAGAGGTCCTCAATCAAAAGACGAAACGTCTTTCATAAATTCAATTCATTTAAAAATTAATGTCATCGTATTAATTTTTATTAACTTCCTAATTATTTTTCTGACTGGACATCAAATTTTATTATTTTCAGGAGAGGTAAGATAATTTTTATATTATTTTATTCATCTTCGAAAAATTAAAAAATCATTTTATCGTAATATTGTAGTATTGTGGGTGTTACGGATATTATAATGTAATAACTATACTCACTTTCATTGGTATGAATACATATAAGTTAATTTTGGAGTTAAAGTTGGCCGTCAGCTGTTTCTCTGATGACGCGTCAACGCAGCCGCTAGCATTGACGCAATCAGTTCATTTATTAACGAGGAAGATGGGACCATAAAATCTAGATTTTTATACACACAAACATTTATTAATTTACACACATTTTATTAAAATAAAATAACAAATTTAACTATAACTTTTAAGTATTTAAAACACATAAATAAATAAACATAAGCCCATTCTAAGTCAGAAAAAAGAATTTATGAATGTAAAATTAAACAACGTTTCATAGCTTTATAATATTTAACACTCAGCATAGAATGACCTGTCAATCAATTTTTTTTTTAAAAAAAATTTGAACCTAATGAGGTGGTAAAATAAGCGATGAAGCCTTGTTTAATTTTACATTAATAAATTTTTAGTCAAAATATATATTCATATATATCATTATTTAAAACGCAGTTTTCTTTTGGGCTGCCAGAAATTTGGCTACAAACAAATTTGTATCACCATATTTATTTATAAATATGAATTAACACAAAATATTTCCATTGTTCCGGCATTGCATTTAATAATGAAATTTGTGTGATCGCACTCTATGCAGGGTATTGTGAGTTCTCAAAATTGTGAATATTTCATCACAGCTTCCACCCGGGAAATTTGTCGCGAACTTGGATCGAGAATTGCTCTTCTGCGACGTCCTGGCTCGAAGTGAAGTAAGAAACCCCCGGACACAGCAACGTGGAGCTGTTTTCCTCAATGTATCGCGCTCCGTGCGATTTATTTACGCAGGCAGCTCCACATCGCTCGTCTCCCGTAGTGACAGCTCCCTCGGTTTTCAACCTATGATTTTCTGATACGTTTTATATTGCAATTACTTGATGAGAAGAAATGAAAGAATTTAAAATACTTACATTTCCGATTCTTGTGTTTTACTGATAATGGCGGAGGGCATGTCAACGTTAAATATTCAAATCTCTCTCGTCCTGCTTTAGTGTGGATTACATAAACAATGCCTATCCGATTACGATCTCAATATCGATCAATTTTACAATAAACTAATTTAATACACATATAATTCAAAATAAATCGGTAATAATTAAAATTTATTCCATTAAGCCGTAAGGTGGTATTGAAAAAAAATTAAAACTCAATTACTTTTTAAAGTTAAATTTCTAATTCATTCAAATGATTTGATTTGGTATTGCCATATGGATTAATAGTAATATTTGCATCTAACGCTACTCTTATACTTCCAAAAATCAACTTATAACCGTGAAATTTCTTTTTTACTGCGGCTCGACAGTTCTAAGGCCAGTGGAATCGAAAGTTCTATATACTTGACTTTGATGGCAGCGGCCTCGAAGCTATATTAGGAATTGAGTCGACCAACTGACTTGGAGAAATCAGGGAATGAAGCCGAGCCCTACTGGTTAAAAATGCACAGTTGCGTGTATTGGTTTCGTCAGTCATCAATTTATTTAACGGCGGCATACTTTCTATTTTTATCGGAGGTTAACTTTAATTTTATTTATAAATTCTTCAACTTAAGCTATTTATTCTGAAATAAGATGGAAAATATTAATCGGAAGTGAATCCTGGACCATCCTAGGTTCTCTGTCATTGAACGACACCGTAGATACACGGTTCTTGCCCTTGCACTTGATAATTATATTTTGCGTTTTCATTGTCCTTGAGATTACGTTAACTGGTGCCATAAATGTTTCAGTCTATTTTTAAATCTTCATGTTATTTTTAACCTATTAATTCCTCTGCCTGCGAATGGTAAATTGCATTACATATGAAAATACTCAATTCTAGTTTTTTTCGAGTCACTTAGAAATTTTTTTACATGTGCTATCCACGGTCTAGTTTGAACTAGAACCTTTGCTATTTTTATTTTGGGAAATGACGAATTAAATCTCTCTCAGCCTCCCATATTCATCATCGAACACCCTTTCCTTTTGCCACGTAACGAAGAAACATGTTCATTTTCACCCATAATGCGCCTTACCATTAATTTCAATTAAAGAAACAGATATCCTAATGAATGTCTCGTAATTAGTCCGTTCCTGAAATACTCGTCCTGTATCCAGAGGCCATTCACTTCTCGCAGCCTTCGTTTGACCTACATCCTCAGAGTTTGAGATCTCCTCAGATTCTGGCTTATAATTGTGCCTATTTCTGTAATTAAGAGTAATAATATTGCCGCTGACAAATTAGTATGCGTCATGGTTGTAAAAGCCTTACAATCACAGTGCAAAGTGTAAATGCGTTGTTTCTGAAGAGTGAACTGACGATTCCGTAATTTAGCTCTCCACTGTTGGAGACATTATTCCCAGCTATGCGGAATCTCCAAGATTTCCAGAAGGCTCAACGAATAACCAGATGATTTACCTGAGAAGAAAACAACGTAAGAGAAAGCCAAAACAAAACTGAGAACTTGTGAACTAAGATTTAGAAAATCATCTTTGGTAAATTAGACATCAAGGTTATAGAAAAATATTAAGTAAATTTTCAACGTTGGAGAAAAAGAACTTGTCCTTGAAAACAGTCAACGGAAGAAAGATATACCAATTTTACTGTTTCGTTTCATTAAAATTTATGCTTAAGTTTAAAATATTTAAGAGCTTATTTAAGCCATTCACGGGTAAAGGACCTTCTTGTCACATCTTGAGAAATTTTTGAGATTTGGTTTGTCAATTATCTAGATATAAATTTCATGAAATAGGTGAAGAGATTAAATTATTTTAAACAAAATAATTTTCATAATAAAAAAATTAATATTAAATTTTATCAGACATTTAAAGTTTACGTAACTTTGCTACATAACATGAGTAAAGAATAATTAAAATTTTAATTTAAGGCTACAAAATACGTCACTTTAAACTCAGGGTCATCAGATGGGCTTGAGATTAGGGACTATGACATTCAAAATATATTTTCTGAGAGAGTCTACGGGGTGTATTGCAAAAATTAATCGGGTTATGAACCATATTTGTGGATTCTGCAGCCTTGTGTCGACGTACCTGTCACCATAACTCTTCGCCGGAGGACCGCTGATAGACGCTGTTACCACTCTCTTGTTTAGCCTGTACGACTTCCAGGTGTATCCCCCCCCCCGGATCTTATACATATTTACATTTTATTAGGTACTGTGAAGAGTTGTGTATTGTACCCAATTCTTATACGGTTCAATTTCTTATTGTATATTTGTTCGTATTTTCCTCTTTAAGTTATGTAGAATAGAGACTCGGAGGTTTATAACTCAATTGAACGGCCAACCAAACGGGGACCAACCTACGCGAAGGACCAGCACAAAGGGCGGGTAACGTTAACTGGTTATCCAGTGCTTGGGTTGACCAAAGGCACAAGACTTCCGCAGCAAACAAAAATTGCTCAAAACTGCTTTCACCTCTACATATTCATTAATTTTCTGCACCGGCTTAAAAAATCTGAAATCGCGACGTACCTGTCACTTTTGACATGTTTAACATTTTCCCCAAGTAGCCTCCACCGTCATAAAATGTCACGGCGCCTCTTCTCCACCCAAAGAAACGTTCCGAAGAATTGATCGCTGAACGGAACGTCATAACTGGAGGGAAATGGCTTGTCGTGTCTCAGTACCCTGCGACGTCATCCACTGATCTCCAGGTAGGCCGTAGCTCACGATAACACGAACCTTTGTTACGGAAACTTGGTATAGTGTAAAAATTATTCTGAAAGTATTGACGCAAGGAAATATATTGTCTTCAGTTCAGAATACGTTGTACGACAAAATACTCACCCGTAAGAGTTCAGAGATGATAAGAACAGGGTGTGCTGAAAGGACAGTGCCACTGTGTGCATATCACGTTCGTAAAAAATATTATATGAATATTTATATGAACGGAAGTGTCTCGAAGGTGAAATGCCCACCTGACGACAATATTCCTCTCCATCTCCTCCCTTCTTCAACTGCGCTGATCTCTTACGCCTTGCTACATCTCACGACCAGTAAAATTAAAAGTATACATTACCCAGATTACATTAAGATAAATCATTTATTTCTATTACATTCATAAAATCAAATTACAAATTAAGTGTTTCGTCTAGTCGGGAAGGTATTCTAGGTCTTATTGAAGAATGTAGCCATATTTCACTAGAACCGTCTACAATGGAGTTACTTAATACACGTTTTTTTTCTATTTATCATTGTTTAAGAAAAAAGTATCCGGGGGATAGATGGTTTAAACTGAAGTTCACAATAAGTATCATGTATTTTAAGAAATCAGATCTGCATCCGAATCTGTGTTGTCTGAAATTAAATTAAAAATAATCAATTAGTCTTGTTGATTTTTTAAAAATTTTATTTTATTAATTGACAATCAGAATACAACATTGAATGATTAACAATGGAAACGTATAAAGGAAATTTATGTTCACTATGTTCTGATCACAGACTGGTTTCTCCATTTCTTTGGGGGGTTACTCAAAAGTAGAGTACGTATCGGAAAGTCCGTTTTCTGTGATACTGGTCTTCCCACTTGGCACGATCGCCTCTTTAGTCATTGCGCCACTTCTACGGATGACTCATTTCCCTTTCAGACGAACTTCAACAACAGATAACTACGGGTTTCTAGGGAAACTTTCCTAGTCACCAAAACTCCAGCCAAACTGCGTTCATATACGCAGAATCGACCTGCTCCTTTAATAACGTTCCAATTACTCTTAATCGCAAACATTCTTCGATTCGTTGATTCTAATGGCTTGGTATTTAATAGCCATTATGAAATTAATTATTAAATGGAAATAATAATTTCCAGATTAGAGAGAGAACATGAATCCCTCCAGTTATCTGAATAATATCCATCTGACTCATGAATTGGTTTGATGCTCTGATAATCTTTTACTTTTGCTGTCTTTGTCCTTCATTGTTTCTCACCATTTTATAATCGCTGACGCTGAACTTTGTTAGTAGTCTCTGATTTGTTCTATCTATAAATTTCATTAACAGTTCTGATTTGCATAAACTAAATTTTCCTGGTGATGGATGTTCCAGCTTCCAACCAACCCAACACACCGAAGAGTGTTTTAGAACTAAAATCACGGTAATGATAGTCTAATAAACAGTATTGCCAACTTTTTTTTATAATTTTACAAGAAATTTCGGGTAAACTGCTCCAAGTGCAAGTTCCACATGTAGATAATTGAGCAAGGAAGGATCTACGATGTGAACTTAGGAATTACTACAGTTGTCAGGACTCATTGCGAAGACTGCCGATCGCTAAATAACTGTGCCACTAATTGCTTTAAATAGGTCCGATTAGGGAAATGACGAAAAATATGGGCTAGCAAAATCTTAAGGTTGACAAGTTGTTGAAGCGGCTGTCACTGGTAGGATCTAACACAGTTACATTTAGTTGTTTCGAATATTTGATCTGGTAAATTCTTGGAATGCTTCATTTAGTTTTGAGAGACAAAACTGACTATACTACAGCTATAACTTATTTGTACTGATACATTTATCAATAATCTTGTTTGCCGGATTAAAATCATACCATAAACCCAAAAATGGAAATCGACTTAACTTTTCTGTGTTGAGAGCTTCTTCATCTATATCATGTTCATTATTTTATCTTTATAAAAATGAATCATTCACCTACGTAAAGTCTCACTTCAGATATTAAACTGGATGGCAGACTATTTAAAAATAAACTTTAAATGTTCCAATTTCCGTTCCTCGAGGAACTCCTGACGTTGCAGCATCTTGATCTGAACTTCATGCCTATTTTCACTTAATGCGATCTATTGCTTAGAAATCTCCTTCCCAGCCGTTTCTGTTGCAGTGTTGTACTTCAAACACTTGATCGAGACTCCGTAAAATTCAGTGTCGGTTGGTGCATATGTACCTAAATCAATTTGGTAACATTTAAGTTCTATTAATTTTAAGAACCTTCATAACAGTGCGAATTTATGCTTCGATATCGAAGACTCAAACTTCCCGCTTTGCGACACACTCGCTCCAGCTAATGCAGCCAGCTGGGCATGTCTGTGCTTCTCTCGGTTGTGTCACACGATTCACGTCTGAAATGAGGAAAGCGCATGCGCAGTATTCCTTTTCACCCCCCTCCACGACCAGTAAATCTCAACAAACTGCCTCTTTTTGGTGCTACCGGACAGACAGCACGTAGAAACAGAGTAGTGCCGTGATATGAGAGGCGAGCGGATCAGGCAATAAAATTCCTTTTTTAAAGTAGTTTATATTTTGAAAACAAATAATATTCGTACATTTTGGGTAGTATTTGAAAAAAATCACAATTAAAGATTATTTCAAAGAAAAAATTATTCAAGTGGCTTCATAGTCAGAAGATCAACCACACGACCTTGAATACTGCTCAGTGGCTTGTTACAAAAAATTATCCTAATTTAAAATATGCACGAAAGAAAAATACTTTTGTGATAGTAATGTGGGTCAACTTGGTGCTAAGTTATTTTGCTTTTTAAAAATTAGACACTATTATGTACACGGAAATAGAAATTCGGTTTTTTAAGGGTAGGGTTATCGCAGTTGTAGTAGTATTATTATTATACATAGTTCTTTCTGTAAAAATTCTTGAGGTAACAACAAAAAAATCCATTTTTTTAATGTTAACTTAATTAACTGATTTCCACGTAACTGTTAACGTGACAAAGCCGCATCCTTATCTAAGGACAACGATGTTTTATGGAACAGTAATTATTTATTGTCGCATAAAGGAGATGAACGCGCGTTGTTGTTACGTCATTAGGAGAAGTAAAAATAGAATAAAACTCAACATACAATCCTGTTGCGACCATTTGCGCTGGACGCTCTTCCTCTCTGCCTGACACAAAAGAGTTTTCTCAGAAACTCCATCTGTCATCGCATTTAATTGCTCCTCGGTTAGAAATAACAGTAGAATTTCTGCAAACTATTGCCTTCTCTCAGATTTCTGCTTATGTCAACGTCACTTAACGACGAAAGGATTTTCACAGAAAACTAAAAAATATTCTATCTCTTTCCTTTTGAAAATTGTCAAGGAGTAATCAACGAATACATCGGCTGTAAAAAAAAATCCTATATATACTAATACGGCCGTCATTAGGATTCGTCGTGCGATGACGAAGTCCAGCTTTCATCCCAACACTTCGGTGGTCTTCCTCGGCGACTAGTTTACCTTTCGGTACTATTTTTTTGGCCAATCTGTCTTCAGCCATTCTGTCAACAAGTTTCTCGACTGTCTTCGTCTCTTTCTGACCCACCTGACAGTGTCCTCTACGCTATTTCAAATATCTTTATTTAGTTGTCTTACACGCAATGAATCTCAGAGCTGTCATTTCAGTTGTTCTTGAAAGCTATTTTGTGGTGGAATTTTCCATTCACGTTTCGGTAGCATCTGTCAAGAAGTAACAATTCCAATAATATCTAATTTCAATAGATAAAAACCCAGAATCTTTAATAAATGATTATTGGTTTATAAACCGGGTCAAGTGTTTCTCAAAACACATTGTAAGGATTATTTTACCGGGCGATTAATTTGCTATGATTATTAAAGTTTTACTATATCAATTAGGTTTACTTTTAATATATAAAAAAATTATTAAATTTATGTAAAGATTTTAAAAACATGAACTGTTTCTGTCAGGGTAAAATGTCGAGGAGAATTATTTAATTTAATGGCACATGAATAAACTTTAGTAGCAGAAAGTTTATATAATTTTCGCTTATCTTTGATTGGTTCAGAATATGACCCTGGAAATCCGTCTGCCGTCCTCTTCACAGATTTCATAATAACTCCATTTTCATAACAAAAACTAAGTGATCACTTGTTTGCAATATAATTTCACTTACATTTCTTTTATACTTTGGACTTCACTTCTTTTACAATCACGTCACAGTATTCTCCTTCTCCTTTCGCCGAATTAATTACTTTAACTTGTAACGAGTGTATTTAGGTTTAAGTTTTTCTTTGTCTTAGAAGTGTTGTTTGCTGTGATCTTGAGAATTCGAAACCGAGCACGTGCGTGGGGTTGGAGGAGATAAATATTTCCATCCAAGTAATTTCGTGTCCTGTCTCGATTGTTGGCCGCAACCTGACAGAATAGTTAGTCATTGTTGACTACGGAACTGCAGCTGCGTGTTATAAATCTTGTGACAATGGAAGAATCAGTAAAACTGACGAAGTTTTCTAACAATGAAAAAAAGTAAAAGAATGGAGGGGACGGAGATAAGCATTTGGAAACTGGACCGTTGTTCTGTGCTCACCGAAGCTGGTGGATGTGATTAAGAGAGGCTCCGTAAAGTTGTTGTCTCTGATATAGTTCGAGGCAGAATCGTCGTGAGAAAGGGGCCACAATTTGTTAGTGAAGAGTTCACAGAATTGCACCACACAATTTAGTACGACATTCAATCCCGGAGGCCGACGCCTTAGCCAGTGATGAACCCCTGAGTCGACGCCAGTACGTCGGTACGAGAGCTACAGCAGGCAACACAACACAGAATAGCAGTACGCATTTGGTACGGGCAGCAGATCTCTTCTATGTAAAAACCGCAGGTGCCAGAGATAAGAGTTTTCATGTTTAACTTAAATAAACTTAAATAAAATTTCTTTATTGGTCAAATATTTATTTTGATTTAACGTAAAAACCCAGCCCCACGAAAATAATTCTTAACAAACTTAGTCTTCTATGTTAATTATGTTCACTCTCGGACTCATAACTTATATTTCTCGTCCATTCCCAAAACTGTCCCAACTATTTTTGTCCTAAAAGGAGATCCTCAGTCAGCTCGATATAAAATATTTAAATTTCTTTCTCTCAGGACGTTTACTGACCAGTTACAGTTTGAATTTGCCTCACAGACGTGTTCGAGTCTTATAACCCCAACTTCGGAAACTTACCACCGCCGGACATCAATTTTTGGTCACTCAATCTCGACAAGAGCTCAGAAGTATATTCAATTTAGTCAAATTTAGACAAACATTCAGAATTGGGCCTCATTTTCAACATCGTTTCCTGAACTATCATCACGGTCAGACAGTATTGAAAAACTAATGACGGTAATGATGTGGTCTGACAAAAAAATTGACCTGGTTCATAAATCGAGAATCATTTATTAAATCGAATCACCGGGAAATTTTAAGTTCACGAACAGAATTTTAGTTAAAATGACGCTCTAAGTAAAATATTAAATGCTTTGCTTGTTGTTTGTACAAAGAGATTGGGAAAAAATTGTAAACCTATAAAATAATGTGTTACCAGAGATACATATCTTTGATATAGACGTTATTAAATGGAGGAGGAACAGAAAATAAATCTAAATCAGCTAGGTTCAACAGAAGTTCAAAATTAGTTTAAAAATTAGTTAGACACCTGCAGCATAAAATAAAAACGAATGTATATTTGTATGTATGTATTTACGTTAATCTCTATACACGTTTAAACGCGTGGACACATTGCAACACAAATTACGCGCGCGAGAGAGAGAGAGAGACGTTACTACGCGACGAACAAAGGAAATAGTTCCTTTTCCGTAATGAAAAAAAATAAAATATTTTTATTGAATAAAAAGTAAAATTTTATCCAGTGATACTCCATCGAATGATGAAAAAAAGCAATACGAAATACTTAACGATCCTTGCGGAGTTAATTTTCCTGCCATATTAGTGACTTCAAAATGGCGGCTATTTGTTTACATTGTGAATATAACTAAGAATTTCATCAATTTAATCTTTCGTAATGTCTGAAGACTGAGGGGCAATTACTTCCTGCAATACTCACAGTGTATTCTATTCGTTTAGAAATTAGGAGGCATGTTTGTCGGGACTGATGCAATAAAATTCAATGTATTTTACAGCTCTTCAATTAATGCACTATCGGTCGAAAGTATGTAGGTATTTAGGTTAAATCACTACTTTACTAAAGATTAATATAGAATTACATACTTTTTGGGTTTTTATAAATAAGTACACGGTCAACGCCGAGCACTCAGCTAGTGTATATAATAAATTACTATTACGCTCGAATGATTAATGATTCTAATTAAGTGAATCTTAACATTTGAAATGTCGGAGAAATAGGAATTGGGCGATTTGGCAATGTGGCGTGATATAAAACCTGAATATGCTACAATGAACACCCGTCATAAAGATTAAATATGTCTCGTAAAGTGCCAGCAGGGATAGTCTGAAGACAAAAAACATTCCGAGCGCAGTAATTCGGATGTGGGATGAAGGAAGTAGTGTGATATGATGAGTCTGGCGTGGGAGAAAAACCGCATCAAACTAGACATGCGACAGATGAGTCAGAAAGAAATTCGCGACGGAACTATGACAGGACAGACTTCAAGGGAGGTCGACGCATGGGCACGATCTCGATTATTTCTTCTTTAAATATATAAATGATACCAACAAATTGAAGCCGTTTCGTGGATCCCTTCAGAGTTTTTATGCGATATTTAACACGACGTTCTGCGCTGTGAATCGTTACAGCATTTTCGAAATATGAAACTTTCGTACACCAATAGAGTCCAACAGAAAAACTCATGGTAAGTTTAGTCCCAGACAGAACGTAAACAAGCTAATGTATTCTGATACCGTTGCAGATTATTATAGTCCGGCGCAATTCGGAGGGCGGGTCGTCTGTTGGAACCGCGCAAGGATAATAACAATTCTTTTCTTAAGGGTTTATAAAATTGTCTTACTTCACTATTTGTAATCGAATTATGCATGAATCTCACCATTTTCTACACGTAGCAACTCTTCTTTTTCGCCGAAATTCTTGTTTTCTTCTTAGTTCCGACATTGGGTTCTTGAATATGTTTTCGTTCCCTGTCCTAGGTATAGGAGAACTGAAAAGGACATTTGTACCCAAGGACTCAAAGGTGAAATCGTGCAAGAAAATTATAATTACAAAGTAATTAAAGTTCAATTTTATAGAGACGTCTGCGAGGGCTATTCTCTCGCAGGCAGTACCTGCGAGGGATGTTCTCTCGCAGGTAGAACCTTGTAGGACAGTTGGGGATGCCTTTTCCTCTCTCCGTTTTTGAACTAAGGTTCCCACAAGCCGAGGCACCTCGGACTGTTTTTCGACTGTATGTTCCGGGGTCACAGACCTTGGGCATACGGTAAGAATTGTTCGCTGTTCCCATTGGAACAGTCGACCAGCTGTCTCCTAAACTGGTCGAGGTATGGAAAAGGGAATGCTGCGTCCCCACCGCAAACTCCTCTCCCGCTATCGGAAGGGCGTGGGACAATACCCAATGTACGACCTACCTGATGCAGGTTTTTATAGGGTTTTCCCTGCATTTCTTTAGGTGAATGCCGGGTAGGATCCTTAAACCATAGCCCGGGGGCCCTAGTTAACCTTTGGCTACCTGCCTCTACCCTTCCGCATCCCCCCTTTCAAACCCGTCCTATGCTATTAAAGGGGAGTTGTCCAACGTGGATTACCCTCATGTAGCCTGTTGCCCTAAAATAATAATAATAAAAATATAAATCCTCTCGACTCTTTCCAAACACGACCACTAGCGGACACTCCTGATTGCTGAGTGCCTCTACCTCCGTCTCCGTCTTGTTTAACAATACTTTGCCTGTCTTATTATCGTCCATTGTTGTGTATTTGTGTATGTTTGCCGGTAACAATTCCAGTTCAACAGTTCATAATTATTAACTCTTAATTGCCCTCTAATTATATATATATGTTGTAATAATTAAAATATTATAATATTATTGGCTGGGCGCTTTTAAATGAACAACTATTAACTTTAAACAATTAACAAAATTTATTATCAATTTTATAACAAGTAAAAAAAATACAAAATATTTGGGATCTCAGGGTCTTAAGCTGGGTTTGATAAATGGCTGAATTTATACAATCAAAATTACATTTACCTTTTATGGAAGTTAATGCGCCTGAAACATAGACGAAATTTTTTGTAGAAGAAATAATACTACAGATTGAATTTAAACAGTTTTAAATTTATCAAGAATTAACGATTTCATTTTATCGATATTTAAATAATTAAAGAACGATCTGACTTTTATCTTTTAAAAGTGGTTTACAAATGATTTCAAAGTATTTCTCTACTTACGGCCGCCCAGGTCTCATTTTAGGTTTTTTGTGCACAAAATTTGGGGATATCACTGATTCTAGTACTCACAGACTCTAAATGTCAACAAATTCTAATTGGCGTAGTTTGTTAGTTGGCCTAACACAAATTGGTAGGTTCTCGATGTTTTACTGCAACCTGGATTTGCAGATCTCGTAACTTTAGTTGAAAAGGTCCTTCATTGGTTTGTCTATGGCCAGCATGATGAATTTTCGTTCGACCACCGAATACAACATTAGTTGCTCTGTCTCCTTCCCGACTGAAGATTGCTTTACTTTTCAATATTTGAGAGCATGTTTGTAACTGGACCACATTCTTTCGTTCTGACTGCCCCACTGTAAAGCTTTCGAACTGTTCGCTGTCCGCTGCCCAACTGTGAAACTTCGTCTCTTAGATTTTGAGCGCGTAAACTCTCTCAACTGCCCAACAATGTTTTCTTTGCCTCGCCGGATTGTTGCGGCGTCCGCTCTATATCCACTAATAATGAGTCCTCTACAATCCAACTTTCCAATTAGAACAATGTCTTAATTACCAATTACTACAATGTATATATATAATTTAACAACATTACTTATTTTATATATTGATAAAAAATAATATATAAACATGACCAATTATTTAATAAAATATAAAACAATTTGTCCAATTTTTTATTGATCTTAACGTGGATAAAATCTATTTTATCTTTGTAATGGAGTTTTAATTATTTATGGAGGTTGATTAAAAATATGTGGGGTTACATTTTATAGATACTTAAGTAAAAAAATCAGTCAAATTAAATGTATTCCTTAAGGAATAAAATTTAGAAGATATTTTGAAATGATCATATTTAAATGTAAGTTATTCATTCCAATGATTCATAAATTTGAAACTTGTTTACTTTATACAATTTTTTATTTAATTTTTATTATTGATTTTTAAAACAGCTGAAGAAGTCCCAAAAATTAGGGTTGAAATGTTCAGTACTTTATTATTTACGCAAAATTTAATTTTATGCATATTAATGTAATATGCAATATATTTTTTAAAAAAATTTTGGGGACACATAATGTTTTTAATAAAATGTTATGAACGAAATATAAAATTTCTGCTTTTCCTGAACGAAATTTTGTGGTTTGTTTTATTTCAGTACAAGAGTAGGTAGAGCTCTCTTTTATTTTATGGATCTGCTCCATTTCCCTGCTGTCTTTCTCTTTCTGCAAGTTTTGAATTTGACGGTGGGTTTAAAATCGTTTTTCGATTGTTGCATTCTCCTCCTAATCAGTCATTGGGCCCACCCGAACAACTTCACCTACGCAATGATTCCATCATTGCCGCAGAATTTCAAATGCAGATATTTTGATGTGCGCTGGTACGCGAGTGCCTAACCCTTACAAGTATGTTCTAATCTCCAGTGAATGTTTGGCAACGTCTCCTCCTTCGTAGAATTGAATTACAAACGCAGCTGTCCGCATCTGTACGTACTTCACGAGCATGAACAATTTTGAACACTGGCCGAGTTACTCGCATAGAGCGGGGAAATGACGAAACTACGCAAAGTGATGCCAGGAAGTATTTTGAGATGACGCACGTAAAAATTGTTTCATCTCCGACGGACGTCGTCCGTGGAAAGGCATGTCTGTTCGTTCACCTAGTTATTAATATACGAACAACTAACAGAACGACGAAGCAGTGCCACAGAAGTTACTTGACGGTATTTTCTCTGAATATCACACAAATTGATTTTAATCGCCACAAGTGGATGGTCTTGAGAGTCGTGATCGTCGAAAATTTGGAAAAGTTTACCTATTTTGTTTTAATTCTGTTAATAATCCATTTACCCTCGGAATACTTTCGACTGAAACGAAACTAAGATGTCAACTTCTAAAGTGAACGCCAGAAGCGAAAATATCTTTGTTGGACGAAAGCCACGAGCTGCCAAACCTGTATGCGATAAGAGGCTATCTGCACGTCTGTCTGTCTGCCTGGAATGATTGGGTCAGCAATTTTCTACGAGTTTCCAAATAACAAGAATCCCGCCAAACGGCCGTAAGGAGCACCTCCAACCTTGCTCTCAAAATCGACTGAAAAGTTGAACAAATATTACATCTTTGAGACACTTTCTGCACAAGACCTCGCATTCCTGTCAGTGAGGAAACACTTACCTTGGGAGAAACATTCAATGAGAGTTTTTGTTCTCTTCTACTTTAGCATTGCCTATGACGTCACACTGCAGCAGTTGCGTTTTCGTATGATCAGTGAAGAAGTATAATTGTTTTTGGAGAATCGCAGATGTAGAGGCACCAATAGAAGATTAGATGAGGCTCAGGTGACCCTTGTTGACATAAGAACTAATTCCAGAAGAGTTTTGGGCATTTGGGGCTTTTCCCCTCGATTAGGGTGAATCAGCATTTGACACATTTGCATCCTACGTGAGGAAGTTCCAGTTTTAATCGTGCAGGGACTGTGAGCGTTTCTTTCTTGGCGACTAAAATGTGAGGAAAGACCGTCACTGGCTTGTTGACAGAGTACACTAGATTGCGTGCTTGGTCTGTGCGTCTCCGACGTCAGTTAGAACCTGGAGAAGCTTAGCGGTACGTCGCGAGACAACGTGGAACCGTGCCCTAGAGTCAGACAAACGTCTCATTGTAAATAACGAACATTGAAACTTGAGTAGTTGAAAAATTATAAGTAATGAATCAAAATAGAATAAATGTTAAGTTAGAATAATGAAATGTTATTCAGAGTATCGATAAAGTGTCTTTACTACAACAAGAATTTATTCCAAGTACATATGATAGAAGTGAGTAGTAAGAGAGAATAGGACAGGCGATTCATACAACTGCAATAATATTATATAATACTAGAACAAGCAGGACAAAACCAGTTCATAATTTATCTCGTGGTATAAACTTCCTATTTACATAGATTGGGGAGATTCTAGTCTGCATTAGCTTAACAAAAACTGTGTAGTTTTGAAATGAAAATTAGCGACAACAAGGTCGAGGATATTATTCAATGGACAACACTGTAGTTTTGTAACAGACGAAACGAATGATAGTAAAAAAAGAACATTTGGTGAGGAATGACGTAGCACTCAAGTCGTGATTTAGAAGCGGAACGATATTCTTACCATGGTCTGTACAAGTAATTACTCTTTGTAGTCAAATACGATATGGATCAAGTCAAAGTCGAAGGGCACTGCATTCGCCTTAAAGGCATACCGGTTATTTCTTATTTTTCTTCAACGACGATATTTCCTAGAAACTTCAACTGTAACGCGTCTGCATCACTGTGCCCCGAGTGCTCAGATCTTTGTTTCTTTTCGAAGAAAAGACGCTACGGAGGCTACAGAGGGAGACTAACACTCAGATCTTAACAAATCATTAAAATTATCTGACGTTAATAATAAAAATCTAAGCATATGCGGAAACGGTACAAAAGTGTTAAGGAAATTTGTGTTTTAAATACTTAAGCGATATATTTACCTTTATATTTTGTTTAAATAAATATTAGTGGGTATGAATTTATAAAAATATGTGTGTTTAAATCCTTGGTTTTGTGATCCTATCTTTCACCTTAATAAGTCAGCTGATTGTGAACGGCGCGTAAGAATCTCCTAGCAGCAGCGATGGTGTGACGTCAGAGAATCAGCTGACGGCGAACTTTAACTTCATTTCTTTATATTTATCTAAAGTTTACTTCTATTATTATATTAAATTATTTTTATTACACTTGATTGCGGCAATTGTATTTTTGCGTAAAAAGACATTGTAATTACTTTCAATTGGATACAGCTTAAAAGGAATCTTCCCTGACCAAAAACGTCACATCAAAGTTCAATAATCTGCTCCATAAATCACGAGCTGCATATTTTTCGGGCCAACCACGACTTTATCCGAAACTCTAGAAGCAGTGTGTGATGTCGTGAACCCATCTTGAAAATAA
This sequence comes from Zhengitettix transpicula, assembly GCA_037074705.1. NCBI lineage: Eukaryota > Metazoa > Arthropoda > Insecta > Orthoptera > Tetrigidae > Zhengitettix > Zhengitettix transpicula. Next base: position 224,808,113 of record CM073590.1, read on the forward strand.
CTTTCTGTTTTAATTGCTGTTTCCGGAATTTATTCCCAATAGGTTATAAGAGAATACTTTCTATCCTGTTTAAACACAATTTTCATCCAAGAATAATTGGCGGAGAACAGAATTTTACAGGGCTATTACTGAAAGCGGGGAAAAAATATTGTGACATGTAATTAAATACACCCTTTACAATTGTGAATTTATTCATCGTTCCACAGTGCATTGCAGTTATATAAGGGAATACATACAGTTAGCATTTTCAAAACAGCTTGATTTAACCTTCTTCAATCCATTGTCCTCAATTCCGACAATAGTGATGAGTTTTTCTCGTCATTCTATAGTCCTTTAATACCCGTGAGAGTAGCTTATATAAGACTTCCGTCAATTTATACACACATCACAGAAAGAAGAAGTTTACAACGAGTATTTTATTACTGAATTTTTTTCCCACTTGCTGCAATTTTCCACATGTCTTTTTTGCAATTAGATGAAATGCTCAAATTATGTCAATGGTTGGTGTGGAGGAATAAATAAATTTCAGTTTCCTTTGATTTAAACACAGGAGACGCATAGAAGACCGTCCAGTGTACGAGAAATGAGTCCATTTTTAAGACGACACTAGAAAATAAATTGAGAAGATTCTTGACATCTCAGCTGTAAATTTACTGGTGAATGATGTTTCAAGTAAACGGGTTACACGTCTATAATATAATAAACAGTCCATTTTGAATGAGTAAATTAGCGTATTTTGAGGTTGGCGATCGGGTAAACTCGGGTTAGTCCGGAAGGCGTACGTCAGTCTTCAATGTAACTATTCTAGGGATAAGAATAATAGGTTCAGAGTGATAGAGGCTCAAGCACTAACTCTGAATCTGCGAAGGCTAATCCAGCACTAATTCCCAGAATTGTCTTAGCGGGACCCTTACAATTACTGCTCGTTTTAAGATCCTTAAAGATCCAACACATACACTAAATAAAGTAGAATAAAAATATATTATACAACATAATAATGTCGGTTACAGTTAAGACGAGCTTTGAGCAGTCCGATCGCAACTCAGTGACGTTGGTTGACGTCATCTCACACGATGACACCTGCACTCACGTACACAAATGGTAACGCATTGGTAAATGAGGTATAAATTTGTGTATACATCTCTCTAGCCTCTACATTTTAAATTATATTAACCGCTAATTGGGCTGGTTTAGCCAGGAGCTTTACAACGGGCCACTGTCACGCCTCGCCAGATAATAGTGGTGTCGTCTTTATATTTTCTTTGTCAGCGTCCAGCGCCAAGGACTTGGCACAGTACCTCCTGCAAAGTCAAACACGAGGCGTTTGTTGCTATGTGCCTCATAATTGCAATTATAATGAATGGAAATAATAGAATAATCACCAGGAACGTTTTAGAATGCGGTGTTGGAAAAGAAGTGAAAAAAATTACCGGACAAATACGGTAAAAGATGAAGACGGTGTAAGACTGAGAAGAGATCAATGTTGACCATAGTTTTTAAGAGAAAGGAAACTGGACTGCCACATTCTAAGCAGAAATTATTTACTGCACGACATCACCGAAGGACGCGTATGAACGGAGTTGCAGGTCGTGGAAGTTGAAGAACAGTGCAGCTACTAATGCCAAGGGAAACAGAAGAAGATGTTGGGTGATGAAGGAGAAGCTAAGGATAGGGCAAGGTGGAGATGTAAATTTACAGACCAAGTCCAAGGAACTGGCAGTGGGTAGGTAATGAAAACAAAAATCTTTCACGTTGGACTGTAACCCATTTTTACTGATACCATTCGTTAAAGGATGTCTGACAATTGTTTTGCATTCTATAACAGTAAAAATATACGTTTCATTACAGTTAAACATTTAAATTTATATAAGGAAATTAAATAACATTTTAGAAAAAAAGAAACAGGCATTGACGTCTTTAAAAACTCATTCGATAATGGAGGCCAACGGTTTCTAAAACATTACGAAGCACTTCATCTGAGATAGTGGGACATTAACTTTCGCTTTCCGCTAAAAAATTTATCCACTTTTAATCGGTAAAACATATATTAGGGACAATAAATGAATTTTGAGAGATCTGGAGAATTAAATGCTTCTTTGCGTGTGTGTGTGTGTAAGTTTCATGGTGTCACTGAATTAGAAAACAACACGTGACTGTTGGAAGCGCTTATATCCTCCACAACAATAATAGATTTTTATTGATAATAATAATGCTGGAGCGTAAGACAACAAGGTTTTCCTAATGGGTGATACCCCAAAAAGTGGGCCATTGTGAGTGTGAATACGAAAAATGCAGCGTCGGCGTCTGTTCCCCAAGGGAATACCCGACGACGAGTCCTTCATGAGTTATTATACTATCAAAAGACATTTGCGGCCAAGTATTTATAATTAAAACCCCCGTTGGAAAATGACGTCCAGGTGACCAGAGCTGAGGATCGTAGCTGTTTGGCAGGGTAACCAATTATTTCTTTCTTCTTCTCACGTGCTTTCAGGTGGCAACACGTGAGTCACTGACCGTAGTGGCTCAGGAGCCTATACTTAGGTTATGAACTTGGCACTAATTCTCTCTGAATTTAAAAAACAATGATTGCAATGACAAACACAAACAAGCCACTTAAATTGATAAACACCTCTCCGGTAACTTGCTAATTAAGTGATATAAGTGCTTTTCAAACAGAGCGTTAACTACAGCCATACAAACATTCCACTAAGAGGGGATGATGTAGAAAGTTACATAAATATCACAATTACGTCTAAATGTAAACTTTTCTTTGTGTGAAAATTATTATGATAATGTAATTTAACATACGAAAGGTCCACGCCCTATTTTTTTTAGGGCAACAGGCTACTTGAGGGTGATCCACTTTGTACAACTCCCCTTTAATAGCATAGGAAGGGATTTGAAAGGGGGGATGCCGAAGGGTGGAGGAAGGTAGCCAAGGGTTACTAGGGCCCGCGGGCTATAGTTTAAGGATCCTACCCGGCATTCTCCTAAAGAAATGCAGGGAAAACCCTGCCCTAATTTTTTTTTTTAGGGCAACAGGCTACATGAGGGTGATCCACATTGGGCAACTCCCCTTTAATAGCATAGGAAGGGATTAGAAAGGGGGGATGCGGAAGGGTAGAGGAAGGCCAAGGGTTAACTAGGGCCCCCGGGCTATATTTTAAGGATCCTACCTGGCATTCGCCTAAAGAAATGCAGGGAAAACCCTAGAAAAACCTGCATCAGGTAGGTCGGGCATTGGGTACTTGTCCCACGCCCTTCCGATAGCGGGAGAGGAGTTTGCTGTGGGGACGCAGCATTCCCTTCTCCGTGCCTCGACCAGTTTAGGAGGCAGCTGGCCGACACCCTGCCCTAAACATTTAGGTCTCAATTTAATCTGACCTTTTCCATTCACATCTTTGAGAATTTTTCTCAATAAAGAACTGTTGTTCATCTCCTCTTCTCATCATTCCTTTATTTGTTATCCAGTCGGTAAGAATAATTTCTTCATAGTATTTCCGTTTCTGCGAGTATGCATGTTTCCGAACCACATGTTTTATAGAAATTAAAATTTGTAAATACATTGAAATATTATATTTTTTAACGATTCAGCCGTGTTGGAAATATAAAAAAATAATTCAGTGATATAAATTGTTTAGTGTACTATTTATATAAATAAATAGACAAAGGCTTTTGAATTCATCACATTATTTTATGCACTTCCGGTTCTGCACCACTCTTGCGTTTTATGAATTACTTGACAAAAGCAACAAGGATTGCATGAGCCTTGTGTGGTATTTAATTTAACACTTACTTTCTATTATTTTTGTAATTAGTATACACAGACATTTTATATTTTACAATTTTAATTGTTTCGTAACTGAAATCGACTTAAATAAAATTGTAAGTAGTTAATAATTTCTTAGGGTCCGAGGCATATTGAAACTGACAGGAAGCCATTGCCCTCGTTCATAAATTGTATATTCATCACATCAACTTTTTTTTACTCACAATAATATTATTTGCAGTATAGTGACTAAATATAAGCAAAAAAATCGACTCTACAATACATACAGCAAGTAAAAGTTAGAAAAGGTGTAAAAATTGTTTCTCATCACCACTATTTTTGTTAAAAAAAACATTAATTCTCTTTATATATCTAAATACAGTGAAATGTATCAGAAACTACCCATCGTATAAAAAGATATATAATGAAACTTTTACGTATGGAAACATGTTGTAATACAGTTTTTTCTTGTCTCTATATGAGGAATCAATTCCTGAATTTTTGCCACCTACTTTTGTTACACCATGTATAATGCCGTTGATAGTTAATGGTAATTTAAAGGCCATTTCTAAATAAAACAGATTCCTATAACTGTTTACAGATCTTAATATGCGGTAAAATTGGAAAGAAAATTAATACGTCATCAATTCCTCAGCTTCTTTCACGAGGGATCAGAATAATATTTTCTCATTTCTATGCACTTAAAACAATACGAACCAGAAGTCATCGTCGTCTTCACGTATATTCTGATGCTCTGAGAACGTGGGAAATACATTAGGAAATTTATTCTCCATTGCAACTATGGCAATATTCCAGACCGCCTCCTTTTGAAGTTTCTGATGGAACAATGGCCTCTCGACCTCCATACAATGCCTTCCAGGTCAATTAGATTTTCGTCCTTTGCCAAGGTATTGCTTGAGAAATCTTTTAACGACGAGGTTGAATTTGTTATTCGACACTCGTCCTCAGAGGTGACGACCTTCAACTTAACTCAATAGTCCACATCCTCATTATAGTCTTGCCGCCATATACATAGAAAATATTTTCTCACTAACGGAGCCTGGTCTCTTCATCTGTATTCTTTAGAGGGAAATAGTCATGTAAGGCAGCGGCTACTACTCGTGCAGGAGAGTAATTAATTCTCTGCTTCTTCCATTTTGCCGTTCAGTGTCAGTCAGCTATGGCATCTGAGTTCTATTTTGTTAAACCTTCCTCTCCGTTACCTGCTGATCGTTTGTCCTTCACAGGAAAACAGACTGAGTTCCTTCTAGAAGCTCTAGATTAATGATTGCGATGGAACATTATAGAACAAATTTTACTTAAGCAGTCCTACAACGAAAATGCCAATTTTTTTTTAAAGGTCCTGGATATTTATAATATTTAGTTTAAATTTTTTAAAATTATTAATGTTTATTAAAGGTAAAATTTAGATTTATGATTGATTATGTACGAAAAAATTTGATAATGTATTATAAATTTAATTTTGATTTTAGATGTATAATTAGATGTTACCATTTTAATGACATAAAATAGACCAAAGGCGGTAACAAAAAAAATAAATAACAATATATAATTTACTTCATTAAAAAATTTAGTAATTTTTTTTGTATTTGTTTTTATTAAAACGTGATGAAGTGCTTAACTAGGAATGAAATACAGTGATACGCTGTTATGATTGCATTAATGAGTGTTTAATTAGTAAACCGTTTATGACCAATTCAAATTTTTAAAATTTTCTTTACAAGGTATATTTTTTGTTACAAGTAAAGTTATCCTTTATGAGGAGTACAGGTAAATGAACCTTGTGGCTGGGGAAAAAATTTATATTTAATATTGTAATAATCAAACGAAAGGCGTTTAATAAATAAAAAAATTAATAATTAACAAACAAAAGAATTTATTGTGGCAATACTTGAACAATTACACAATTAATTAATAACTCAGGGTTATTACTGGGTTTGATAATGGTAAATCATTAAAAATAATTAAAGGCACAAATCCCAATTTAAAGATTTACTCGTCAATTGACAAAGACGAAATTTACTTGTTGACGAACTTAAACTACAAAGATGGATTCTACTTACAAATTTTACCATATCTGACATCTATCTTTTAATCCGGTTTACATAATTTATTGTTTTACATTTGTACTTACGGCTGCCCAGCATTCCAGGATACTTTTGACTTACGAAGCACTATGGCGGGTTGTTGCACAGCTTCTACTCAAACTCACAGATTCTAATTAATATTTTGGTTTTAAATCAGGAACCAGGAACCTCTTCTTCGTTTCTCCCTCCCTTGGTTGAGTTACTCACGGCTGCCCAGCATAGCAGTTTTTTATAGTTCTGCTTGCGTAAATGTTTTCTCTATGAGCAGAACATTCATGGCCCAATCACCTCTGTTGGTTAATAATCCTCGATACTTCTTTGCCAGTTTCCGTTGAATATTTGAACTGGTCTCGTCTATTTCAACTTAACCAAACTTTCCAGCCAACTGATGCGAACTGGCTCCTCAATATTTTAATGCGACCTGTACTTGGCCAAACCGTCCACCCAACTGAAAACTTCTCAATATTATAATGCGGTCTGCATCTGACCAAATCATAACGCGAACTCAACTGCCGTCTCGCAATTTTGAGCCCGCAGTGCTTCTTCCGACAAAGAAACAATGCTCTACTACATTATTGTTTTATGTTCGGTACCGCCGTCAAGAATATGTTTCCCTAACAATTTAGATTATCAAATTTTACAATTAATGTGTTAATTAATTGGCATTACAATATATATATATATATATATATATAGAGAGAGAGAGAGAGAGAGAGGGGGGGGGGAATGAACAATTACACGCCACCATATTTGGCCACTTGAAAGTTCCGGAAACGAAGACCTCCATTCCGTCATGAGCCACGTATTACACTTCCGCAACTAAGTCGTTAAGAGACTATTAACCTCGAAAGATTATCAGATGGTAAACGACTCCATTTGTTAAATTATTTTCTGAGGCCAACATTTGTTGGTGAAATGTGGATTTTTGGATGACGAAACTCTTTACAAAGAGCAACATCATGAAGCTACATCTACTGCACGATTAGTGCTATTACACTTCTGTGACAATGAAATTATTAAAAACTTATAATCATATATATTTAACGACCATTTAACTTTTTTTAAAAATGGTTAAAGTTATTTGAAATTTATTACTCAGTATCCTGTATCGTCACTTTATGTTCATACGTAGTAGGTTAGGAATTGTACTTACCGGAATAAAAAAATAAATTAAGAGACGGAACTGCATCTATATTCTATGCAATTATAGATCGGTATATATAAGACTTGAACTAATCCCAATGATAACTTCTTCCAAATTTACTGATGCACGTTTACGTAGGTTTACATTTCGTTATACAAGTGTTGAAAGTCACGGTGCTAAAGTTGCCTAAATCTGGTTTCTTTCGTTCTTGGAAAGAGAAATAAACTGAGATGAGAAGTTTTTGGAGACACACAGCAAGGTGTGAAAAATTATCGTCAGTAATATCAGTGAACAGGTGACCACAAATATTTTGATTTGACTTACAATCATCTTCGAGGAGCATTAAATTAGTGTTGTAAAATAGTCAAGGGAAATATTCTGCCGCAAAATATAAAAAAATTGCAGTAACACGTAACAGTATCGTTTAAGATCAGAAGTTCTGCGATTTTAATATTTTTAGTTCTTTTTAATTGGACTGTACTGTGTCTTTACTTCTGAAGTCCTTCGTTTCATTCCAATAGTGAATAATTTCTTATTATAATTGTATACAGTGATTTAAAAGTTTTTTTAAAAAATATATATACGCTACTTGAACCTCGCTAACATCAGTGACGACAATTTTACCAAATCATCATTTATTAAGAACCACTCATTTGTACCAGAAGCTTTCGGCCACTATTGACCATATCCACATGTTGATAAGAAACGAAGTATCACTATTTAGTATTATTAGAACGAAATTGTTATCACCGATGGAAATGACTACCTTAATAAATTTAGGACAGATACAAATAAATCCGATAAAAACTGGTTTCCACCGAAAGCTGTGAATCGTCGAATAATTGAAGTGAAAAGTGTTCGGACTTTGATGGATTTTGGATCGCTCCTTGGAGGTTTACAGGCAAAAATTTTTAAAATCTTTCTTTATTTGATTCTTATACCATTAATTTCCTAATACATATTTCACAGTGTTTCTTTAACTACCAAAATTATAAATGATGCCATTTATTTTTAAATTTTAATAATTACAAAATAGCCAAATACAGACAAAAAAAAGTGATGATATACATACCACACAAAGTTTCTGGTAACCTTGTTCCTGGCTTTCAGTTGTAAAGAAAACTATAAACACAAGAGACTAGAGCGACACAACCGCACCACTACAGCTTTGGAGTTTGTCAACTGTAATTCTGCGGTTGTGTCGCTCTAGTCTCTTGTGTTTTTCGTTTTCTTAGCACCTGAAGAAAGGAGCAAGAAACTTAGTGTGATATTTATATCATCACTTATTTTGTCTGTATTTTCCTTTTTTTTTCTAATTATTAATTTTCAAAAGAGGCGTATATTTTTCATCTTTTAAGTTTAATATCACAATCCCTCAGTGTTTCATATGCTTCAATAAATCATCTCATTCCTTGTTCGTTTTCAAAATCATCTCCTTTCATTTTGAAAAATCTTAAATTAAAATCATTGCGTTATATAAAATGTAGTTTGAGACCAATACGAGACAGCTTTTAATAAAATTAAGTAAAAATAAAAACAACGTTTCGGTACCTATTTGTATCTTCTCCAGGTTGTGACTTGTAGTAAAATTAGTGGAACTTGAAATAATAATGATGTTCTCTAACTATGGAGCAACAACCCGAAGAAGGTTCAAATAAGTACCGAAACATTGTTTTTACTTTAAAATGAATTTTTTTTATTAAATGTTCTGTTATTGGGCGTAAATTATATTTTATTTTATGCAATTAAAACAGGCATAAAATCAAAATAGAAATAATGCCCAAATAATGTCCAGTATAGAGACAGGTTAAGAAGTATTCAGATGAAAGGCCTATCGATATTTTTTAAGAAGTATCAAGTTATATTCTATGACAATAAATGACGAGGATCAACAAAATCATAAGCAAATTAATTTATAATGACGTCATACTACGCTCATAAAATCCGCGGCTTAACTGAATATTCGTGATAATTTTTAATTACGAACGCACTCAGTCAATACGTTGTTTAATATACCGATATCAATCTCCATAAAATAAAAAATTTGAATTGTCACCAATATTTCAATGTCGACATCAATCCACTCGACACACGAGCAATATTGTTGATGAGCATGTCGCTGATGTGTGGTGGCCCTGCATGTCATGTTGGCTTTCATTCTACGCGTTTGTTTCTTCCAGTGGTATCCAAATTGTAACCCAGCTAGAACAAACACACTGTTATCGGCCTGTTGCGCATCCGATTGTTGTGACTGGCGCAGATAAGGAAGGGGCACGAAAGGACGTTTCCTTCTTTTCTGGAATCGTCGTGACTATTAAACAAAATAAGTCGGTCCCGAGAGGTCATCAGTCAGTTCGCGGTACAACGAAATACTGTTGTACTTAAGCTTTTGTCAGATCTTATCTCAAACTGCAGCAGGTCGTGGAAATTAAAGTTCGAAAACTTGCAACGAAACACGGAACCAGTAGAAAAACACCTGACAAAATACCACCTCTTAAGAATATATATATATATATATATTGTAATACTAATTAAACAGGCTATTAATTGTTTTTAATAATTAAATTGATAGCGGTACGCATGCATAAAGGCGACAATCAAGGCGTTTTTTTTCTTTGTTTAACAATGGAAACTGAAAAACCGCGCACTTGGGGAACGCCAGTCTGGAATCTGCGATGAAAGGTGAAGGAGTCAAAAACTGCGTACGAGAGATGAAACAGTTAAAAGTCGACGGGGAGATATAATACAGTTCAGTTCACATAGAGCAACAAACAGTATAGTCTGCAGATAATTTACGAATGGCGAGATCATGTATTTTTTTTACATTAAAGCAAGCAAATATTTTTATGGAGAGATTTACATAATAATTTGCACACGGTGAAGCAAATAGTTGCTTCACGCTGATTGAACAATTTTTGCATAGAGGAGACCGGCATCCACTAGCTGACCAAAGAGGGCGGCTCATCCGAGGTTCCAGATAGCAGGAGTATTTCAATCGTGTGTATTAAAAATTTTCAATGAAGTGTAGAGTCAGTGTAAAAATGGTCTTTTAGTGTTGTAGTTTTCAAGATACAAGAGAGATCTGGTACCAGACAGACGTTCCGTCAGTAACAAAACTTTGATACAAATTTGTAAACGATAATTAAAAAGGTATAGTCAGATTTGGTTCAGTTTTCGTATCATTTAGTTTTCTCCTGTTTCACTTATCTTCATATTGTTTTAGGTTAACTTTTTATATTTGAATTGTTAATCGTCAGTTTATATATTGCTTTTGTTCTAATTATCAACCCCAGTAGTGACCCTGAGGTATATATATCCGACGTATTTGATTGTAATGATATAAGAACTGTATTTTCATAAATGCTACGAATTAATAAATAAAAAATTAAACTTGATGAAATTCGGCGTGCAAAATAGATCTTATACAATGTAAATATTTCATCAATAAATTTTAAATATAAATAAATTTTCGTTAATTGATTCTTAATTAACCCTATCAAGGTGTTTATTACATTTATGGCTTCACCAACGTGGTACAAATTAATCGTTAACCTGTTTTTATTTAAAAAATAAAACAAGATAACATCAACTACGCTAAAATAAAATAAAAATACTTTCAGTCCTTTGCAAATTCTGCATTAATTTTTCAAAAATAATGTAAATATTTTTATATGATTCGACAAACTGTCTTCGCACTGTAAATTTGTAACGAATTAAAAAATCGATATGTGAAATTTTTATAGTTTCTATGATACTTTTAGATAATAACGGAAATACATTATTATAATTTTATAATTAAAGTAAAAGGATAATTTTACAGAAAAAAATACAAAAAAAGATCCTTTAAATTTTAAAATGACGTGGAAAACATTGACGTAAATGAAGGTAATTTCATGAATTTCTGGAACACCATTTTAATTATCAGATGAATCCTTTTATGATTTTCTTTATTCTTCTTCTGAAACTCATAATCGGTGACTATTGTAGACGTCACAGAATATAGACAGAGACGTAATTTAATCTGATGTTAAAATAAGAATAAACAAAGCTCTTTAAAGAGGCCATGAAATTGAGTTAAAGGACTAGAATGGAAAATTCTCGAGCTGTCCGGGGATATTGAACGGGGTTCGATTATCGGCCAAGGTCGATGTTTTCCATACTGATTTTTTAATGAAAGAAACCTTAAAATCAGATAATTACTTATTGCTCAGCCATGGAACGATCAGAACACCATGTAACAAAGCCAGGTGATACAGTAAGAATCATAAGCTCAACTTTGTTATCGGAGCCTTATTTTTATTCTGAAGGCTACCATTGACATAAGTTTTCGACCATCGCTTAAGCTCACGCAGGTTAAGGTGGAATCATGTGATTTTCCGATCTGTTATCTGAAGGAACAATAACAGTAAGCCAGGCTGCCCATCAACCTTGTCAAAACATTTCTCATCACAATGGAAAATATGACGTCAGGACGGCCTCTGACGAAGGGCAAATGTTTACCAACCGGCGAGATAAACGTTATTGAAATTGTACCCGAATAGAAACAGAGAAGGTAATCGGAAACTTCACCACGATATTACGTAATAAGATCAGAACATGTGAATGAGTTATAACCGTACAAGAAAGATAATTACTATTATTAGGAAGGTGTTGATAGTGTGAGACATAAAAATGAATCACAATCGCAAATAATGATTCATAAGACATTATTTGTCTTTATAATGAATTAAGTAAAACCAAACAAACCATCAATATTTATTTTACTTGGTTCTCAGAGGTGCTTTCAACGTTTAATTAAGTCATAATCATCTGTACAAGATTAGAATACGATCAATTTAACAACAATAATATCAATAATTTATCTTCTAATAAATAAAAGTAACTATTTTTGTGTGTAAATAGAGAAAATTTGACAAAATTTTGTACATGTGTTCCTACCGAATCGAAAACAAACACTGTGAGAGGTAAAACACTCCAAGGGCTGCGGGTTGGCGGGGGTGGAAATTTTTAAACATCCAAAAACGGCCTAAATTTGCCTCGAATAAATAATTTTGAGGTCAGTGAGGTCGATAGTGTTTCTCCCGACGTTTTGTGGTGTATTAACTCATTCCGACATAGGAGGGGAGGACAGTTAGGGATAGGGGTGGAGGGGCGGTTAATAAAAATAATTCAAAATCAACGGAGATATGCGTCCTGATTTATGGATGCGATGTGCTTAATTATGAAATTCAACTTGCCGGTTATATTATGCTTGTGATGGAAGGGAAAACAAAGGGTGTATGTATTTGTGCTTCTCTAAGGGCACTGATGGGGTTACGAAGACATTAGCATTTCCTCTGAATACGTTTTTTGACTAATATGTTAATGAGGAATAGAATACCTTTTCGCTCTTATTTAAATAAATACCCGGGCAACACCGGGCACACAGATAGTACTTAAATTTAGTAAGCTTAATAAAATTATTCAATTACATTGCATTGTTATGCCCTTTAAAATGTTATTAATTCAAACTTATTCATGCTCACTACAGTTACACTCTGACATTCCTTACTATATAATTGATACATGTTGATATAAATCGATGTCTCTTCAGTGAGATAGATAGATAGATTCATTTTTTGAATTTATTTTAATTATGAATTATTTTTCAAGCTCATATGCTTCACATAATTTTTCTTTTAGTTTATTCTTTGTTGTTCAGAATTTAATTCTGCCTCCCAACTTTGTACCTTAATTTTGAATAACGCAGTAATTATAAAATTGTTTAATACAACTGATAAACCCAGGTTTTATATTTGGATCAACGGCTAGGTCATTAGAGAAATTGGTACATTGTTGCATTTCATTGACTGAGAACGTTTTTTTGTGGTAGATTCTCTGTATGGAAACAACATACATTCCTGCCTGGATCCGAACGGAGGACCACTGTGACGCGAGACAGTGACGCTAACAGGAGGTCTGCTTAAGTACTGTTGTTATTTTTATATTTGCTGATCTTATCAAAAATTTCCGCATAATGTTGCCCAATTTCCAAACCTTCGTTTCAACTGCTCACTATTTTCTTCCTTATCAAATTTATGTAAATTTATACTAACATCTGTAACGTATATCTTTGTATATCGAAAATGGATATATTTGCATATAGAGGAGAAAGGTGAATGGTAAAAAGAGGGAAGAATGGAGAGCTGTGTTGTGGTTGATCCTGTGAGTTGGAGAGGGAGAAGAGGTGATCTTGGGAAGACATCAGCACAAGAAAACGAGTTCACACGGACCATGAGATTAGGAGATACATAATGTGTTGGAAGTTAAATGAAATAAATACTTAAAAATAGAACATTACAAATTGTGGCGCCCAACGTGGGGCATAGGAATGAATTATTAATGTGAGTGATTAAGATTTATGTAATGACTATGTTTGAATGTAAAATCAAAAATGTCAAAAATGAGTTCAGTACGGTTGATTATACAAATATACGTTCTCGAAATGAGATCCAACGCTTGATCAGGTCTTTTCAAGATGAGATCTCATTTAAAAATAGAACATTACACATTGTCATGTAGAGGTGAAAACATAGAATCGTCAACGTAGCAAACTAACTCCTTAAAATTCATTAGAGTAATAAAGTATTTCATGGATATTTAAAAATAAATTAAATTAATAAATAATGTCTGTTGGCAACTCATAATAACAAAATAAAATGGTCAATTTAACTGACATCCGTCCAGTTAAAGTTATGATTATTTAAATAAATATGTTTACAAATAACCGAGTGCTTATCAGTGGGAAATTTATCATTCACTCTGTGTTCCTTTATCCTCGTCTTGAAAGCCCTTTTAGTTTGACCAATATACACAGAATTGCAATCCTTCCATTCAATTTTGTAAACAACAAAATTAGTATCCTCATCTTAACATAACATGCAGACGAGTTGGAGATTTTGTAAATAATGCCAACATAACATTGGCGAAGCAATTTTGTTATGTCATTATGTTAATGCGCGTTATTTAGGATAGGCGTCTTTTCATTGATTATACTGATATTTTAGTCAGTTTGTTTAAACGCGTGAGCAACCATGTTTATCCAACATCAGCAAAAAGTACCGCTTGGTGCCAGTCAGGCTGGGGATTGTAACTGTACCTCCATCGGGGGGTTTTCCCGTCAACAAACAGCAGGTGCAGAGGGCCTCGGTGTTGAAATTCTCTACGTCGGTTTGCCTAAGACCTGTAATTGGTTCATAATAAATTAAATGGACCAATAGAAAAACAGTTGGTCTCACAGGTCGGGAGAAGTGGATGCCTGGTCAGGCATTCTGACTGGAGAATTTGCTGTGAGCGGATGCTCTTGGGTTTTTTTGAGAATTTACCTACCGAGACTCCACGAGACAGACATCGATGACCAGCTGTGTTGCAGAGACCCCAGTCTGGTAACCAATATTGCATATTTCATGGTTGCGTAAAGCACTTTTTATAAAATTCGTTTCCCGGGCCTAATTTGCCACAACCATCCCTGAGTTTTCATAACTGGCTAGTCGGGGGCAAAATTTTAATTGTAAATATCTTTAATAAATTAGCTTAGTATGGAAAGAGCTGTTGTTTTCCAAAAATTACTTCCTCCTACCGCAGGTAAACCGTTCTAGGAATTGGACCGTCGGAGACATTCTACTGCTGGTAGCGAGGGGAGTGCCACAATGTAGACCATTAAAATAAGAAAACACCATCTTGATTCTGGTGGCAGAGGTCCCGGTGAGTTGATACAGAAGAATATAAAATTTTCTTGAGTCTATTGCTGATAAAAGATAAAAGATAAAAGAAAGATGATAATCATTTGCTATTTGACGATTTATAGATTTTTGGAGCGAAAAATTGGGTTCCGAGAGAAGTTTGGCCCTGTCAACGAGATTGAAAACCGTAGTCCTGTTTTATTGTTTTTAATTGTTAACTCTCCCTTAAATTGTCCATTTTATTTTCTTCTTAAAAATAATATTTTTAATCAAAGAAATACAAGCAAATATAAATAATATAACGGGAAAAAATCTATATGCAGTATAAATGTTAAATATAAATATCTTAACTTTATGTTAATGTATAGCACGTAAATAGCTTATAATTTATAGAGTTCATAAAAAATTAATGAACTCAATGAATTGTAAATGTATGTTAGCAAATAACATAGATGTTGATACCACTCAAAATAAAATTTAAATAATGCTCACAGCACCCCTCTCCCACTCTAACTCACTTCTCGATGATTGCAGTACGGCTCTCTAACTCTAAATCACTCCAACTAACTTCTCAAAATCTTATCTTCCGCTTATATATCACAGTCCCTTCCTTTTTCCTTTGTTCCAAAACTACGTCGCAACTGCCCGTTGACAGTTTCCTCCATTATCTCGAGATTTACATTATGCAGTGCAGTTCCTTAGTTAGCAAATAGCTCGCTACTCTGTCTTCTCACAAAGCCGACAATCGAGACAGGTCTAATTTGTCTTTGCACCCTCAATTACTTTGGACTTGTCTTCTCACCCCCACACGCACGTGCGCTGTTCTAAATTCTCCAGACCACCCAAACTGCACCCTCAAGACCTAAGTAAACACGCTACCAAAATTGTCCTCCGGCAGTCCAGACCATTAATCAGAAACAATGGCTGCCATAACAGATTTATTTTGCGACATGCAACCCGCATGTGCATTGCTCTGAATTCTCAATACCAATCCTAAGTAAACACATTACAACTTCCTCCAACGGTCCAGACCATTAATTAGAAACAATGCCTGCCTTTCAAGGCATTACAACATATTGGCAAGGAAATCAAAGTCTTACGTAAAACAGCAAACTGATTAAAAATATTTAATATAATATAAATGAAAATATATTATTGGAATTAAATCTTATCATTTTGTTTGTTTAGTTCCAGAAGATGTGGAGAATCTTCTCTAAATACAAATATTTAAAACATTTGGTTGCTGATCACGGTTTGACTTGAATTAAATATTATATAAAAGTATGGCAATCAGAGTTTCAAGGTTCAATAGTATAGCGAGCCACACTTGAAGTTTAAATGAAAATTAGGATTGGTGGATAATATTAGCGACGGTCCGGTAAGAAGACGCTGAAGTCTTGTTCGTTGAAGGTACAAAGGCGTGTAAGAATGCAGTCTAATTGAACACACTTTGGATTCAAGGATTACATTATGTTGACCGACGACAAAACCGTGTCCCACTTTCCGAAACAATTTTTCCTTGGACTTGTTTCTTGTTCTATCTCTTCCATATCGCGCCCTTTGTCTGCGTTACTTTAAACGTGTCTTCACGCAGAGATACATCAAGTATTCAACAACGTTTACGGTTGTGTTAAAGCGATAGTTACTCTATTAACATTTTCTTTTGTGCGGCTAGGCGTTTCTTTGTTTGAACACTCGTTGTTATGATTAAAGTGGATCGTTTTACGTGAAGTGATATTTATATTTCTGTACTAAATTGTATTAAATGTGAAATGAAATCTTCCACTTCATAATATCCGTTCTGGAGTAGTATAATTAAATAAAAATAATATTTTATGATAACCTGGCAAAAAAAAATTATATTCATGATGGGCCCATAATTTTATACAGGAACAGGAAGGAAATGCCAATAAACTTGTGAAAAGGAAAGAAGTGAAGTGTGAAATATTTAATTAAGTTCATTAAATCTATGCAGCTACGACGTTTCCGCAACAATACATATATATGTCCTTTCAATAAATTACCTGAAAAGTTGTATAAAAAATACAAAACTTCGAAAAAGTTTGGTGGTGTCCAATAACTATTGCCAGATGTGCCTAGCACGCCTGCCTCGCGAAAGGGATGCTGGGAATCTGTGAAACTAGATGACGCCACATTTGCAGGGTGTCGTGCTATGTGCGGCCGTTGTATGAGCGGACAAAATTTGCCCCCTCGTCGCCGAACCCTTTCCGCAATCCTGGCCGCTGAGCGAGCAGGTATAAAGTGTCGGAAGAGCAACTTAATTGCTTAAAGACTCAGTCTTGGTTTTAACATTAAGTGAATGTACGAGCAGCTTAACGTATAACATTTCTGAAACTTATCTGGATTTATAATTTTTAACTATATCTCAAAATGTTTATAGTAATTTGTTTAATAAGTATGCTTAGAAATGATCAATTAAGGTACAAATATTTTAAGAGTTATATTTATCTGAGGTCCTTAAATAAATGAAAACATCAACCTGTTTACTTATACATTTATTATTAATTTAAAGTTTTAAACATTATAACAGAAAAAACATTCTCAACTGTTCGTTTTTTTATAATTAATATACAGAAAATTGTTTAATCCGAAGATTTTACAATTGTGATATAATTTTGAAGACTTTAACATGTTACAATTATCTTGAAGAAATTTCCTTGCTTCTTGAGTGAGTAGTTGAGGAAGTTATGAATTATTTATTTATCTATAAATATATATATATACAAACACACACACTCATACATATATACACATACATACACATGTACATATTATACACACACACACACATACATGCGTGTGTTAATTAGCTCTGGTTGCCAGGTCAATTTGTCGTTTTCTTTTTAGCCTTCTGAGAGGTTTAGGTGGAGGAGGATGGGATTCTGTATTTGAGATGATGGGATTGAAGTGGTGGAGATTTCTATGATGTTGAATTAGGGGGTTTGAACTATAGTTTTTTGGGTTGAGGGAATATTAAGGTCATTGTGGATTCTAGAGTTAGTAACGTACCAGGGACAGTTACTCATAAAGCGGAGATTTTTATTTTGCGATATTTGAATTTTATTTATGTGGGTGGTAGCGGACGAACACCAGGTATAACAGGCATAAAACAAGAGGGTATATATGAGGGATGTGTAAAGGAGTTTTTTTGTTGTAAAGGATAAAGGAGATTTCGGGTTCAGTAATGGTTTTAATTTGTGAATTCTGTGGAGTGTTATTTTTTTAAGGTGGGAAGTGTGAATGGTTAGTTTGGAGTCGAGGGTTAGGCGGATGTATTTATGGGAAGATTTAGTAGGGATAGTGGAGTTGTTGATAGTGACTGATAGGTCGTAGCCTTTTCTTTTCAGGGAGAAGGGAACGGTTACGGATTTGGAAGGATTGATGACTATGCGCCAGTCGTTGGCCCAGATTGAAATAAGGTTTAAGGAAGTTTGAAGGTGGTTTGTTGCGGTTTGGAAGTCATGTGAGTGCGAAGTGATAGCGATATCGTCTGCGAATATTGAGGTGGTAGTAGAGGGGATAATAGGAATATCGTGGGTGTAGATGGAGTAGAGGAACGGACCAATTACACTTCCTTGTGGGACGCCTGAGAGTATAGGATGTAGTGGAGAGAAATAATTGTCTATTTTAACTCTGTAGGATCGATTGGTGACGTAATTGGAGAGAAGGTTTAAGTAGTGGTGGGAGAGGTGGGGTTTGATTTTAAACAGGAGTGAAGGGTAGTGAACTTTATCGAAGGCTTTTTCGGAATCTAGGAATGTCGCTATACAAATATTTTTTTCTTCAAAGGAGTTGATGATCGTTTCTGTCAGAATGTTGATCAGTTGGGGACAGGAGTGATTGCTCCGAAAGCCAAATTGTTGGTTGGGTATAAGGTGGGAAAGTTGGTTTTTAAATATTGGCAGGAGGAGTTTTTCGAAGACTTTGGAAAGTATAAGGAGAAGGCTGATTGGTCTATAGTTGGTGGGATTGGATTTTAGCTTATCGGGTTTGTTAATCATTATTATTGTAGCTAATTTCCAGTTATTGAGAATTTTTGAGGTTGTTAGTATTGCGTTATATATGTTTGTTAGTAGGACAAGGGCTTTTTTGGGAAGATGTTTGAGGTGCTTTGAGTTGATTAGGTCGTTTCCGGGAGCTGTTTTGTTTTTTAACTTCGAAATTGTTTTCACTACTTCATTCAAGGTGAATAGGGGTGGAGAATTTAGCTCTTTTTCGGCGGTTGATAGTGAGTTGTGAATAAGACTGTCTAATGTGGGATTGGAAGACGGAAAAAGTTTAAACTGAGTAGAAAGAAGTTTACCAAAAAGGTTGGCTTTTTGCTGCGGCGAGGAAAACCAAATGGAGTTGTGAAGTAATGGCGGAATACAGGATTTTTCTTTGAGAATGTATTTGGCTTTTTCCCAGAGGGAGCAGTCTGAGGTGTTGAGTTGGGACATTTTTTGAATATATAAATGATTATTCATCACAGGTTGAAAACCACTAAAGGACGTTCTTAGTCGCTCAAAGTCCGTTGATAATGAGGAAGTCCTGGCAGCAGTGCAGTGGTTACGCACACGCCCCCAGGAATTCTTGGCACGTGGAATTGAGAAGCTTGTCCAGCGCTGGCATAAGTGCATACAACTCGATGAGGGTTACGTTGAAAAGTAAATTAAGTCTTTTATTACATTCTCGTAATAGATTCTTTTTTTTTTTAAAAAAATCCTTTTATTTATTGAACGACCCATGTATTTCAATAAGGATTTATTCTTATCTTCTTTTCCATTTGTAGCAACCACCAAAATGTACACTCAACTGCTGTAATAAGTCATTCGTTCACTTTTAAAATGGCTTCTTTTAAATACCTAATCTACAAATAATGAAAACACGAACGGTCACTGTGAAGATGAACATAACGTTCGGTAACTTTTATAACAGACTCTTATCATCAGGTGTCAATAGTTGCAACAAACGTTATATCAATTTATTTGTGATGATGTCTGTAAATGAGCTGCAGTGTTAACAAGTAAAATGTCCCCAATTGATATAATAGAGTAAGAAATAATTTTTAGAGATAAAGATAGATAAACAATTTAAATTTATACTCGGACCAGACGTTGTGCAGAATCGATGTCGTCGTTTTTATTTACTTGAATATTTATCACATAATTATGTTTACATTATTTATAATTTTGAGTCATTTCATATTTTGTACATCTGAATTGCAGTATTTTGAACAAACTTTTTACTGTATCACATGATTCAATGATTAAAATAAGTATCTAATGTATTTAATTACCTACTAGCTGTGAGTCCGGCGTTGCCCGAGTTGTCTTAATTTATCTCAGCGACATCCATAACCCCGGATTTTACTGCAATCTAAGTTGATTTCTGCGTTACTTTTATACAACACCCCTCCACCCCACCCCTAAAGGTGCTCCCATCCCTTTACGAAAGGGTTTGAAATAATACACAAAAATTATCGGGAGAAACGGTATCCATCTCATTGACCCCAAAATAAATTTATCCGACGCAAATATCGGCCGTTTGAGCGTGTTTAAACAATTTCCAACCCGGTCCACCCCCGCCCCTGGGACCGGTAGTCGTGTCTCACCCCCACAATGTTTGTTTCCGCTTCAAAGAAACACGTATACGAAATTTGGTCAAATTGATGTAGATATGTATGCGGAACATACGTACATACACACAAACAAACAGCCTGTTTTATTTATTTGAAGTAGAAGATATTAGGGTTTTTATTTACTGGAAACGTCGAATGAAGGATACTTTATTCAACGTATTTTCTGAATGTTTTCTAGGTAGTACGCGAAAAAAAATAGTAAGCAAACTATGCTATTCTTTCTTGTGAAATAGATTCACGATATTTGAATAACAAATTAGTTCAGTTTAAAGTATCTAAAGTACCAGCACTACCTTTAAATACAAAGACTTTGTTAACGTAAAGTATGAGTAAATGTCTGCTATAATAATGATTTTCGTCTGTATGGTTAAACTGTTTAATAAAACCAAAACAGCCACTAAAAATTATCAACCATGTTAGATTGGCAGACGAGAATGGCTCCTCTGGATGACGTGTAGATTTATTCTTTTTTGCAGCACCAAATGTAAAGCGAAATTGAACAGGTTTCACCACACGGTTCGTGGTTTGGATGGAATAATTCGCCCCGTGAGAATTTTTGGCGGCGTAGTGTGGTAACTCCCTTTATATGAAACCTAAGGCTTGGAAATGAATTTTTGGAATTTTATATTTTAACCTCATAATTTTCACTAAATAATTGAACTATTAAATTTTTTCCACAACAGAATCCTGCTGTTCACTGGTGAAATGGCGGCGCTCCGCCAAACCCCGGGCTACTGCACCCCGAAAGTGAAGTCGTTTCAAGTTGGCCGTCGACGATTCTGAGGAATTAGCGAATCAGATAATTTCGAACATATTCGACAAATTGGCCAATGAAAACGACTGTTTCACACGGTGTATGAATTTCGTTGTGGAGCCTAGGAAACAATGATACCTTGCTACTATTGACCATTGATTCTAAACTGCCTGATAGAAAACGTTATAAATAATAATAAAAACATAGCCAATACAGACAAATACCACACGACGTTTCTGGGATCCTTGTACCTTTCTTCAGTTGACTAAACTCAGTTTTGTCAACTGACGAGTGCAGTTGTGTGGCTCTAGGCTCTTCTTAGCACCTGAAGAAAGGGTCAAGGATTCCAGAAACGTCGTGTGGTTTTTATGTTATCACTTATTTTGTCTGTATTTGGGTATCTTTTTTATTATTAATTTTTTCAGTGAGACGTAAATTTTTTCATGTAAACGTTATAAATGTTGATAAAAATATACAATAAATTGATTTAAAATTATAAATGGTACCAAATAAATGCTGTGTTATCTAAATTATTCATGTTAGCGATAGTGGCTCACTATGTACAAAACAAAATGTGATTTTTGTGTCTCTTTGGCCATATTTTAGTCTTTATTCCTCGTAGGCATCCGGCCCTGCGCTCATCGCGATGCTGCTGCACTTTGAAGCTCTGGCTCACACTCATTTACAATATGTTTGAAACAAAAGAAAATCTGCAACAAAAGGGCCCCAGGGATATGAAAACGAAGCTCCGGCGGAGTTTGAAGTAGTATTGTGTATGTGAGAGACAATAGCTTTGGCGGACACGAAGCGACAGCGTATGTGGGTCGTGTTATCGCACGACCGGATGCCCATGGGCCGCGATGGACAACTTCAAAGGGACAGCTGTCATCTCTCTCTCCCTCTGGATGTGTGTGTGTGTGTGTGTGCGTGAAGCAGATTAGCAAGACGCGCCGCTGACTCTGCACACAACCTTCCGAGTGAACTCGGCTCAGTCAAAACATTGAAACTTGATAGCTTCGGCCGTGAAGAGGCCATCAAACCATCTGGAAGTTTGTAATTTGCTTTATGATAACCTAAATGGTTTCAGAGGTCACTACAATTACGCATATTACTGTACAAGGATGCTTCTACTAAACGTAACAGAAACGTTGCCCATTCCTCAGGCAATGCTGACATGCACGAACCCTGTAATAATCACTTTTTTATTATTATTATTATTTAGGGCAACAGGCTACATGAGGGTAATCCACGTTCGGCAATTCCCCTTTAATACGAAGGGATTTGAAAGGGGGGATGTGGAAGGGTAGAGGAAGGTAGCCAAGAGTTACTAGGGCCTCCGGGCTATATTTTAAGGATCCTACTCGGCATTCGCCTAAAGAAATGCAGGACAAACTCTAGAAAAATCTGCATCAGGTAGGTCGGGCATTGGGTTCTTGTTCCAGGCCCTTCCGATAGCGGGAGAGGAGTTTGCTGTGGGGACGCAGCATTCCCTTCTCCGTGCCTCGATCAGTGTAGGAGGCAGCTGGCCGACTATTCCAATGGTAATAGCGAACAACTCTTACCGTATGCCCAATGTCTGTGACCCCGGAACATACACCTCTCAAAACAGGCCGATTTAATGCGAGTATATATATTAAATAAATTATTTTAGTTTCTTTTAATGATTAATTTATTGTACAACCACTCTCGCCATTAACAAAGCAACTAAAAACTAAACACAGATAAAACCAACCCAAATATTTAAATCCCCCTTCTTATTATTATCAATTTGAATGTAATAAATTTGTTACATTTCCCCCCTGTATTTTAAGATAGTCTTGACTTTTTTTTAATTGTGTGCCCCCAGGCAGTCCGAACCATCACCGCTTATCCTCTTCGTCACCCGTACCATATTATCATCCACAGCTTGATTGAAAACCTTCAAATTGTATTCCTCGTCAATTTATTTAATATCGAAATACTTTTCCAACTCCTTCACAAATATCCTTGGAATCATAGTCATTTTTAATTTAACTTTGGTAAAAAAATTTCATCACTCTCTGGAACATTTTTTCGTTGACCATCTTTTAATTCGCCGGTACCATTTCGCTATTCTTTCCGCTTCAATTTCTTGCATCACTTCCCATTTTCCATTCCATTCTCCCATCATATTATTTATTCTATCGTGTCCCATTTTTTCTACTTCTATAGTTATTTTCACTCGAGCCAAAGTCCTATCCCAATTTTCCAACCGATTCTCCCGTCAGTCTTTCATTATTTCCCTTTCCAAACGCCCTTCTTCTATTTTATCTTCCAATGTTTCCGTCACTTTAGTTATTTCTTTCATTATCCCGTTTATCAGAAAGTCTGTTTTCTTCGTCCATATTTCTTCTAACCTTTTCTCTCCCAGTATCCTTTCTACCAAAAAATTTTTCTCCAAGTCATCTATTCTCTTCTCCAACATCGTTACGTTATCTTCTTGCGTTTTTAAACTTTCATTTACTTTCTTCTCTCAACACTCCATTTTGTTAAATAATATTTTGAACAACTCGCTCATCGTAATATTCTTCTGATCTACAAACTCCGTCACTTCCACCACCTCTTCTAACTCTAACACTTCCTCCACTTATTCAGACTCTTGGAGTATTTGATTCTCCATAATTAAATTTTACATATACGTACCTCGCCCTTCAATTGTCCACGTTCGGGCGCCAAATATATAATAATCACTTTAAATTATTGTTCAACTTTATATATCAGGTTCAATTCCTTTGAATGCGGGTACGTATATTAAATAAATTATTTTAGTTTCCTTCAATAAATCAATTTATGTACAACCACTCATTCATTAACTAAGCAACTAAAACCAATATATAAATCCCCTTATTATTATTATTATCAATTTGAATGTAATAAATTTATTACAACCGGATATGAGGATAATCTTCATCGAGTGGAAACTTTTCCCTAGGAACAAATTATCTTTTTTAGGCTGAACTTTATTTTTTCTTATTAAGATAAATTAAAGAAATTAACTAATATTATATCAGATATTTCAAAGTATTTTATTGAACACAACGACATTTCTAGACTTTTTTGAACTTTCATCAGGTTATTTATGTTGTTTCCACGGTATCATAATTTTTTGGCACACATGGTGTAAAGAAAAAACTATATAAATTTTCAAATCACATAGTTACAAAAAATTTTTGTCTTGATATAAAAATTTATCTAATAGGAAAAACAACATAACGTAAAAAAACCTGATGAAAGTTCAAAATTGTATAGAAACGTCGGTGGGTTAAAAATATTAATTATTTTATTAATAAAAAAACATACTTAAAGCAAAATATTATTTTTACTTCCTCGTAGAACGACACTAGCATACTTTGGAGAAAATTGGTCCGTCATACAGTAACCACTCGCTTTTCAATTTTAGGGAGCCAATGAACGAGCTGTACTTTCATCATTCATTTGGTAAATAATATTAAGGCATTAGAATTGGAAGCCTCATGTAAATTAAAACAGATGAATGCACAAGTGAAAGGATTTATACATAAATCAATGACATTTGGCACTCTGCTGGTGGCGTCTGGACGAAACCGACTAAGGAATATGCACGCTGAGGTTTGTTGATGCCAAGATGTTTTGGACAGCGTCCAGAACGACGTTAAGGATTCCACTTTTCCATTATTCTTTTTAAGACCCCTAGTGTCGAAATATTAGGGACACGTGCTGTGAAGCGCGGATAAAATAATCGTTCGCGCTTGTCGCAAAAATGTTGGCAGGAAATAGAATTGATTTATTATAAATAATACTGGCCAAATAAGTCAAAATAAATCGTTTAATAAACAAGTTACAAATCGTTCATACAAATTATGTTGAATATACAATACATTTGAATAATGAATAATAAAGATAGCCAATAAGGTAAAAAAAGAGTAATATAATCTAAAGAATTATATTATTGGGCTGGGTTTTTACGTTAAATCAAAAAATATTGACCATTAAAGAAATTTTATATAAGTTTATTAAAATTAAGCATGAAAAACTCTTATCTCAGGCACCTGTGGATTTCGTAGAAGAGATTAGCTGCCCGTTATCAAATACGTACTGCTATTTTTGTGTTATTTTCGTCTGCTGTAGCTCTCGTAACCAACGTACTGACGCCTCCGAATCTCGCAGCTGGCGGAACGGGTTAACTGCAGCGACGACCTAGTCAGGACCACTGCATGGCGTCGACTCAGGGGTTGACCACTGGCTAAGGCGTCGGGCACTGGGATTATGTTGCGACGTACTCGTGCTGCCCACTTGTGTACTGGAAGACGTGGAACGTAATTCTCGCTCTTCACAGCTTTTGTGCTTCGTGACCTTTTTGCATTATGCAACTGCACTATGAGCGGAGTTCATCACTAACAACCGTCTCTCAGTAGCGCATCGTCCAGACTGCTTCATTTTATTACGAGCGGTGTAGGTCCGTTAAATTAAAACGTGTGCCATATTGCCAATATCTGCCGTCGTACTTTAAGAAGCTTCCCATATCTTGCTCATAAACATCGTCAATACACTTCCACTCATTTAGTTTCCATATTTTAGGTCCCTCCATTTATATCCTCCCATTCTTTTTTACTTTTTTCATTATTAGAAACCTTGGTCGTAATGTCATTGTTTCACTGATTCTTCCATTGTTACAAGAGTTGTAACACGAAGCTGCAGTTCTGTTGTCAACAATGGCCAAAAATTCAGTCATGTTGAGGCCAACAATCGAGACAGGACACGAAAATTATTTGGATGGAAATATTTATCTCCTCCACCCCCACGCACACCTCGTCCAACATTTCACAGAAAACAACTCCTGGCATCCGCCCGCCAATGTACGATTTCGAATTCTCCAAACTACAACAAACAACACTTCCGAAGACAAAGCAATTTAAAACCAAAATACACGCGTTACAATAAATACCACACAACGTTTATGGGATCCTTGTCAATACATTTCGTTCATACATTAGGCATTAATTAATTACGAGATATCTTTGGGCTGCATGACAAATAAGATTCCGGATGAAAATAGTGTTTCTAACTTTGGGCTAATTTTTGCCACTAATATTTTCCTAAGCTGTTTATTCTACATACTATTGACATTATAAGGCTTCCACCTATTTTTTTATTGAATATTATTTCTCACTTCTAAACACTATCTTTAAGATTATTCTATGATATTCTTGGCAACAATGATTTCGCCTGCCTGCCATATAAAAGGAAAAGTGAATTGCGCAGACTGAGTTTTAAGGTTTTCCAATACTCCATGACTATTTAACATAGCCTCAATTTTGCCGTTTCAGAGATAGATTCGTTCAGCCATTTTTATGGTAAGCGAGCAAAATTACGGTCGATGCAGTTAAAGTCAGGCTGTGGAACGATCGTCATTTAGTTTCGAGTTGGCTGTTTTGTATTACGGGAAATCCCTCTGTATACCAACAGCAAAAAGTTTCATCCAAATCGGATAGACAGATGGAGCGTGACACACAGAAATTTAGATTAAAGCGGTTTTGGATCTTATAACGTATGAAAGGTAAAGTCAGACTAAAAGTACTCGATTATAATCGTGTATAGGCAAATTGACGTTTAACTGATAAATAATAACGCTATAAATAAATAAAAAGGACAAACAGGCAGTAAATGTTTAATAATTGACAATGAAAACGAAACAATTTAATAACGTCATGAGTTGATCCTAATTTCGGACTTCATAAGGTGAACAATAGTTGAAAAGAAATAAAAATGAACACGAGAGTTTCATTATTAATATTATGATCTAAAATCTTTGCAATGACGTTGAATATTCTTAAATATTTGCCTCTCTACACTTGCTGTATTTTCAATAATTAGGTTCATAAATCTATTTACTACGATATAAAAGAATTTTGAACTAATTATACGAGAATAGAAGACTAAAAAATAGCCACATAAAATTAATATTTAAAAAATCTATGTAATTTATGTATATAAAATGTATTGCAATAATCAAACAAGTTAGCATTTATGAATTTAATTTAAAGAATTTACCCCACGTTGTGGATACATTTAAAGTAATAATCAAATATTTATGCGTTTATTAAATTGAAAGATTATAAAAAAAATTACGAAACAAAATATTTATTATCAATTTGTGGCTTCCAAAAATTAAAATCAATTACAATCAAAATTTAATATGTCTTCTCCCAGGGCCTTCACTGGGTTTGATAATTAGGACATGATAAATGTATAATTTGACTATTAAAAATTCAAAATATACAAAAATTAACCTAAAAACAATATGAAATGTAAATGGAATGAAAGATGACTACCCTTTTTATTGTAGTTTACAAATCTATCAAAGTTATGTTACTTACGGGCATCGGTCTGGTACCAGAACAATCAATTTTACCTCGTTCGGACACTTTTACACACTTTAATTTTTAATATCAGGCCTTTGTTTTCACTGATTCTACACTTCACTTTAAAATTTGGCAAGATTGGGCTGTATTCCGTTGACTGCTCCGATCCACAATAATTTACCAATGTTCTCCTGGAACAATTTCTCCACGAAGATTTTAGAAAGTTCTGTTCTGACAAAAACTGCTATTACTTTCCAATATTTACGATGCAATACTTCCGTGAATGTTTTCTTTGTTTTTATTCAAAACTTTAACTGGTAATACATTAACGACGTCTAGTCTCTGCTCATATTATTTGTTCTGCTCCTCGCAATGTTTCTCCGCCAACTAACTATACTTTTGCGGGCGTAATCGTCATTCCGACTCCTCAACAAAGTAACACAACTCGCCGCTCATTGTTGTCTTCCTCGCTCATGCCGCTTACAATTCATTTATTCGCTAACAATTTAAATTATTTAAAAACAATTAATGGCTTTATTAATTGGCATTACAGTATATTTAAAAAAAATTATATACTGTAATTAACTGGTATGATTAAAATGAATAATTTAGATTATTGCCCAATTATTTGGCACCATTTGCAATTTAAATCAATTTAGTGTAATATTTTATTAACATTGTAGGTTAGTCATATTCTGGAAACATCATTGCCTAGGCTCCACGACGAAATTCTTACGCGGTGTGAATTTGTGTTTTTACGGTAGCGCGATATGCTAGAAAGAATCTGATTAACTACTTCGTCAGAAACTTCGAGAGCCTGCTTGAAATGACTTCATGTCTGGGATGGAGTAGCAAGGTAAATGGACACGTTTGGCGGAGATCCTCCATTTCACCAGATATTCATCTGGCATAATAACACAATGAATAAATATAATGGACAAATAGTCAGAAAATGTTTAGTAATTAACAGTAAAACAATTTAATAACAAAAGCTATTTAAAATAATTTTTAAGTAATTTTAAAATGCATGTTCTGGCTTCCATGCCTGTTGTAACTGGTTACTACATAAATTATATTATTATTCAGGATGCGCAAAAAGCGGTGCTTCATAATTTAGTGTTGCTAAGCTCCTCGCCACATTGGTAGATATAGTAGTAATCAAAAATGTCTTTCCGATTGGGGATCTCTAAGTATCTGCGGATCCGCCATTGTGTTGCTTTAGTGTTACTTTTTTATTATCCACATATGCTAATTCTTATACTGGCTACAGGTTCGGCTTCTTTCTTTTAAATACTTAATGGAAGGTCCCAAGAATTGGTAGTAATATTACGGATACAAATAAAAAATATATTTTCTATCAGTAAATACTGGAAAGAATATCGTCGATTAAAATCGTTATAAACGGATACAGGGAACCTTAAATGAAGCCGTTAAGCCCAAGAACTGAACTCGGCAAACGGAAGGCAGCAAGTGTTCACGTGCTAAAGGAGCTTGACGGATGCTTTCTGCAAACCTCAGTCACACAAAGGGAAGCTGTTTAGTCAGGATGAATCCGACGCTTGAAGAGGGCCGTGGCGGGGAAAAGCCGCAAGCACTCCAGCCAGAGACAAACGACGCGCAAGTTCTGTTGCAGAGGTCGTTGACTCTCGTCTCTACACTGTAAACTTCCTCGACATTCACAGAAAAGCTAAGATTTGTTTCACTTTGCCCGATACGAAATTATTATACTTAAAATAAAATGATGAATAATCGGATAAAATGTCCAGAAGGTGGGAACATCCGAATTTTGAGAAATTCTTTCCTAAATTTCAAACGAAACACAGAAAATAAAGTTTTATAAACACTTTCAATATCTATTGTTTTATGATGAGAATAACTATTTTCTGACGACTACGTAACAAAGGCTACATGCAAGGAAGAAAGGCCAAAATTTGTAGTGTATTAAGCATGGAACTAAAACACGAAGTTCTATTGTACTCTAGGAGAATATATGAGCAGGAAGGCGCTGAAAATCTTATAACGACCCTATAAATGTGAAAGAGATGTAAAAACACACACTGAGCACCAGTGGCGGCTCGTGCGTAAGTGCTCGTGTGCTACATCACATAAATTAATTTAGGAAGAAAATTTTTTTCTTAATTTGAAGTAACCTCATAATAATTGTGTTTAACACTACGAAACTATGCTTCGATATCGAAGACTTTAATATCCGTGCCTTGCTCCTAAAGCAGCCATCTGGACAGCCAGTGCTATTCCAGTTACAGCACCGGATTCCGCGATTTAGTCACAACTGCGCATGCGCAGTTTACCTTTTCACTCCCCTGCGCCACCCGTAAAGCTCAACAAACTGCTAGCCTTGTGTGCTACAATGCGGAGAGCACATGAACACAGAGCGCGGTCGCATCAGGCGACATAACCAACGAAATAGAAATAAATTCGAACTATTCTGTAATTATAAATCTTATTTTATAATAGTTTACATTTTAGAAACAAAAATAATAATCGTTCATTTTTGGTAAAATAAAAAACTCACAATCTAAGGTTATTTTAAAGAAAACAAAATATACCAATCGACCCTGAATACAAAACTACTCAGTAGTTAACTATTCAACTATAATTACTGAAAGTTAACTATTTAAAATATATACTGAAAAAATACATTCGAATTAGAAATGGTAAATTATTCCGCGTTTATAAATTAGACACTATTGGAAATTATGTAGACGGAATGAGAAATGTAGCATATTAGGTGTGGGGTCAGAGTATCGGTAACATTATCACTCATGTAATTTTATTATTTTACATAGTTGTCATCGTAAAAATGGTTGCTTGAGGCGATGTAGCACACAACTTCAAAAACGAACGACCCACCACTGCTGGGCACGAACGTCCATAAGATTTAATTGAAAGTTGTATATTTGTTCTGGCTCCTGCCCACAGCAAAAATAAGTGCATTTATTTACTACGTATTGTTGAGATTGCTCCCATTGTTGAGGAAACTGCGTCATCCGCATTGAGAAATACGAGACGCTCGCTGCGCCGAGAACCTCCGAGAAGGACCTGCATGCTACACAAGGCACGCTACATATATTAATTAATTACATATATTAATTACATGTATTTACTACAATTACTTTTAATGGAGCAATAAACAGCTTGCTGTGACTAGTCACTCATACGATCTTCACAGAAAACTCCGCTGGACTGCGACAAGTTTCCCCTCTCATTGTAGGAATCGTTAACGGGCACAGTTTTTTACAGCCCTCTAGCCGTTAGCCTGGTACGTTTTTCTCGGATCTATAACTGTGGTATGACTTTAAGCGTAAAGAAAATACGATTACTAGAGTGAAAAATGAAGCCTTTTTTATTTGTAAAATACATGTTTAATTTTATACTCATATTTTCTCTAGACTATATTTTAAAATTATTAATTTGTTCAGGTTTAA
Organism: Zhengitettix transpicula; assembly: GCA_037074705.1. Lineage (NCBI taxonomy): Eukaryota > Metazoa > Arthropoda > Insecta > Orthoptera > Tetrigidae > Zhengitettix > Zhengitettix transpicula. The sequence continues at coordinate 224,839,055 of CM073590.1, forward strand.
TTCCTCTGGCCTGTGTTCGTTCCGAATGTTAGCGGAAAAGAAAAAAAAAGTTGTATCCTTCGTCTGACTAAATGAAATAAATACAAAAATTGTCAATTTTCAAACAACATAAATATCAGAAGGTAACATAATATTGGTACTATGTAGGACGCTACTGAGTAGTTAAAAATATAATTGGTGTATAGTAATAAAAAAGAAAATCTTAGCTTTAAAATGTATTGCTAGGGCTTATAGGTGGGGATTTTATTTAAAGAGTTGCAATACTAAAAAAAAATTAATATGCAAAACAAAATTTAAAAGTGAATGAAACATAACAAATAAAGTAATCATACGATCGTAGATTATTAAAAAAATAAATTACCATACTCGGAAAAATTGGGATATGGTCAAGAAAATCATTTTTTTTACAATTTTTACAATCTGAATGCTCGGAATGGCGTCGGTCAAAGGAGAGTCGTTGGAAGGTGGTCACAGAGAACATCATTGGCAGGCATCCCGTTTCTTCTCTGAGACTTAAAAAACTTATTGTCTTCACGGTCACGACGTGGAACAGAATGTCTTACTGCTCACGGTCACGACTTGGATCCAAGAGTAATGATTTCTATCTTCCTCTGATTTGCGCTCCGAAAATTCCGAAAATTTCCGCCTCCATTTTAACACAACCAATCGGCGCATTGACCGTCCTGTGTCAAAATGGAAACCAATGACATCTACTACATCTTTTTCTGAACAAAATATATTTTCTTGCCCAGATGGTTGAAATTATGCATGTCCGTCTGCGAAAGTGACGCTTCCGGGGCACTTGATTCGTTCTGCCTAATCTTTCACCGTCACTCGGTAACTGACAAGAGTGTTCCTGAAACTTTCGTTATGCACACTCTTAACGCCATTTGTATACCTTGGTCATTGTGGTTATTGTTTCGAAGGTACAAAAGCCTTCGCTTTGAGTGTAGTCAACCTGTTCAACAAAAAAGCTACGGACCTTTAAAAATTACACACACACACACACACACACACACATATATATATATATATATATATATATATATATATATATATATATATATATTGTAATACTAATTAAGGAGGCCATTAATTGTTTAAATAAATTGGATTGTTTAGCGGTACAAATTCTTAAAAGACAACATTGACGGCAGGCTTTGTCGGCGAGCTTTGTTGTGAACTGAGCGCATTGTACGGAAGGTCAGTTGGTGGCAGTCTGGCGAATCTATGGTCGAGAGAGGGAACAGAATTTAAGAGTACGAACAGCGGTGGTCCAAACATACTAATTCAACTGAGAGACTTATATGTTAAGATCTGGACGGAGAGACAAGTTATATAAAAATCTGCAAAGCTGAAACAAAAGGTTTAGCGCCACGTTCAGATACGTACGTGCTCCGAAATAACATTTTCCGCAAAAAGGCATTGAAATTTAATACGTCCGACGGTTGTCCGGAGTTGCAGATAATCGAGTTCCTGGAGGAGTAATCCAATAAATACAATCGTGTGTTTGTTCAAGTGTAGAGTCTGTGATTAATGGCCTTTTTGTGAATTGTGTCCCCGTGCTTCGAAAACGTTATGTCTGGTATCAGCAGGACATTTGTAAGTACAAACCAAAATAATTAAATTCTGTAAACGGTAATTAAGGGTATGGTCAGATTTCGTTACTTTTCATTTTGTTAGATTTCGTATTCCGTTCGTTTCAATTTGTTTGAATTGTTAATTATTTAACTTATAATCTTGATTGTTCTTACTAATCAAACCCAGTAAAGAACCTGAGAAGAAGAGTTATTAAATTTGATTGTATGTAAAATATAAAAGATTGTATTTTAGCTTGAACGCCACAAATTATAAAATAAAAATTTTGTTGTAAAATTTGTTTAATTCCGCGTGCCAACCTGGGGGCAAATCATTTGTAAAACGTAAACTAAAAACACCTGTTAAAAAAATCTTTGGCAATTAAAAGTTTTTTAATCTTAATAAATTTTGTTAATTAATTATTTAATTAACCTTTCTGTTTTGCTCATTACATTTTATATATATATATATATATATATATATATATAACTTGTTTTCTTTCCTACTTTACTTAAAAATAAGACAAATGTTAATTCCAGAATGAAAATCATTTCGCTATTTTGGTAAAGAAAAGTTATTAATGAACATATATCGAATAAAAAACTTCTCATTGATAATCAATCTGTAGTCTTCAAACATATCAACAGTTCTAAACATATATTTGATTGACAAAATTCTAATATTTTAGACATTGACACCTGGTACAATTCCAGACTCATTTCAGAGATGCTTCACATTAAACCCAACATTACAACTATTAAACACTATTAAACTCAATAATGGCTATGATCCCTTATTATTACGCTAAACCTTCTGTCGTTGCTCCCTTATTGTTACGCTAACCCAACGGCAGTGCCATTGTCGTTGCGTTTTCGTCACTTTTGAGTTTTGTCAACTGACAAGTGCATTTGTGTCGCTCTAGGCTCTTCTTCGCACCTGAGGAAAGGCACAAGGATCCCAGAATCGTTGTGTGGTATTTATATTACCTTTTTTGTCTGTATTGGCTATCTTTCTTATTCATGTATTAATGACTTTTAATAACAACATTCTCATAGGAAAAACTTTCTGTGCTACTTGTGATAAAATCGAATTCCTTATTTTACCAAGTTTTTAAGCTTCTTTACCTGCTATATGCCCTTTTTTTAGTATCAATAAAAAATAAAATATCAGGAACTTCTCCCATTTCTCTAAAAATAACTCAAACAGCTACTGAACTCTTCTGGACATTATGGAAAATAAAATAAATATTTGAAACACTTTTTGAGGACTATTTACAGTAACATTTAGCACTAGCCTAGGAGAGCTAAATTTAATGGTATAGCATGACATAGAAGACTACCACCAAGTACAAATTGCGAGCAAGGCTTCTGGCATTCACCTTCAAATAATTCTTTCTGCTTCTCTAATTTTCTCCTCACAAATTTGTATGTTTTAATACACAGATTTTATTGTTGGGAATGTTTTTTAATAAAGAGAATGATGAATCGAAATGCTCAGGCATGTAATGGTTAATAGTAGAATATCTGTGTTGTTTGTTATAAAAAATTTCTATATATTCAAATATAGAAGTTTTAATACACTGTATGGCACGTCTACAACCTCGATGGTGGAGCATTCGATTTTTTCCGATAACTGTGCTATTTTATTTTTTATTTCTTCAACATAGTAGACATTGCAGAGTTGTTTAATTGTAGAGCATCTTGATTCATCATTCTCTTTGTAAAAAAACATCATAGTATCTTATTAATTGCTTTACTTAAATGTATATTAATTAAAGTATATTATTATCTTGAATATGAGAATTTTATATGCCGAAGTATGAAGATTTAACAGAAAACCAACGGAAATTATACATGTGTGTGTGTGTGTGTGTTTTGTATATGTGTAAATCAGGAAGGAAATATTTTTATCTTCTATTGTCCCGTGCATCCTAGAGAACCTGTATTAATACCATTACTGAATTCCTTTAATCCCGGCAGTATTGGAATAACTTCCGTTGACCAGATTCCCCTTCCCTAGTCTCGCACAAATGTTAAGTCTGAATTAAATATTAATGCCACTGATATTTTATGCATTTGAGACGACTGCCACCCGTGGATTCCGCATGCCTGATGTTGTATAATCAATGACAAGATATTCATCACGAGCAAAAAAATATATATCAAGGACTTGAAGAGGGCGCTGAATAGTTTTGAGCGGCATCAAGTTGAATGCAGGGGACGTCCAACGCGTAAAATTTGTTTCATTACGCGAAGAAACATAACTAAATTTGTCACTTTAACTTTCGCTGTGCCTGTCATGGAAAAATGTTACTAAAAAATATCGAATGTCATACTCTTAATTTTTTTTAAATAAAAATTTAACAATGTAACTGTTTTGTTTATTCCCTAAATTCCTTCGTTGTCCGCTCATTTCGGCTGCTACAGTCGTATACTTCAACCTTGAGTATGAAACGATTGTTTGAAAACCTCGGCCTGTTCTGTGAGCTGTATGTTCCGGAGTCGCAGACTTTGGGCATACGGTAAGAGTTGTCCGCTATTCCTATTGGAGTAGTCAGCCAGCTGCCTCCTAAACTGGTCAAGGCACGGCGAGGGGAAAGCTGCGACCCCACAGCAAACCCTTCTCCCGCCATCGGAAGGGCGTGGGACAAGTACCAAATGCCCAAACTACCTGATGCAGGTTTCTCTAGGGTTTTCCCTGCATCACTTTTAGGGTAGGATTCTTAAACCTTAGCCGGTGGACCCTAGTTAACCCTTGGCTACCTTCCTCTACCTTTCCGCATCCCCCCTTTCACTCCCTTTCCTATGCTATAACAGGAGAGTTGCCACTATGTGGATTACCCTATACATCGCTCGACTAAACCTTAAAAAAAAATTTATGCGCTTCGCCGAAATAGCCTTATATTAAATTACAATTTGTATGCTAAAATTTTAAATTTACTTAAAAAATATTAAATTTTATTTTTTATTATAAATATTTGCAGCGAAAAATAAATTTAGCCTCAAAATTAACAATGTTAAGAACTTTTTGTACTTTAAGATTGTTATCAGCTTAAGAAGTTACAAATAAGGGATTAAACAAAGTGACTGGCTGTTGAGTAGGAAATAATAATTAATTAAATAATCAAAGAAAAATTTTCTGACTTTCTGACTATTACATTCATTTTGCCAGAATTAAATGCAAATAAAATACAATAACTCTGAAAATAATTTCCTCATATATTTGTAGAGAATTGGACTAACCAAAACGAAGAATCTTCTTCTTATTATTATTATTAGTAGTAGTAGTAGTAGTAAGTTTTCTACCTACTAGCAGGTCGTCGGACGTGATCTGTAAATTTTCGTCTCCACCTTGCCCTGTCCTTAGCTTCTTCCATCATCACCAAATATTTTCTTCTTTGTCCCTTGAAGTCGAATACAAGCTGCACTCTTCTTTTTCCACAATCTGGAACTTCATCCATGTGCACTTTCATTGATGATGTCCTAAGGATGTGTCTGGTCCAGTCTGCCTTTATCTTAAAAACAAAACTATTTTCAAGACGGATCTCTTCCCGTTTACTATTCTTATGACTTCTTTTTTTCCAATTCTACTCCACTTCAGTTTTCTCAATTCTTCTCGAACAACTCATTTTATAACTTTCTAGATATTTTTTCTCCGCCCTTCTTAATTTCCGTGTAGCACTTTTGCACAATCTTCTTTAGACCACTTAAATGTTTTGTTTCTGTGTATAAAATCAAGTACTGGCAGTTATTATAAACTGACTGGAAGATATGTCAACATACGGGAGAATGCTGAAAGCAAATTTGTTGGAAACTGTAACAAATGGAATCTTTAAAAGAATGCAGAGCGAAAGTAAAGAAAATAAATCGATTAAAATATTAAAGTGGGACACTTCATGAGGGAATAAAGGTAAGTATTGGTAAGTATTTCCCCAGAACGCTCTACAAGGGTAAAAATACGCATAGGGAAAATACTCCTTTCGTAAGACAATGGTTTATCTACAGATAGATCGAGCTCTTACGAGCTGTAACTCCAAACGTAAAAATAGTCATGATGGCAGCCAACTCTCCTAGACGTTGCGACGCCCGAACAAGAGATTTATTTATCTGCATACAAACTGGCCGTAGACCACTTGAAAAGTTATCATCAAGGTGAGTTTTTTTTCTCATAATACAGCACTACAATATAAAATTGTGTAACTTGACTAATTTTCAACTTCGTTATTTATGAGGAACACCTCGACGTATAATATTTATTGTCCATTTTATGCTGGTTGTATTAGTGGTCATATGCGTACAGCACCACCAATTACGTAACGGTAAAAATATGCAATTCATGATTTTATGTAATAAGAATATTTTTATTAAAAAATTTTTTCTTTCAGTGGCCGACCCCTATTGGTGGAAGAGGTATACTAAACAGATTATTATAGGCCAGAATTTTTGAAACCTCTGCTAATGTATCCATCGTCTGAAGTTGCAGGCTGTTTTAAAGTGTTTTCAATGGAAACATACAGTTGAAAACAGATAAGTTTGAAAAATGTTTATTAGAATGTAATCACAGATTGGACAAACTGTTTAAGGTAGAGATTTGTGATTTATCTGTTGACGTCTGAAGCTCCGGTAGCAAACATCACCTGATATTCAGATCCAAGAGGTTTCTTTCAAACGTATGAGACAATCTCTCAAGATATAATTGCACTGAACTTTGGCCACGATAGCCACCGATTACTGTAAACTCTTTGCAGCTCCCTGTTATGTTACTCGGACAACACATTGGAGCTGAAACAGATTGGGCCTAGGGTAGAACCTTGCGGTACTCCGGACCACTTCCAGATTGTTCTTGTACCGCCAAAGGAGGAAAAACATCTGAATTACGTCAACTGGTAGAAAGAACATGCTCTGAGAGAAGGGAGACGAGTTGATATAGGTAAAAATAGTCGGACCAAGTCCATATTTATCGCCTCGGTCACGAAACAGCTATAAATGTCTGTAAAAATGTTTTCGAACGGATGGTTCCTAAGCTGAGGTAATGCACGGTGAGTCTGCAGCTGGCGTTCCAGAATTATCTACAGCAAGATAACATGATTTTCTCAGAGAAACTCGTGCCAGGCCGCCAAGGACAACCATGCGTGCAACCTGTCGTCACTGAACAATGCATCTCTTTGCTCTACCATGCACTTGCCTCTTAGAAAACTCTTAACTGACACAGAAAAAATATTACAAATTGTCCAGATGATAAACATCGATACTTTAAAACTTTTGGGGAATTGTTCTCACCACTCATTTCATGAACGCGAATCGTCCTCTCTCCTGAAATCAAAGAAATTGCGATTTTAATCTCCCATTGGCTGCTGGTAATTTGGTTGAGCCCATCTCATGACACGATGGATTTTTATCCAAAATAATTAGACAACTTTCGTGTATCTTCATATAATTATGTTCTGGTTTCGTGTTAATTGTAATTTGGGATGAACATCTTAGAACTGAAAGAAGCCAGAAGCAACATACGGAGGATGCAGGAATGAAACTGAGACAACAACATGTCGTTATACATCAACAACAAAAGATAAATTGAAATTAATAATAGAAAATATAGTCAAATACAGACAAAATAAGTGATAATATAAATACCAACGTTTCCAGGATCAAAAGCTTTTGAGTTTTGTCAACTGACGAGTGCAGTTGTGTCGCTCTATGCTCTTCTTAGCACCTGAAAAAACGGACAAGGATCCCAGAGTCGTTGGGTGATATTTATATTATCACTTATTTTGTCTTATTATTAATTTTCAATCAGACGTAATTTTTTTCATTTCAAATTGAAATTAAATTTCAAAAATTGAGAATACTATTTCTGGAAAGCAGAGTATGCGATAAAAAATATTTTAATTCATGAACTGGTATGAATTATTTTGTGAAAGGAAAGGTTAATATATTGTAATAATTAATAAAGACATCAATTAGATTTAAAATCTTAAAAAAAAACAAATTCCAATAAAGTTTTATTTGCTATTCTTTAAACAATTTACACGATTAATTACAAATAGAATTTATCTCAGGGTCATTACTGGGTTTGATAATGGCTAATCATTTATTTAGAAATCTTAACACAAATTTCAATAAAAATATTTATTCGTCAATTAACAAAGACGAAATTTACTTGTCGAAGAAATTAAACTACAAATATAGATTCTACTTAACAAATTTTATCAAAGGAAGAGAACGAAATCTGACATCTATCGTGAGTACCAATATAAAACAATAAATTATGTTAACCGGATTAAATCCGGTTAACATAATTTATTGTTTTATATTGGTACTCACGGCTGCATTCCAGGATACTTTTGACTTACGAAGCACTATGACGGGTTTTTGCACAGCTTCTACTCAAACTCACAGATTCTAATTAATATTTTGGTTTTAAATCAGGAACCAGGAACCTCTTCTTCGTCCCTCCCTCCCTCGGTTGAGTTACTCACGGCTGCCCAGCTTAGCAGTTTTTTATAGTTCTGCTTGCGTAAATGTTTTGCCCATGGGCAAAACGTTCATGGCCTAATCACCTCTGTTGGTTGATAAACCTCGTTATTTCTTTGCAAGTTTCCGTTGAATATTTGAACTGTTCTCGTCTACTTCAACTTAACCAAACTTTCCAGCCAACTGATGCGAACTGGCCTCTCAATATTTTAATGCGACCTGTACTTGACCAAACCGTCCACCCAACTCAACACTTCTCAATATTTTAATGCGATCTGCATCTTGCCAAACCTTCTAGCCAACTCAAAACTCCTCATTATTTTAATGCGGTCTGCATCTGACCAAATCATAACGCGAACTGCACTGCCGTCCCGCAATTTTGAGCGCGCATTCCTTCTTCCAACAAAGGAAACAATACTCTGCTACATTGTTGCTCTGTTGTACCGCCGTCAAGAATGTTTCTCTAACAATTTATATTTTCTAATTTACAATTAATGTGATAATTAATTGGCATTACAATATTTGTGACGATTTTAATGAAAATGTATGTCTTCAATTTTCTAGAGTTATAAATATTATAAATTTTACTACCCAAATGCCAAATTCGGACGTTGAAATTTTTTAACATTTTCCCAACCAATACGCGTAAAAAATTTAATGATGATTAAAATGTTCTCATGTGATGAATTTAAATAAAATTCTTTCTCTGTTATAATTTCTTTTACAGTTATACTTTTCTTGAGAATGAGGAATTATGTAACCTTGGCTCGTTTTATCAAAAGTAGCAGAATGAAATTTGAAACTGGAATATCAACTAAATGTATACGTAATTATGCATAGAGTCTTAACTAATTAAGAATAATATTGACCCAATTATCCAAGAGCTCTTTTTTCGAAGTATTTTGTCAAAATTTCTACTTAATGGAATTTTTACTGTGAAAAATTTGTATCAAAAGATTTGGTCAAATTTATTACTTATAAAAAAGTTGAATATAAATAACTATGAAATTAAAAATCATATTTGTATAAAATTTTTAATAAGCAAAATAACATAAGCCAATTAGTCGCAGACTTATTAAGAGCAGTATAAAAACACTAATTTGGTCCCTCAATTTTGGAACCCTTTCAGATGTAAAATTTTAATGAAAATATGAATTCGACCGCAAAGTTTGTGTCAATCGCGCCTTTGAAATTCATATTAACCAACTCTCATGTAATTAACTATAACTAATTAAAATTTCACACCTGAAAAGATCCCAAAATTTAGGGACGGTTCGTAGTAATTTTATAATGCTTTAAATTGATCTTAATAAATCTCTGACTGACTAGTTGTTGTTAGTTCATTAATTATGGAATTTTATTTAAATATTATCAAGTGTTATTTAGCATTTACATTTTGTTACTTTCCTAAGCGATGCATACGGTAAATAACGAGATATATTGCGTTCTTATTTTTCTAAATTTCTGGACTCAGCCCTGGATTTAGAATTGTTCTGGTAACGACGTCTGTAACTTCACGTTATCAGTAATTCTGAGTACCTGTACTTTCATCCCCCATAACATAAAGTTATGTATGTCAGCAGTTTTAAGGTTGATGTCTTGAAATTAAATCCCTTTACGGTGCATAAGCCATTTCATTTGAAAAATGAGTAATTCTACATCATAAAAAATCTGACAATTTATACGTATAAATATTTATTTGGATTTATTTCTGGAATCATTGATGATTAGTAGTATTAAGATTTCGGATCATCTGTAGCCGCATACTTTAATGCGAAAAATATATTTCTTTAGTAGTCATGAAGAAAACTAACTGGTCTTTTTGTTTCCAGACGATAGTCATGGAGATTGTTTTCTCTTTTTTATTGGTCAGATAATAGTCTGATGGTGATAGTGGCAGATCGTTATAGGAACACGTTGATTCATAATGTCTAGACGTCGTGTGACGTTGATCCAGATAAATACAACGTTAATTTTTGTCTCGATGGGACAACATGACGAATTATTTGCAGAAGGAAAGAGAATAGTCTATGAACGTCACGGAGTGTTTTACGTAACGCGTGTTCATGTTTGAGCACCGTTGCAGCAATTACGTACCTGTAACGTCTAAGTGGGGCAGTAAAAGTTGAGGGAGATGTACAAGGACTTGTACGAGAAGTTATGTAACGAAGCAGGCTCAAAGGCATCTCCGAAGGCAAAAGATAAAAAAAAGACAGATATATACGCGTTAAAGCACGTCATCGATTTATCGATTTATCTGACGAGATAGGAAGAGATTCCAGGAAGTTAATAGAGAGCAATAATCGATTGCAGTAACCGGGACGTACTGAAATACGGGTACAACAACTAATAATTTTTCAACTAAGTCTGTTAATTATAATCAAATATATATTTGTGATTCATTTCCTTTAACAAACAACACACATAATTTTTTTTACCGGTTTAATGAAACGGAGTATCATCAGAAACATTCCAAAAATTAAGACTTGAGCACTATAAATTTAAATAAACATTTCCTAAAAATTCATTCCATGAAAGGTGCATTTATGAAGTTGTCTTTAAGTTTACCTCAATGATGCATTGCTAGAATGTTTGTAATTAAAAACTTATTTTAGGGCTTTAATAATATAAGGCTGATTTTAATTTTAATAATGAACTTACTAACGTAACAAAATATAAAAATAAATATAAAAATAGCATTTAACTTAAATATCTCCAGTTCAGGAAGGGTAAATTCACGAAGAACTCTTCTTCACAGGGGATTGTGGGCTCATTTCTGTGGTAACAGTTTAAAGACTTAAACAATATTTAAAATTTTACTTTACGTTAATATTGGAAGCCAGCGCATTAAATCTTCGGGGTTGATAAGAAACAAATATAATAACGGAGGTCTGCGAGGGCTATTCTATCGCAGGCAATACCTGCGAGGGATGTTCTCTCGCAGGCAGAACCTTATAGGAGAGATACGAAGGGGCTACCTTTGGGGATGCCTTTTCCTCTCCGTTTTTGAACTAAGTTTCCCTCAAGCCGAGGCACCTCGGCCTGTTCTGAGAGGTGTATGTTCTGGGGTCACAGACCTTGGGCATTCGGTAAGAGTTGTCCGCTGTTCCCATTGGAATAGTTGGTCAGCTGCCTCCTAAACTGGTCGAGGCACGGAGAAGGTAATGCTGCATCCCCACAGCAAACTCCTCTCCCGCTATCGGAAGGGCGTGGGACAAGTACCCAATGCCCGACCTACCTGATGCAGGTTTTTCTAGGGTTTTCCCTGCATTTCTTTAGGCGAATGCCAGGTAGGATCCTTAATATATAGCCCGGGGGCCCTAGTTAACCCTTGGCTACCTTCCTCTACCCTTCCGCATCCCCCCTTTCAAATCCCTTCCTATGATATTAAAGGGGAGTTGCCAAACGTGGATTACCCTCATGTAGCCTGTTGCCCTAAAAAAAAAAGAAAAAAATATAAGATCCATCGACCAGTTTAATTATGTCTACTTCCTGTTGCCTCACTGTATAGTTTCATTCTACATGTATTTTAAAAATATTTTTATAGTACTCAGTCTTCCATGACTGTTCTTCTCATATGAGCTGCTTAATTCCTTCTGACCTTCAACTGACTTCACTCTTCAAACTTCCTTCTAATCATGTAGTTTTCTGGCTTACTTCCCCAATTCCCTTTTTCCAATAAATTCCAGCCTTAAAAATTAATAAATATCAGTCCTCACTGAATGGTTTCCTCTCTTTCCCTCACATTTCATTACTGATAAAATCAGAAGAGTTCAATGACCATTATCATGTTTGTAAAATCTTACTTTGTTGGAATTTTTAGAAACACAGATTTTCAAATTATCTCATTTAATTGACTTTACAACACATGAAGAGGTCCTAATAAATTAGGTATCAAACTTTGGGAATGCTTTTTTATTATAATGTTTAGAAATTTAAATTAATAATAAATTTATAACTAAACAGGCTGTTGTTTTCATTTATTTAAGGATGTCAGATAAATATAACTTAAAAGATTTGTATATTAATTGATCATTTCTAAACATATTTATTAAATGAATCACTACCAATTGGAACAGTTTCCATATTATAGGTAAAGATAGAAATTATAAATCCAGATAAGTTTTAGAAATGTTATACATTAAATTCACTTAATGTTAAAACCAAGACTGATGCTTCAAGGAATAAAGTTGCTCTTCCGAAACTTTCTACCTGCTCGCTCAGCGGTCATGATTGAGGAACGGGCCGGGGGCTCGAGGGGGAGGTTGTCCCCTCATGGCACGGCCGCTCAAAATACGGCGCTGTGCTTTGCGGTTGTTTCACTCTAGGCTCTAGTGTTATTAGTTTTCTCAGCACCTGAGGAAAGATACAATGTTTATATTATCACTTCTTTTGTATGTATCTGGTTACTTTGCATACTATTAATTATTCAAAACAGACGTGTATTTTTCTTTTAAAATCAGTTTTTAAGTTTAAATCCGCCATTTCGTTATAACCTCCATAAATCTTACTTGTAATTTTCAAATAACGTTTATTAGTCAAATTCTGTAACCGATATATTTGTGATAATGCTTAAAGCTTGCCCAAGGATTTTTCCACATCTTTACATTTTGATACAGGTAGAACGAGACTAATTTTGTTATCTTTACATCAGATTTTTATTCAAGTTTCGAACTTCTTTTTATTTCCTTCCATATATATAGTAATAATATTCGCCAAAGTCGCCATGCTTTGACATTTTCTTCAAAGGTAAATCAAGGTCATCCTGGACTAATACACAATTTCTGAACTTATTTCCACACTACTATACCTGATGATTGCTGTCACCCCCCCCCCTCCCGCCGTCTGTCTATATATATCACACCCTGTCTATCTCTGTGTGGACGCAAAGCTGCCCAAGCAATACTTATTCTGTCAATACCCTTGCGAGCCAGAAAGAAGTCTGCGATGAAAGGATGTCGCGTGTGTGCCAATCAAGCGAATTGACAGACGCCGGAGCGACCATGGATCTCTAAATATTTACTCCACCCTAGCCTTCACTGAGTCTTACTGACCCAGATATTTCTTATTTCTTGTCACAAGTTGCGGTTCAGAAGCCCGTCTCTGAGCTTCCCCACATCATGTTTCATCTCTACTAAATCTTGGAAGAGCCAGTCAGGTGAAGACGGACGGTGACTGCTATTAATGATTCCCTGTATTTGGTAGACAAACTAATTATATCCGGTTTTCCTTTCAACTTCAAAAACTATGATCACTTTAAGAGTATTCTAGACCGTACTGTCCACACAGACTCTCAATTAAATCTACGTCCCAAGCAACTAGATTGCCTGACGAAAGAAAACGGGGTTGTTAAATATAGGACGAAGAGTAAATTTGACAAATACACAATTTGTGTAATAATTCAAACTACTTGAGTCAGTATTTTACATTTATTTACTGAATTCATTAGACTTCCACTTATAAAATAGGACAAATCAAAAATTCCAATATATAAATAAAAAAATGAATAATAAAAATTGGAGCCTATTAGTCAGAAAAAAATTAATTATTCAATTTGATACATATTAAATATAAAACACGACGTTTCGTTCTTGATTGGGACCTCTTCAGGGACAAAACGTCGTGTTTTATATTTATTATGTTTAAAATTTAATAATTAAATGTCCTTGAGCAGCAGAACGCTGATAAACACATAGACCTGGTTGTTTGGGAAACCTTTGTGCAAATATATTCTCTGATAACGGTACGGTGCACGGCAGCTGTTAAACCCCACAACTCATGAGACATACTTCGAAAATATGGTAAAGTTAAACTGAGACATCTGGATAGAAAAATAATAAAATCGGAAGAATCATAAAACAGGGAAAATATGTCAATCTGTCCGAGAAAACTTTTTTTTTTTCAATAGAAAAATCAGTCGCCTGAAATTATTTACATTGATGACTTCAAGAGTCGTTAAGGGACAATTGAACTATAAAAAATTTTATTCACAGATTAAGATAGAAAAATCTTAACAGGACCTAATGTGTTAATTTACTTTCATAGGCTTTAGAGGTGAGCTTGATTTAGCAGCAATTATTTTATAGAAAGTAATGTATTTACTAATTAAACACAGTATAAGACTATTTCAAGATTCACTTCGCCAGACTGTCCAAATAATTTATCAGTTAAATATGGGAAAAAATAAAACAACAGACAATAAATTTACCCTTGCAAGGAATATAAATACAACTAAAATTGCATCTTTGGTTACAGCAAGGAATTTTGATTGTAGTGTGTAACTAGAAACGTTCATTCATAATTATGATGCTACACTTGCGCAGGAACATCGTTTTCAAAATAGTTACAAAACGAAAACTCAAAAAATATTTTTTTTTAAAACCACCAAACTAATGATTTATAACTGGAGAGAAATAGCTGGTCTTGAGAAGATAATATGCTCAGTGGTCCACTGCCATGTAATTGTAGTGATGGTTTGTCACGAGCCGTTATTGCGGAAACTTGGTAGTTTAAAAATTATTCTGGAAGTTCTGACACATAGATATATATTGTGTTCAGTTCTGGATATGTTGAACGTCGAAATACACTACAGTAAAAATTAAGACCTGATAAATACAAGTTGTGGTAAAAATCCTTGCCGCTGTCTGTATATTCCGTTTATATGAAAATATTGAATGTTTTTAAGGGTTGCCTCAGCTTCTCTCAAAGGGACAGTTCCAAGTTGACGGCACTACTCCCCTCCATCTTCTCCCGTCTCCAACGCATTGGTATATCTCACGACCTGTAGAAAGTACAATTCCTACTTCAATGCTGTAATGAAATACAGGTCACTTCCAGGTAATAATGATCTTAATCTACATTAAAGCATACCGACTGAGCGTGAACCACTTCACTTTCGTGGTTAGTTTTACTTCTAAATTGTTACGATTCCTGCGATCCTTCTGCAAAACAAAAATTCACATAAACTTGTAATAACGAGATCCCATAAACTTCCAGATAAGGTTAATATCTGTTTTTATTTCGTCCTTGAACTCTTTGCGTGACAACGACGCTTGTCTCTTATCGCAGCGAGTTTTGTGACGAATATAAACACACAGCCACGTAGTTCATGGATCGTTTGTATCTCTCTGCAGTTGCAATGGCAACCATCCGTTATAAAAAGAATTGTCTCGAAGAAGAGTTCCGATAATTTTTTTTCGGAAGAAGAGGATGGTAAACAAACATTTGTATAGACTGTTTCCCATGTGCTACTCGTAAATGACGTTTACAACAAGAACATCAAGAAAAAAGTATTTAAGCATAATTGTATAGCAGCGTACGTCAATGACGTAAAATATATAAATTATGAAAAACCTAAAGAAAAATAGATCTGTATAAATACAATGATAAAAAGAACAGTATAGATACTTTCAAACAACTCCGAGCAGAATTAAAGGAATTAAAGTCTCTACTGTAGAGAGAATCTTGCCACGGACCTTCACTGGGTACGTGGTGCTCTTACCATCTGAGCGATCCGATTCGACTGACCTTCAGGCACCAGCTTTCTCCATCCATTCTATAGACCCGAATACAGACTCGCCTATAATTTACAAAACCACATTCTTCATGGCCTAATTTTTGGGGCCAATGAAGGATGGGTATTGTGTGTAAATTGATCATATGTGTCCCGATTTAAATCAAGAACAGAAGAAAGATTTACAAACGAAGCTCAACCATGAAGACCATGAAGCTGAAATAAGGGATCAGGATGGACATCAGTTCGTCTGTTTTTGATTTAAATTGACGTATGGTCAATTTACACACATTAACTATTATTTTTTGAAGTCGTAAAATTAGGCTGTGAAGAATGTGATTTAGTAAATTATAGGTGATCCCCGTCATCAGGTCTATATTGTGGATGGAGAAGACTCGTACCTGTCGAGCTCTCGATTCGGATAGCTCACATGGTAAAGAGCACAACGTACGAAGGCGAGGTCCCGGGTTCGGTTCCCGGTAGGTAGACATTTTTCTGTCCTGATCCTTTTATTAAAATAAAATTAAAAAGCTGAGAAAAAAAAGAGAAGCTCCAAAAAACAGTACATACATCAGAAAATATTGTAGAGAAGAAGCACGCTGCCCAATTATTAAATAATTTATCTTATTGGAGTCTAAGCACACGCCAGCAGGAAGTCGGACATTGGAATTTCTGATCCTAACATTTTGGCGCTGCCGTGTCGGGAAGACAGGATGCCTACATGTCAAAATAAAAGTCGAAAGGATTAAGAAGGTCGGTTGTGATAATTTCACCCAGTGGACATTATTAGACTTGAAATATTCTGAAGGGCACCTCCTTCCTGAAGTAAAATATTTTAAATTGATTGGCGGAGAAAGGTCAGGTGTTTGTTGAACTCGGAGGACACGCGAGGTCGGGAGGAACAGTATAAATTGACGTCTGAGAAAGAATGGTTGACAGGAAGTCCATCATCGCAGTCTGGGAAGAACCGTGCAAGTCCAATGCACGAGTAAAGCAACCATCCTAGATATATATATAGAGAGAGGGGGGGGGGAGTGAGAGGGAGAAGGAGAGAGAGGGGGGGGGAGAGAGAATGCAGCCCAATGCGACAACAGATCTGAATAGATGCACAACTGAACCACCAGGTACTTGCTGTCCATGCTCCTGACCGACAAGAGAAAAACAATCAGGTATAGTTGTATTTTAGCATTGTGATGCGTTTGACGAGATTTCTGCTACACGACGACCAATAGTCACGACCCTTTGATTTGGAAGAAGTAATGTTTTGAGTCTCTTGTACAGTGAGATAATTGCCCTAAGAATCCAAATTTTAATAACCCTGTTAATTAATTTAATATTTAGTAATGAAACAAATTACCTGTTTTATTAAATAATAATCTATTCAATGCAACCCACCCATAAAATATAAAATGATACATAGAAATTATATTTATTTCAGTTGATTAATCATTAATTTTTACATTTAATTTCAGGTTTGCAAGTTGCTTGAGGCAAGAATTGACTTGGACGACGAAAAACGAAGAGGAAAACGACGAATCTGTAGATATAATAATAATTAATATTTCACCAATGTTCACTAGTATTTTTGTGGGTCTACCTGAAGTCAAGACTGTACGAGAACAAGCCTTGCACAATCGATGTTCTGAAAATTTCCATTCGTCAAGAAATTGAATCTGTATCGAATGAAATGTTGGGGAAAGCCGTGCAGGAGAGTCAAGAAGGACGTCATTTTAATGGCTTCATTTTACTAACCTAATTAATGTATGTAGAATTATTAAAAATGACTTAAAAAAATTATTATTTAACGTAAAACTTTTTTGTATTAATAATATAGCAGACATTATTCAGTAGTGGAAACCGTGATTATCTATTCTGTCCAGTTAAACAGTTCAAACCCCTTGGCTCTAGAAAAGTGCCGTTGTCAAGAATTTTGGACACAATTCTAAAGAACAGAAATTCCCCGGTTCATTGCTGTCCATCATTATCTTATCACCTGTCCAAGATATCTTCGATTACTCATTCCAATATCGTAAATATATGGGCACTCGTGGCTCCTTTCCCATGTTACGTCTTTAATAACTAATTATAAGAAAACAATACACAATTTAAATGTCGGCAAAACTTTTCTCATTCAACTAATCTTATCTGTCTGCAACCAATTGACACAACACAACTGATAAAGACGACATGTGTTGTGTTCCCCGTGTTTTTGGACTCTGGTACATCACACCACGTTCAACGTCAGCTCCTAGACAGACAAAATCGTGGGACTTGTGAATGTCATTCATTTTAACTCATCTTCTCCCTTACTTAATTCAAAGAGATCCATTTTCTGCCTTGATGTTTTAAATTAATTGCCTTATTTTATATTCAAACATATCCTCGTCTCTCCTATCGAATGACCTTCCTCGTGATTGCTTACAAACTCGCCCGTTCAAAATCCAAGCTCATTTTATTTAAAATTTGTTATTTTGTATTGTAATAATCAAAATGAAATGGACTTTTAATAAATAAAAAAATAATAAACTTTTACAAACAAATTTTATTATCAATGTTTAAACACAATTACACAATTTAAAATTTATCTCAGGGTCTCTACTGGGTTTGATAATGGCGAATCATTTTATTTCTCAACTTAAACACAAATTCCAATTTAAAAGAGAAAATACTTACTCGCCAACTGACTATGACGAAATTTACTTGTCAACAAAATTAAACTAAAAATATGGATTCTAATTAACAAATTTTAATCAATAAGAAGAAAACGAAATATGACGTCTATCTTTTAATCAGGTTTACATAATTATTTGTTTTATATTATTACTCACGGCAGCAATCCAGGATACCTTGTAATTGAAGAAACACTATGGCGGGGTTTTGCAGTGCTTCTAAAAACTCACAGATTCTAAAATGAATATTTTTAGATAAAAAATCAGGAACCAGGATAAACTTCCTTTCGTCTCACTCTCGATTGACTTCTGCTACCTCTGCTCGGCTATGTGCATCAAAAACTGTTTGTGTTTAGCAGGTTTCGTAGTTCTCCTCAAGTGAATATTTCGTCTTGAGCAAAATGTTCAGGGACCAATCAAAACTGTTGATTGGTAATTCTCGATGTTTCTCTGCAAATTTCCTCCGAATATTTGAAATTGTCTTGTCTACTTCAACTCGACCAATTTCAGTCGTGTCTGACTGCCCACTGCTTCTACTTAACTTTACTTTTTAAAAGAATATCTCGTCTATTTTAATACGACCTGTACTTGACCAAACCTTCCAGCCAACTCTAACTTCTCAATATGTTCCTGCGACCAAGCCTTCCTGCTAATGCGACCTGGACTCTACCATATCATAATGTGAACTGCACTCTCTCGTAATTTTGAGCGCGCATTGCTTCTTCCGACAAAGGAAACAATACTTGGCTACATTGTTGTTGTGTTCTGTACCGCCGCCACAAAGGATTTCTCTGACAATTTATTATTTTTTTCTCAATTAATGCCTTAATTAATTGGCATTACAATATATATATATATATATATATATATATATATATATATATATAGTAACATGACTGGGTTACATTGTTGGTTGCTAGTCATTGTCGACGTCTCTTGGCCGCACGACAGCATTGTTGAGCTAAGGCGCCGGCTGAGACGGGACAATGAAGACACAGTTCCAAGCTGGACTCGACGAAGGACGGAGCGGAGCTCCGAGAGCTTTACAGAAAAAACTTTAGCAAACCACGCCCTGACGACATTTTATTGCTCATGCTCGACAAATAAAGTAATTAATTATGAAAAAGTTATTTTGGTGATTTTCTCCTGAAAATTACCTGGCGCCCAAATATAAATAATCGAGAAAAGCGAGGAGGGTAGCGGCGTTGCTACAGTATATTGTAACGAATATAAAGGTTAATAAAATGAATTGCCCCACGTTGTGGAAGCCAAAATGTAATGATTAAATTAGAGTGATTAATTAAATGAAGAAACAATATTTTATTGAATTATTTAAACAATTAATTTTCAGTTTTATTAAATTGATAATTAATTCTGAAACAATTTATTTTATTTTAACAGGAAAGTTCAAGAAATAATTACTACTTCAAACTTTACGATACCATTTATTATTTAACATTTTCTCTGAGGTTAAGTACATTTACAGTTTCAATGTTTAGAAATTTGATAACTCTTCTCTCAGGGTCGTTTACCTGGGCTTGATAAGTAAAGAACAATCATATAATTTATAAATTAAGAAATTAACAATCAAAACCGAAACGAGACGAACGAAATCTGACGATTACCTTTAACTATAGTTTACAAACTTAATTAACTTGGTTTCAACTTACAAAATTGTTCGGCTGGTACCAGACTTAGTTTCCTCGGCTCGGAAACACAATTGACACTAAAAAGATCATGAATCACTGACTCTACACTTCATTGTCAAACACACGGTCGTAGTTATTGAATTTTCCTCCGGGGACTGGATCTGCTGCACCTCCGGATCATCAGCCAGACATATTGTTACACATTGTCTTTATGTGGAAAATGATGATGATCTCAGTACGCGTAGGAATCTTAATGTGGCGCAAATATTTGATTACTCTTTGCAGTTTTTTACAAAGTATCTCGTTGTCCAAACTTTATACATGGATTTATAAACTTGTAACTTTCTCGGTTGAATTTTATACTTAGGCCACGCTGTTAGTTCTCTCCAAATTTTGACTTCCTTTCCCGGCTACAATATAAGACAGACTGCCGTTCCTGAAAGAGCTTGTAACCCGCGACAAAGCCCGCCGACACATTGTTGTCTTTGAAATGGGTACTGCTAAACAATCCATAAATATATATATGTATGTATATATATTGTAGAGATTAATAAAGAATTTATTTTATTTAAGATTTTCTGTCTTCAGTTCGGCAATACAGGCGATGTATTTCCGTTACGCTCAATGTTTACGAACATTTAACCCTGGGTCAAAATGTGTCTCGAGGTAAAGGTATAAAAGCCTTGACATGCAAACACAAGAGGATGAGGAAAATTGAATTATTTATCAATTACACTTTCTTGCCATTTACGAGGCATTTGTAAGGTAACAGGATTCTGGAATATTTTCAATAGTAATTTTAAAATAACGTTTATAATAAAATTGTATCCGTTGTAGCCATTTTGGTTTCTTTCCTCGACGCCCCTTGTAGAAATATACCGGAGAAAACGAACCAAGTAAAGTAATAAAGATGAATTTATTTACCGAAGGACGGGAAACGTGCTGTTTATTTCTGCACCGCACATTTGTGTGTTAACACAGTGAAATAAACAAAGATCGTTTAGTGCCGCACGAATTTAACGTCGGTTTTATCACAATAATTGACAAGTAAATTATGAAGTAGCAAAGAAACAGACAAAATTAGGTGATAAAATAAATACAACACTGGAACAGCTAAACTTGTTGACGTCTTCAGATTTTGAAAATAGGTGAAGCTAATTTGCAGTACTATCTCTGAAGAGTAATTCTAGAACTCTCCGAAGGTATAGGATTTAAACACTTTTATTTTATTCGGTATTCATAAATTTTGATGTGATAAGATGGTAAGAGATGAAATAAATATTAATAATAAATAATAGTATTATGTAATTACAAAATCATTTTATGTAATGATTTTATTTTCAAACTTATAAAACCAGAAAATACTCGTGGAGAAACAAACACTGTGGTGGTAAGAAATGGCTACCCCCCCCCCCCCTTGAAGAAATGTTCAAACATACTCAAATAGGCGATATTTACGTCCAATGAATAATTTTCTGGGCCAATGAGATTGATAGTGTGTTTTCCGATGCTGTTTACGTTTAATTTCAACCCCTTTCGGAATGGGTGGTGAGCACCTTTAGGGGTGGGGCGGGGTAACATTGCGTTACATAAAAATAACGCAAAATCAACAGAAATTGGAGCCAAATCCGAGATTATGGATGTCGCTGAGTTTCATTATAACAACACGGATAACGCCGAGCACCAAGCTAGTTTTAAAATATATGAGTCATTATTATCCGACAAGAGTTTTTTATTTACACTCCATAAATGTATCTACAGGACAAACCAAGTGTTTTACTTCTGATATGAAGGCCAACTGTTTTTTTGTTCTCACCTAGAACTTTTAAATTCACCAAGTTCCCAGTACAAGGTTTCTCGCTGTGCGTGTTCGCTAAACGTTAAGCTTACCGTGACACGGAAAGTGATTTGGATCGCTGTTCAGCTGTAAGTTTTTTTTTATCACGAACTTGGATTACAATTTAAATAAATTAAAGCTTTCTTCATTTTAAGACGGAATTTTTTTACGGACCGTGTAGTAGAAATGGAATTGGTCTGTAAAAAATAAAATATAATGTTTGGCAAGAAGTAACGAGTTTAAATAAAGATTAATAATAAGATAGATAGCCAAATAAAGACGAAAGAAGTGATAATGTTTAGGATTGTTGATGTTTTGGAAGGGAGGTCGTGGGTGACCGTGCCATATTTTTTGAGTGGTGTCTGTGAGACTTTGGCTACTGTTAAGAGATGTTAGCAGTCAGCCAAGAGAAAATGTAGAAGTTGGGAGCGAAGTAGAATGACAGTAATGATGACAGAAATAAATAGGCCCACTAGGAGAAAAACGAACTAATTTTAACAAATAATATAATTGCCACACAACGTTCCTGGATGCATTGTTCCTTTCTTCAGTCTTCCAGAAACGTTGTGTGGTATTTATATTATCACTTCTTTTGTCTGTATTTGGCAACCTTTCTTATTATTAATTTTCAATCAGAAGTATTTATTTTCATTGTAAATAAAGATTCTTTAAAAATTTTATTAAACCATTGAATGTGATATTTACACATTTTTGATACATTGTGCAAATATCTTATTATGAACGGTATAAATTTCGAATTTTGTGATCATTTTCGATCGCGATTATATTTATTTATAAAATTAATTTTAATTTTCTTCGGTAAATTTTACAATACATATATTCAGTAATTATAAATTAAACGTCATCTGACTTGTATTAACTATATTTAGTAATAAAAAAAGATAATGAAATACAGACAAAATAAGCGCCAATATAAACACCACACAACGTGTCTGTGATCCTTGTTCCTTTCTTCAGGTGCTGAGAAGAGCCTAGAGCGACACAACTGCACTCGTCAGTTGTCAAAACTCAAAAGCCTGCAGCCAAATTTTTTCATTTAAATATGCTTAGTATTATTATACGTATGATTAAGGTTTATTATAATTGATAATAACATATTAATGCAATTTTGAATGTTTAATTCTTGCGTTTGAAAAATATACAGGTGATGTTTTCGGTCATGGAAGTCGAGTATGCCCAAATTTATATGTTAAATTGTTTTATCCAAATGCACAATATATTTTAATTGTTTGAGAATGTAAGTAAACATTTTATACTTAATTAATTTATTTGTTTGGGATGAAACCTTTTATTGTTAATTTATATATTTTTAATTAAATTTTAGATACATCTGAAGAAGAATGTAACGTTGTGTATTTTAGTTAATTGTACATTTTTGGATTTTATGAATATATTATGACTTATGGCCAATTCCTGGCAACTGGTGTCGCATCAATGGTTTTCGAGGTCGCTTAGATGGGTAATAATATTCTCGATGCTGATTAAAGCATAAAACATCTTGAAGATGCTGGTGGGGACGAGAAGGGAGCTAGTTATAAATGGATGGTGGTGATAATTGAAAAAATAATTTGCATTGAATTAATACCTTATTTATTTGGAGTAGAATTGACTATGAAACGCATTAATTTACGACTTACCGTACTCATTAATATTATATTATTTCTCTACGTTGTTTGTTATAGTGTTCGAGTTGAAACGAAAAATCAGAGAGGTTTATTTGAAGAACACTAGGAAGAAGAAAAGGTAAGAACTAACAGTTCAGTTGTTAAACATTCTAATTCTACTGTCAACAAATTTTAAATATTTTGAATTCGTTTTGTTTCCGATCAACAACCAAAACACTTAGTTTACTTTCGATGATCGTTCCCCTCCTTGGCTCCACGCAACCTTCGAGCAATCCCTGCCTCACGTAATACGTCTTGGTGTGGTCTTGAGGTGTCTGTGAGTTACACCCATCGTGTTTCCGGTCAGCTGCTGCAGGGTCCTAGCTTGCCCTAATATGGAACACTTACTTTTGATTCCTATTACCCCAGTCCCTGGACGACTATCCACAACGGGAGACCGCCACGTCTACCTCCTGAGACCACCACTGACACGAACAGTCCTGGTACAAAGAACGCAATGGACGCGGGGCCAGAAATAGTCACTAGAAGTCGCCGAAAAGAATCAGCTTCTTGCAGCAACACAGCCACAGGCGACTGGAAAGCTCAAAGGAACACTTTATTACACAAGAGCAACGGCTGGCTTTTAACCTACTTCGAGACATTTAAAGTGAAAAAAATAAAGATTGCAAAGTACCACGATATAATTTAGATCGTTTTAAAAAAATGTCAGGATTGTGTAAACATTTTTATGTTATTGTGAGTGGTAGGGAAAACGCAGTTGTCTGCGTCACTCTACATTAAATATGGCTAATTCAAATATAGTGTTAATAGTATATATTTTCTCTTAGTAAAAATAATTGAAGGTTTTTAATGCGTCTTCCCCCCCTCCCAAACTCAGTCAACGCGATCGCAAAACATTTATAACCTAATTTAATGTGCATTTTTCGAACCAAATTTTCTTGTATAACGAATAGGCTTGGTATATTGTTGGATTTTTTCGAGGCGAGGAATGTGATAGCTAAAGGGAAGGAGTGAAGTAGGAAACACAAGAACTGTAGCATGTCGGAAACATTTTAATAAATATAATTATAAAACAATTATGTGATTATAAAACAAAAATATTCAATTTATATATATAAAATTTATTTCCTTCTATTACAATCGTCTTCTATTAAATAAAGTTGAGCGTGTGTTTGTTTGTTCCTTATACAAATCTACACCCGTGGAGAAAGCTTCAACAAATTTTCGTACACGTGTTATTTGCGACCAGGAAACAAACACTGTTTGTGGGACACGTCTACCACCAACAGGAGCGGGGTTGGAAATATTAAAACAGGCTAAAACGGCCGATATTTGAGTCGGGTAAATATTTTTAGGGGTCAAAGACATTGATAGTGATTCTACCGATGTTTCCTTTGTATAATTTCAACAAATTTAGGCATGGGAGGGGAGCACCGTTCGGGGTGGGGGTGGAGTGGCATTACATAAAAATTACGCAAAAATAACCGAGATTGGAGTCGAATCCCGGGTTATCGATGTCACTAAGTTTAATTATGACATTCAACTTTTGGTGTGAAAAAAGGTGGAAATTTTCGACTATTTTTTCGATATATTCGTCGGAAGAAACGTTTTCGAGTTCAACCCCTTTTGGCACGGGAGGTGAGCACATTTAGGGATAGGGCTCGAGATGCGTTACATTTAAAGGAGCGAAAAATCAACCGAGATTGGAGTCATATCGGAAGTTATGGATATGTGACAACCCGGGCAACGTCGGACACTCAGCTAGTAAATAATATAATTGTGGAGAGTAAATTTCAGATCTAGTGCATGCTCCTCTGAGAATTCGACAGCTTTAGTAACACGAGAGTGTCGACATCGAATAAAGCGATCAAATTCTCAACGATTGCTAATATATTTCATGAAGTAAAATGAATTAAAATATATCAGAAGCCACTATTCGTAACTGCTTTATAAAATACAATATGTATATTAAATCATAATCAATTTTGTTGTTTAAGTATCTATTCAATTCAGATATTTCATATGAACATTTGTAAAATCGAAATTTAAATTCCATTGTTAGAAAAGGTTCTGGAATTACTCTGAAGTAACGGCACACACTTTGAGGTTTCGTAATGAAGTCCAAGGAACAGTTTTTCTGCATATTTTCTGCTGATATTTTTGCAGTAAAGCACAAATTTTACAGTAACCAGTTCTTGGTTTAGAAAGATAAAAAAAAATAATCTGGAGAAGCGGTAAAAGGTTTTTTAAGGTGACGGACAAGTTTTGATTAATACACAAAAATTATGAAGGAAAAAAATATCGCAAGCGCAGGTTCATATTATTGAAAGACCCTATTTCGGTTTGATTTCCAATCATGTGCTGAAGCACGCCATGAGTATTTCTGTAAAAAAAATATGCGACTGACAAATTTCTTCCACACTGGTCATAATTACCCTCGCACGTAACACACACTGTAAATTCTCTGGTGAAACCCTACGCTACCACTTTCAGGTCAGAAAGCAGAGGCAGTCGACTGGCTCGGGTTAAGACGGAATAAAGTAGAGCCATTTCTGCTTGAGCGTTCGGTTTTCTCTTTTCGTAACTCCAAATACTTCCTCAATCATTGTAAAGGTATTTACATCGGTATTTGAAATTTTTCTTCCTCCTTTAAATGGTTCCTTTTGTTTTATTTTAATTGTACTGTTAGTATTGTAATGCCAATTAATTAGAACATTAATTGGTTTTAATAAAATTTAATTGTAGCGGCAGGATCTTCCAAAGCGACAATGGAGTCGAGTTCTGTTACTTTGACGGAAAGTCAAAAATGGCGTATGCGTGCTAAAACCTCGAGACTACGATAGTTCAGTTGGTGACGGGACATTTCGGAGGAGGGAACAAATGATTCTAGAGCAGAGACTAGCCGTTGTTTAATGTATTATTAAACAAAGTTGTGAGTTTAAGACAAAGTAAAAACATTCACGGAAGTATTTAAATCGTAAATATTGCTAAGTAAAAGCAGTGTACGTCTGTAGCCAGCCAGGAATAGTAAAGTTGCAGTTTAAGTCGCAAGCGGTAAAAGACTAGCAAATCTATGAATCACAGGATTCATATAAGGCAAGCAGTCACCAGATAGCTGACAAAAAGGAGGATCATCCGAGTTCCTGGGAGCCTGTCAAGGTTGACTTCAAGAGTGTAAAATCTGTGAGCCGATATTAGAATCAGTGTAAAAATTTGCAATAGTGTACTCCCGGAAACAAAAGGAATGCTGGAACCAGCTGGACAGATGTGAGTAACAAAATACAAAAATAATGATTTATGTAAACGTAATTAAAGGATACAAGTCAGATTTCGTTCTATTTTAATTTTCAATCAGAGTTAATTTATTTTCTTTTTAATTTCTTTCTATCGACATATTGTCTGGGTGATTTATAAACTGTGTGTTAATAAGATTTTTTTAAGACAACTTGTTGTGTCCATTATCAAATCCAGTAGAGACCCTGAGATCTAAAATTTTAAATTGTAATTGTTTGTGAGTAAAAGCAACAAAGTGAAAATAAATAATTATATGTTTTAAATTCTTGTTGATTATTTCATTTAATTAAAAGGCTAATTATTTGATTATTACAGTATATTAAATTATTTTTCTTCTCAGTTAACAACGCAAAGTACTTTTAAAAGTAATATAAAAATTTATTCCAAATATGCAATTAAATTTTCTAATAATAACCAAACTTTCATTGGTCAAAAAATATATAATTTACTTCAAGGCGATAATATGTGTCACGTGAACAATTGTTTCTACATAAAGACTTTGTTCCACCAACACTGGTTCAATTATAAATACCTTAAACCTGATTGAATTTTTGAAAGCACGTATTTATTTAGTTTGTCGGTTAGATAATTTAACATCAAGCAGAAGATTACGAAAATTTACGTATGGAGTGATATGCAGCGATGGTTATGATCTTTATATATCTGGTAAAATTATCAATTCCCACCGCAACCACCGACAAGTGACCAAATTGCATCGAGCTCATCGCGAAAAAAAAATTATAAGCAAGGACACGTCAACGACCCATCGCACACGTCAAAAATTGTCCGAAACTACTTGGAGGCACTCACAAGTTGGAGGTGCAATCCCATGCCGCTTATTCACCAGACCTGGCCCCTTCCGACTACCACCTGTTTTCGTCGATGGGTCACGCGCTCGCTGAGCAGCACTTAGATTCTTACGAAGACGTCCGAAAATGGCTTGATGAGTGGTTTGCCTCGAAAGAGAAGGATTTTCTTTGCCTGGTGTCCACAAATTTCCCGAGAGATAGAAAAATGTGTAGCTATCGAGGGCCGGTTCTTTTAATAATTTATTATGTTTTTTTTAAAAAAAAAACTTGTTTTTATGAATAAAAATCGTGGATTTAAACTTACACACCTGGTATTTCATAGTTGTTACTGTTCTTTATTCGTATGAGATTAATTCTGGCTAAAGAATACCACGTTTCTAAAGATAAAAATATTCGACGACGTAACTATAATCAATGGAATTCATTTTAAACAGAAAAAAATACGTGGACACGACTCTGTATGCCAAAAAACATTTAATCTACGTTTAGTCATCATATTCAACTGTATATGTTTGACGATTATTTTTTTCCCGCATATTTTTATCTTGGAATCGGAGCACAGTTTCTAGAAGCCTGGCTCTGGTTGTTCGCGGTTGCTCTCCTGCAGACAGCTTCTACCTGTTTCTCTCTCTCAACAATTTTTTTGCGTGCTGTTTTAGCGAGAACACGTTCGCGTGATCACGTCCGCCTGTTCTGGGAAGCGGGTAATTTTCCAGTGACACGCACCTGCAAAATCTAGCGGGTCTTCCCCTGCGAAACATAAACTAACCCAATTTACGCGCCTGTTGCCATGACGACCGACGGTAACTGACCTCAAAGAGCCGCGGAAATTTTATAGACAGGCAGTGTATCATCAACCGTTTTTTATGGGGATAAAAATGTAAATACAGTGGTTTTTAATAGTCTTGGAAATTTTTTGTAGCTATATACTGTCTTACAGTCTCTTCTTCAAACATTCTACATCGTTTGTAAAATGTCTTGCAAATTTGTTGACAATTCAACCAAGTGTTACGGATTGTATTTAAAATCTCCAGATTTAATATTTTATCATGACAACAATTGAACCCTAACTGAAAATTATGGTAACTACGAGATAATGTTTTAAAACATTATATTTATATTAATCTATATTTCTTGTATTACTTTCCTCTGCAGTTACGAGCCCACATATTCCGCAGAATTTTTCCATTCCTCTCGAATTTGCGTAATCAATACTCGTGAACTGACCTCCATTTCCGTTTCATTCCGTTGCGTAGTAATAAAATGGCAGACCGACAGTGTTTGCTACGTATTATTTTGTTACGAAATAAACAATTCGTTGGTACAACCAATCCCTTTCTCGATGACTTCTGTAGCCTGCCTTTTCGAATACATTTTAGTTGACGTATGCCCTATATCTTCCACGTACTATTTATTCCTTTCACGACTTGCTCTGGTTGTGCTTACCACAGTCCTTTTGATAATTGTCGAAACATCGTTGTAAACACTCGATTGAAACATCCTCACGACTGTTTTTTTGAAATAAAGTAAACGCGGCACCCTTTTTGCGTAAAGCTTTCTCATGTCCAAAATCAATCAATACGCGATGTACAGCACTTTTGGAATGTCCATCTTGTCTACTAACGTGCGCACCTTCACTTGACTGTCATCCAATACCATTATGCGGATTTTCGTCACGGTTCTTGGCATCTCGTACAACTCTTGATGTAAGCGAAGGAGCAGTTGTGCCTAGTGAATAATCTTGCTCGACTTCGGCATTGGTTTCAAATGAATGTATTTCATCATATAAAGATGACCATTTTTTCTCTTGTTTACAATTTCACTGAGAGCGTTCATTATTGATTGCAGTCAATCAAACTCTAAACAATGTAGCGTCTTGAAACTTACGCTTTATAATTATAGGCCACTTTATTTGTTTCAAACAACAACACGTTAGGTCAGGGTTTCTACCCTCCTATATTTGAGACGAGAGAAGATGTGAACAGTTTGTTTGTTGTAACTCGTGGATGTAAAAGAGACAGAGGGGTGAAAAGTCGTTTAAGTTCACCGTTAACAGAAATGATTATTTCGTCCGGCAGCTCCATGCAACTCCAGTCATATCAACAATTCAATCCACTTTTCGCTGATGTTCGTAAACATTGAAAATTGCTCCTCCACAACAAATTTATTCTTTAGTTATACAAAACCAAAGTATTATTTTAATTAATATTTTTCTTCAGGTTTATTTTATCTTTAATACTAGCTGGGTGCCCGGCGTTTCCCCCGATTTGACTCCAATCTCGGTTGCTGTTGCGTTTTTTTATGTAATGCCATTCCACCACCAATCATAAGGATGATCCCATCCCAAGCCGAAAGGGATTGAAATTATACACAGACAACATCTAAGGAAATATTATGACTGTCTTTAACCCCCAAAAATATTAATTCAGACGAATATCGGCTGGTTAAAATTTTTGAAAATTTCTACCCCATCCCAGTTCATGCCACCAGCGCCCTCCCCTGCGCGGTGTTCAGCGACATCCATAACCCTGTATTTGACTGCAAATTCGGTTGTATTCGCGTTATTTTCTCGTAACGCCTCTCCACTCCCACCCCTAAGGCTGCTCCTTTTTGATGCTGTGAGGGGTTGAAATTATACACAGATAACTTCGATAGAAACACTATCAATCTCTTTAACCTTTAAAAATATTATTTTTAAATGTCGATTTAAATATCGGTCGTTTTAGCATGTTATATCATTTCTATCCCGGTCCACCCCCGGTCCTGGGGTGCTTGACGTGTCTCTTCCTGACAGTGTTTGTTTGCTGTTCTCAAGATCACGTGTATGAAATTTGGTGAAATTTGCTTCACGGGTGTAGATATGTATGCGGTACATACATACAAACAAACACTCTGTTTTATGTATTATAAGAAGAAAATAGAAGAATATTTAGGTGTTCCGATTTTACAGAGTACCCCTGAGATATGAGTCGAGTGATTCTTTGTGTTCTTTTATAAAATATTAGATTTTGATACAATTTTTGAATGAAACTATCATCCTTATTATTGAAAAACAATATTATTACACACTGAAAAAAAAATTTAGATTTTGCTTGATAAACCATATATTTATAAACAATTATGTTAAAAATTTGACGTATAGTCGATTTCTTCCCTCGATAATTGGGATTGAAAATTTATGTTGGAAATACTGGTTTCCAGTTTTCTGATAAATTTTAATAAAGTCTTTAATTACGTTTCGATGAGCATATTTGGTATATTGATAACCTACTAATTCACAGACGCTGATATAATTACTCTTGTACGGATAATGGTAGAACATCAGGGTCTTAACTTTTAAACAAAAATATTAATATTTTTATGTATTAAAATATTTCTTATCCGCTTTATCAGTTCGTTGTGGGGATAATTTTTACCTTCGATATAATTCTTGTGGAGCTCTTTATAATGATGAAGACAACAAAACCGCCGTCTCTGCAGGAGAATTAACTCTAGCCCGTTAATTTAACCGTAGGTCTTGGTGAATGATCGAAATGCCACGGAACATGTATGTCCGTCCGTCTCCTGGCAACATGAGCTATTAATGGGATCTTGAGGCGGCTTTGTGTGCGAGGTCGCAATTCAAAAGCCCTTGACGCGAACGCAATACGTCCCTTGCAATGAAATTGAACTTCGAACAACCTCGGTCTACAAAGGCGACTCAACAAGCGTTTAATCCTTAGACAAACCCTGAAAATACAAGACGTAGGGTCAATTATTGAACTCACACACAGTGATAATTGATGAAATGTCTCAACTTTGGACAGAATTAAAACTGAAGATACCTTATTGACAAACGCTTGCGAAGATTTCTTAATTTTATTATCGCTAATTAATTTAATAAATAATATTTTATTGGCAAACTAGCTGAGTGTCCGACGCTGCCCGGGTATTTATTTAAATTAACCCGGAAAAGGAATTGATTCAACACTAACTTCTTGGTAAAAATTTAACCAGCGTCAATACCGTCAGTGTTTTAAACATTTACCAATTTACGTTCACCCTCCACGACCTAACCCTTCGGCACCTAACTTCAAATTAACCAGGATGATGACTGACGGTACTTGGACAACTCGTTAAATCTCCTTCTGCATAAAATAAAAGTGTCTAAAAATAACGACGAATTAAAACACCTAAAAATACTCGTAAACATAAAAAAGTCTAAAAATACTCCCGGTACTTTAAGGACTAAATAAATACAGTCCTTAACTAAATACAGACCAAAATATAGCTGCAACCGTAAGCAAATCAAAAATTTACCCGGTAATTTAAGAGCGTCTACTACGGGCAACCTTTTGTGAACCACGTCCACCTCCACGTGGACGAACATAAAAGTTCATTAAACACTATGGTTAATGCGAGAATTAAACTCACTGACACCTATAACAGCGGAATCGGCACTTATATCGGCCTTTTTTGCATTACTTTTTATGTAAACTCCTTCGTACCTCCCTTGACTTTTGGAGTTGAAATTAGACGCTTGAAAATTCTAGAATGACACTATACAACTAAGCGACACCGTAATCGTTTTATTCGACACTAATAATGACCGTTTAGGAATGTTTTTAAATTCCACTCCATCCACCCCATCCCTATAGGCGGTAGAAGTGTCTTAACCCCCACACTGTTTGTTCCTGGATCGTAAGTAACATGTGTATAAAGTTTGATAAGAATCAGGCGACGGATTTAAGATTGTAAATGGAAATTTATTCCATCCCCTTCCACCGCCACTCGTAGGGCCTGAAGTACATCTTAACCAGTATGGTAAATGTCAGACTAAACTCAGTGACTTCCATAACTCCATGTTCAATCCATATTCAGTCTCCGTTATGTACTCATTTATTTTATGTAACGGTATTTCACCAACATCCTCCCCCACACCTAGCGTATGAACTACAACTTATCTGGCATAGTGAATGTCAGAACTAAACTCACTGACATCTATAACCCTAGATTTGACACCAGTGTCGGTTGTTTAGCGTTATTTTTATGTAATCCTCTCCACCCCTTCCCCTATTGGTGTTTTATGAGATTAAACTTATACACTAAAACATCTGGATAGAGTCTATTAATCCTGTATTTTTTGGAAGGACTTGACTATAACATTCAATCATTTGTCGACGGCGATTCGTTATCCACCCACACGTGAAGAAGGCAGCTGCAGAGAATGTCGGCGTTTTTGCGTATTAAGCTAACTGAAGATTCTCGTAAAAGTATTCAAGTGTTGATTTCGAGCCAGAACGTAAATAGTTGCGAGAAATGCATCTTAGAAGAAAATCTGAAATAGCAGCAAATATTCAGCGCCCAAGGTCTAGATGCAAACAGTATAATACGGCGCTCAAAAATACGTACTGTTATAATTTGCTTTCCAGTTTCGCAAATTTCTGTGTGATGTAGATTTTCCTGTAAACAGTTACAAATACGTGAGTATAAAATGTCATTATTACTAATAGTTTCCAAAGAAATAGTTTTTATGAGTAATTAATTCCAATTCTTTCGATTGTTTACGAATTGTAAATCGAAAATAGTCATTTCGTAAATTCTGAAACCAAATTGAATTAAAATGTAAAAGAAAGAAAACGAGACTCAGTAGTCAAATTTTTGAACATTTGTATTTTCACACTACCATCCCCGTTTCACCGTAATTTTATATGATTAATCACACTGCCTTCAATAAGCTCAGTAAGTTAAGAAGTCTAAAAAACCGGAAGATATAATACTCTCGGTAATCAAAGAGAATGAAATATATTCATACTAGAGAGAGTCATAAATAGTTCAGGAACCCTCGTCCATGGGGCTGCATTACAACTTAACCGGCATGTTGAATGTCAGAATTTAACTCAGTGAATTCCATAACCACGGATTCGTCACCAATCTCCATTGTCTTTTATTGTAATAATGTATCAGCGTTTCACTCCTATAATCCTCAACCCTTACACCTAGGGGCTGAGATACACCTTAACCCGGATTGTGACTGTCAGAATAAAACTAAGAGACTTTCATTAACACCGAATAGACGTCGTTTTCACATTATTTTTAAGTTTACCGGTATGGTTACTCCCCTCCCATGCCAAAAAGGGTTGAAATTATTCACAAACAAACATCAGGGGAAATACTATCAATCTAAATGACTCCGAAAAAAATTTATTCGTCGCAAATATCGGTTGTTTTAGTATGTTTGAAAATTTTCCCCGTCCATATATCTTACCTCTATAGTGTTTGTTTCTGGGTCAGAAGGAACACGTGTATAAAATTAGTCGAAATTTCTCCACGCGTTTAAATTTGAATGGGGTATAAACACAAAAAAGTCCAATTCAATTTATCCAAATATTAAGAAATTTGAGTAAAAGAAAAAAAATGTAATTTGTATATCGTTAAATAATTAAACAGTATAAACGTCAGTGTTACATTTTTAAAAAATGCGAAAACAACCGTGAACGGGGTCTATTCCAAGGTTATGGACGTCGCTGAGTTAAATTCTGACGTTCAACATGCCGTTTAATGAGTTTTACACTGATCTGATTTATTGCTAACACTAAATCGAATTAATCCTATATATTTATTTACGCTGATATTTTTTGGTAACACTACTAAATCGTAAAATATATTCGATTTTTCTCCTAGGTGGAATACAGTAAAAAGGTTTTAAAGTAAAAGTAAGACCCGCTAGTAACCCTTGGCTACCTTCCTCTACCCTTCCGCATCCCCCCTTTCTAATCCCTTCCTATGCTATTAAAGGGGAGTTGCCCAATGTGGATCACCCTCATGTAGCCTGTTGCCCTAAAAAAAAAAAAAAAAGCTACCTTCCTGTCCTCATCGAAGGAAGCCTGCGAGAGGATTTCTCGCAGGTGAACCTTCCCAG
This sequence comes from Zhengitettix transpicula, assembly GCA_037074705.1. Taxonomy (NCBI): domain Eukaryota; kingdom Metazoa; phylum Arthropoda; class Insecta; order Orthoptera; family Tetrigidae; genus Zhengitettix; species Zhengitettix transpicula. Next base: position 224,873,424 of record CM073590.1, read on the forward strand.
AGAGCTCTGGCGGGGGCTACCTATGGGGATGCTCTCACATCTCTCTGGTTTTTTTGAACTAAGGTTCCCACATGCCGAGGCACCTGGGTCTGTTTTGAGAGGTGTATGTTCCGGGGTCGCAGACCTTGGGCATACGGCAAGAGTTGTCCGCTATTCCTATTGGAATAGTCGGCCAGCTGCCTCCTAAACAGGCCAAGGCATGGCGAGGGGTAAGCTGCGTCCCCACAGCAAACTCCTCTCCCGCTATCGGAAGGGCGTGGGACAAGTACCCAATGCCCGACCTACCCGATGCAGGTTTTTCTAGGGTTTTCCCTGCATTTCTTTAGGCGAATGCCGAGTAGGATCCTTAAACCATAGCCCGGGGGCCCTAGTTAACCCTTGGCTACCTTCCTCTACCCTTCCACATCCCCCCTTTCTAATCCCTTCCTATGCTATTAAAGGGGAGTTGCCCAATGTGGATCACCCTCATGTAGCCTGTTGCCCTAAAAAAAAAAAAAAAAAAAGCTACCTTCCTCTACCCTTCCGCATCCCCCCTTTCAAATCCCTTCCTATGCTATTAAAGGGGAGTTGCCCTAAGTGGATCACCCTCATGTAGCCTGTTGCCCTAAAAAAAAAAAAAAAAAAAGCTTTATATAGTTAACAATTTATTAAATATGTTATTATGAAATTTTTTTAAAATTTGTCTTTTCAAACTTAGATAGTTTATCCTATATTTCCGCATCTCACCTTTCAGTCCCTTTCCTATGCTATAAGAGGGGAGTTGCTACAATGTGAATTACCCTATACATAGCCTGTCTACACCTTCTTCTTATTATTATTAGGTAGTTAATTTGTGTACGGTATAACATTAATATATCATTTCACGTAAAAGATACATTTTGTTACATTTTTCAAGACGCGCTTTTAATATGCTTGACTTTAAAACCTATAATGATGTTTTTTAAAAAAATTAATGCCCAATATCATATTCTCTTTCCAAACTATTAATTAAATTAGTCAAAAATGGAAGCTGCTCTGCCATTTTCCCGTAGACATGATTTGGTTGTATTTTGCGACTTTCCCGACCCTCCGACCTGAAACCTTATCGTTATTGTGGGGTTGGGAGTCAAAGTTATCAATAGTATATTTACTAAATGAACTCGCCGGTTACAAATGTCACGAGTTATTCATATATTTGCAGGAACAACTTACTTTACTTTAAAATCCATAATTCAATTGTTGTTCCGTTACAGTGATATTTATACTGTTTAATTATTTAACGATATATGAAATACAATATTTTTATTTTATTTAAATTGCTAGTTAGAATTTATGGTGGCTTAAATCCTCTTCGTTTCGTTACAGAAAGCCAGGATTGCGGAAGAAGTATAAGTTTTATGTCCGGGCCAGATGGAAAGGCCGGAAATAGCTGCGCTTCGTCCTTTAACCCAGTGCGTACGAATTTAGCGAAGCTCACTTAGGTTTCTGCAGCGCTGACTGCAGCTGTCGCAGAATCAACCAATTAGTCCTGGAAATCTCCCATTTCTGCTGAAAGCGCGATAGCCATGACTCAAAATATGAACCAGAATCTGAAACACGGCCACTGACGTACTTCTTCATCTATTTCAATTAAATTAACACACTCCTACCTTCCATCATTCACACAGGTTGTCCTAAGCTTCTCTGTCTTTCTCGTCCTATTGAATGGCCATAGTATTACGTAATATTTTAATTGCGTTATATTAAAATCCGGTTCACCTTATCACTTATTTATTATTTATTAATAAACATTAAACGTATTAGACCTACATACGGAGCAGAGGTGTACGCAGAAAGGTACGGTAAAATAAAATATAAAGGCAGAGTGTTGAGCAGGATCATGAAATCATATCAAACAACTATTACAGCACCCATTTGATTAAAAAATTAAGTTTCCTTAAATGTAGTCAAGTAAGGACAGCCTCTATTCTTGGTGTGAACCAGGAGAATTTAGACAAAGAATACATCGAAAATTTAATAATAACAGCGTGGAACTTAAGATGGAGGACCAGATGCCCCTTTGGGTTGAGCCTAACATCTAAGAAAGGGAAAAATAGAAAGTCAAGTTTTCACAAGCGGTATAAATTAATTATTTTATTTGTTATTTATCTATTCTAAATTATTTTACGAAATAAAATATCTTGAGAAATTTATATTCTGGCAAACCTTTGTAGAGATTATAATATTGAGCATATCTGGCTAGGCTAATCTGTGGTCTCAAGATTTTAGCACGCTCAAACAAGATACTTGACCATATTGGTGCCACGGCTAACGTGTCTTCCGATGCCTCTGATTTTGGCCATGTGATCCCCATAGGAGGTAGGGCTAATTAAGAAATTTAGATTTGAGAGGGAACAAATCTAATTTATATTGGGTAAAAACTGTAGAATCCAAGACCCTGCTGAAGGGAAATTTAGAATATGTAAAGGGATCAGGCAGAGCAAACGAGAGGCAGTTAGATTTTAGTTTTGAGTAGTTAGATACTAGTTTGAAGATGCTGCTTTTTAGTCTACTTGGAGTTAAATTTTAGGTTTGCAGCGGAAATCTGTTCGGAGATGTTATTATTTTGTCTGTTCGTGAGAGGAGGTTAGTTTTCAAGTTTCAGATGGTAATAATGGAGCTGTCCTGGTGAACAAGTTTTCCAGGAATTACGTGGGATTGCAGCAACCGCCTGAGCCATCTGGGAAGTATTGAACTGTCCACATCTGCAAGTGGTAGTGTACCGGAAATAATAGCCATCAAAGTCGCCTCATTAAAGGTATATGACCACCGTATTTTGGCCGACCAGCTCCTCTTAGAAATTGTCTCTGTTTTTAGTGTTATTATTTTTAATTTGCTCCTTTTTGTTAGTAAAATAGCCGTGGGTATTTAAATTGATAATGCGAGCAGGAAGTTAATGTTTGTTTAATGTGCGTTAATAAAACATAAATTATAGATAATTGTTATTAACTTCACCTCTACAATATAATTAAATAATTTCAGAGTTAAATAATTATTTAAATGTAATTAAATATCTGAAAAATAAATAAATAAACCCGATCCAGATAAGACATTACAAAAGGTAATCTAGTTTAAGCACTCTCAGGAATCTTGACTGGCCACAGTCTCTACAATTACTACCATAAAGCTCCCACAGCAATCAGTTTGAAAGATCCTTTCGTGTTCTTACATGTCACCCGGCCTTCGAGAGCCTTAATATCAACAATATGGAGTAGTACTTGGAGGATAAGGACAAATTCAGCACGTTAGAGGAATTGACTAAAATTTTTGAGGAAGACGAAAGGAAGTCCAAACAAAAATCATAAAATATCATACTCAGACCCACATACTTTAATTCTGTGCAACCTAGATATAAATTAAACAGTAAAATTCAGAAATAATACAGAACGTATCTACATGAAAAGCCGATAAGGCACGGACAGGGAAAACATGGTAATGTGAAGAGGGGGGAAATGGTTAACATAAACGTTTCAAATATGCTTTGTTGTCGCCTTCAACTTTTGTACTACTGAGGATTTCATTAACAATTTCAACCACGGAAATGCAATCAGTTGCTTCCAAAGTAAACATTTCATTTATTAATCGAGTAGCATATCGAGTTTCGAATCGCTTAGAAGATCATCAAAATGACCTCAATACTTTTTGACCCTGTTGTCGAATATGTAAAACTTAATGTTTATTCGGATTTATTTAGAGGTAACTGATGTAAAAATATAGGAAGTTAATTAATTTAGAAACAATTTAATAACATTACCAAAATTTGAAATTAATTAATCATAAAAATTTAAAGTGAACAATTGATGATAATTTACTCATTATCTCAGGGTTCATGAAAGTCAAAATTGTGGCTAAAAACGTGACTAAATGAATATAATTTAACATTCTAAGCAAATAAGGACCCTGGCAATTTCGAATAATTTGGTTTTTAACGATATCGAATCAGTATACGAAGGCAGAGGTCGTCTTTGCAGTTGGTTGGTAAGGCGTCGGTTCCGGATCACGAGAGTGCGTCATCAGCCGTGTGCGTCGTTGGTGCCGCGTCGCAAAACAATTCTTGGCGGTGCGGCCGGCGTCAGAATAAGATGTTGGATTCTGAGGTGCTGGTGTTGGCATTCTCATTCTCGAAAGATTAAGTTCGCAATTTAGACCGGCAAATTGAAAACTGCTCGAGTCATGACTTGGACCTGAAACTTTCTGGATCGCAATTTGGAGGCCGATGTACGATTTTCTGGGATCCTCATATGATCACAAAATCCAAAACTCTCTCTAGAATTTAACAATTTGGCCAATGACTGCTACTTTTGCTCAAATCTGCTGGTTGGTCTCATCCAAGCTGGGGAAAAATAAAATTACCCTCACTTATCGTACATTTGTCATCAGACACATGTTCCAGATTTTTCGCCCCAGTCTGGCTTCTGAATATAGTAAATCAGTTAACCGCATTCACTTGTCCATTTATAAAAATGATTCTGTCGTCAGCAAACAGTAAAACTTAAGGAAAGGGAATCACAGTTTTTCACAAGTCATTTATGTGTATCAGAAAGAACAATGGAGCCATAATAGAACCTTGTGCAACATCTGTCCGATCTGGGAATGAAAAGTTTTTTCAGAATGTGCATGACTAAGAGTTACTCTTTGTTTAAGTATGAAGTAAACCAGGAATTAGAGGTTTCAATAAATCCATAACACTTTAATTTCTCTAGTAAAATACAATGGTCATTGTGACACCAAACTCTGACATTGTGAAAAAGTGAAAATTTTCAGTTTGAGTTATAATGAGAATAACACCCGATCATTATTAATCTGACATGAACATAATATCTGAGTTTTAAGTAACGTGTCTGTGTTACAATCAGCCTTTGACGCCATTCAAAATATTTCAAAGTAATTTTCTTCTCCCTGTGAATAATTGCACCAGTGTTTGGGGTCGGGTATTTGCGCTGCTAGGTTCTGTTTTCAGACAAATATTGACGAGCATCACTTGAATATCGTAAGCCACGACCTTGGACCCGCTTCACAAAACAACACTTTTGAGAAGTGAGTGCTTTCGAGATAATTTCTATTGCACACAGATACGGGACTCATTGCCATTAACGCACAATGTCATATGGGCGTTACCTGGAAGGTTATTTCCCTTCTAATAATAATAATAGAATTAGAGCTTCTTTTATTTACTTTCTTAGTGAGGAAATAGAGCAAATGAAAGACACCACGGCATACAAATTTGTGAAAATCATAAATGAGAATATATTTTCCTAAAAAAGGATACATTTTAGACAAAGGAAAATACACATAAATACAAAATTTAAAAAAAATGAAATTTAGGTAATAACTATATATAATAAAATATGACGACACATGAGTATTTAAATAAGAAAATATAGATATTTAAAAATGAACTATAATATATAAATTATTCAAATGAGATAACTTGTAATAAACAATTTAAATATAAAAAACGCAATTGTAGAAATACATAAAAAAATATAGGTATTTGAGAAAATGAGTAAATTACGAAATTATTATTCAAGAAAAAATGTAAAATATACTTAAATGAATAAATATGTAAATCAGAAAATATGAGGCGATTCGTGAAATATTTGGCCACAAAAAAATTAAATTAGTTAGAAAAACGTAATTAGAAATTTTAAAGTACGTTATATATATTTATTCTGCCACCAGTTTTTTTATTAGTCGCTGTTTTAATAATTAAATAATTTATAATTTTCTAAACTACATAATTTTGAATTCTGGAGCATTTGGTAATATACGGAAAACAATCTGCACAAAATTTTTTTATTTATTTTTGTAGAACACATTTTCAGTTCATCAAGGATTACATTTAAAAAATATTTGACAACAATTAAAGGTTTATATAGTTATATATAACTGTATATATAGTTAAACAGACCATTCTGATAATGATAATTAATGTTGTAAAACATTTTTATAAAATGTTTTATATATAATTATATAAAATATTATTATGGTAAAGATTAAAAAATTGGAAAATTTACTATTTTGTAGAATTATTCATTTTTTCCTCTTATAAAATAGCCACTGAGAAAAATATATTGGCCAGAGAATAAATAAACATCTATTAATTTTATATCAATTCTTTATATCAAATTCTTGAAGAAAATTCTTAATTTAATCGCAGCAACATGTCTCAAATATGAACAAATTCACATAATTAATTTTCTCTCTTAAATGAGGATATCTCAAAATTCAGTAAAATATCAAACACGGGCCAATCTTTTAATTTCCGAGTACTCATGAGCGCGTGGCATCTGTTTTGTTCTTAGTTTCATGGTTTTTGGTGCTAACGACCACCATTATACGCCCATCGTTAATTTTAATTACCTGTCAAATTAGAGGGTGACGTTTACGGAAGTTTGAAGACGTTTCGTGCTGTGGTGCAATCATATCGCTTATCCTAACGAGGTTCTGATACAAGGGACGACGTATTTCAGCGGCATCTCTTCCAATATGATTAATGGTTGGGCCGCAGAGTAATAAAGAAGCGTTTCTACTTCAACACTAACTAACTGAAAAATGGTTCATGGGTAAGACTAAATTTGAAACCTGTTCATAAAGGAGCATTATTTAGAATCATCCAGGAATAAATATAAATAATCCTACGCGCTATTATTGTTTCTTACAGACACAATTATTCTGTTTCAGGTACTTAAGAAGGCTCCCATTGAATGGATGGACGATACGAAGGGGCTACCTTTGGGGATGCCTTTTCCTCTCCGTTTTTGAACTAAGGTTCCCACAAGCCGAGGCATCTCGGCCTGTTCTGAGAGGTGTATGTTCCGGGGTCACAGACCTTTGACATACGGTAAGAGTTGTCCGCTATTCCCATTGGACTAGTCGGCCAGCTGCCTCCTAAACTGGTCGAGGCACGGAGAAGGGAATGCTGCGTCCCCACAGCAAACTCCTCTCCCGCTATCGGAAGGGTGTGGGACAAGTACCCAATGCCCGACCTACCTGATGCTGGTTTTTTTAGGGTTTGTGCTGCATTTCTTTTAGGCGAATGCCGGGTAGGATCCTTAAACCATAGCCCGGGGGCCCTAGTTACCCTTGGCTACCTTCCTCTACCCTTCCGCATCCCCCCTTTCAAATCCCTTTCCTATGCTGTAAGAGGGGAGTTGCCACTATGTGGATTACCCTGTACATAGCCTGTCTACCCACACACACAAAAAAATGGATGGACGGAGTAAGTGAATCAAATATGTGTAGTAAAAACGTTCAGCTAACCTTATATCGATATGTACTAAATGCTTAGAAAAATTCACTACACTACTTTACAACAAACAACATAACTAAAATATATTTCACCAAATTATACTATCTACTCCAGTAGTGTCTCATACCTCCTTAAAGCGTTTCTCTCATTATGAAGATGTAAATAAATTTATTCTCTGCAATTAAGTCTGAATTTTAATTAACGTTTCTCGGTTTATTAATCGGAACAATTTTTTCTCATAAACCAACGTTTTCGTGACTGTCTTAGCCCTCACCAGGCCGTCTGTTGGTGGGAAATATTTTTAAAATATTATAGACAAACAAATATATCATTCTACTCTTTTTATTATCTTTTTCTTTTTCGAAAATTGAAAATTTCAGTCAATACTCGCTCTGAGTAATTTAATTTTTAACACAAAGTTATTATTTAATAAATACATTATTTATGATATTCAAAATTTCTATCCACCCACTAATTTTTCGTTTAAGACAGAGGCTCATCCGTGCCCGTTGTTGAGAAGACTGAAGTGATACATCAGGTGTGGCCAAACCGCGACGCATTGCATCCATTGCACCTGTATGTATTTTGAAAATTGAAAATTGTTATTTCTAATTTTTTTTGAGCAGTAAAATTAAATACCTGATGAAAGAACGATATTATTTTCCAACTGCCTATTTGATTTCGCATATTTATTTGATATTAATAGACATCTCAATTATCTAAATTTAAAATACAACGCAATAATAAATTATTTCCTAACTTGGTTCATTATAAATTTAATTTAGTGAATAAGAAAGATTGCCAATACAGACAAAAAAGGGTATTATAAATACCACACAACGTTTCTGGGATCCTTGTTCCTTTCGTCAGGTGCTTAAAAACCACAAGGACCCACTTGAGACCTACAGCAAACATTGTGTTGTTTACAAAATCACTTGTTCTAATTGTAATTCCTGCTACATAGGTCAAACAAAACGTTCCCTTAATACACGTATCAAAGAACTTGTATCTAATATCAAAATTCCTATTGATAAACAATCTGTAGTATCCAAACATATAATCAATTCTAAACATACATTTGATTAGAAAAATGCTAAGATTTTAGACACTGACACCAGGTACAATTCCAAACTCATTTCAGAGATGCTTCACATTAAATCAAACATCACAGCTATTAATGTACAAACAGACACTATAAAACTCAATAATTGCTATGATCCCTTATTATTACTCTGAACATTCTGTTTTCCCATTGTCATTGCTCCTATATTGTTACGGTAACGCTTCGGCTCTCCCATTGTCGTTACGTTTTCGTCGCTTTTGAGTTTTGTCAACTGGCAAGTGCAGTTGTGCCGCTCTAGGCTCTTCCTCGCACCTGACGAAAGGCACAAGGATCCCAGAAACGTTGTAAAGTATTGGAAAATTAAGTATATTGTGATATTTAAAAGTCGTATTTCATGATATTCTTAAAGAAGGAAACTGCATTAGAGTCTTTATAAACACATTTACTTTAGTGAATAAAACTCAATGTATATACCTAATAATCTAAAAAAATGTAACTGATTGATTTAAAAGAAAATTTATTCTTAAAAATGATATTTGATGAAATATTCCGGATCAAAATTCTTCTGAGGTAATTCATTTCAGGATTACATTCCTATGTGAAAACTTTCACAGAGCTATGAAAATTTGTAAAAAATTTTATATGTTGCTTTGGAACAACATGCAAATGTTAGCAAGCATTGATTAAAAACAAAACAAAGTCGCGAATAGCTGATTCAAATTTGAAAAATTCACTGCTGCTCTCAGTAAAAAATTTACCCCAAACTTTAGAAGACGTATGGTAAGAGTTGTTTCTCGCTCCCATTGGAACAATCGGTCAGCTTCCTCCTAAACTAGTAGAGGCACGGAGAAGGGAATGCTGCGTACCCACAGAAAACCCCTCTCCTGTTATCGCAAGGGCGCGGGACAAGTACCAAATGCCCGGACCTACCTGGTGCATCACTTTTAGGCAAATCCTTGAACTATAGCCCGAGGGCCCTAGCTACCTTCCGTATCTCCCCTTTCAAATCCCTTCCTATGCTATTAAAGGGGAGTTGTCTCTACGTGTATTACCCTCATGTAGCCTGGTACTCAAAAATAACCGTCTCAACAGTTGATGTTAAATAAAGTTAATGTGCTTTAATAGATAACGTTTTGAAACAGTAATTAAATAATTTTAGAAAGTTAATGATGTCTATAAACATACTTCTATTAAAAAGGTTATTAAACATACTCGAGGGCGAGGACTCCTTCTAACAAGCAGAAAGAACAGACAAATCCAAATTTCGAGACATCAGCAATCATAAACTCCAACACGACCTCAAAATTCCGTTCATTGCAGAAACAATCGAGACGTATGCCACCAAAAGCAAACATCGAACACTAAACCACCGCAACAAATACATCGCCGACCTCTACCTCCAACAACCCGTCGAAGGAAGATTGAACAGACTATGGCCGGAAGACATCACTGAATAAATCCAGGAGACCCGCCACTGAACGGTGCCCTACCCGTGTCATACAGCATTGATACAAACAATTTACTTATTACTCTAAGAGTAAAAAAAAAAGGTTTATCTCGCTCTCAGACCCAACAATTGTGGTCCTGAGTTAAGGAGACTCTGGCAACACCTTCTCGTACAGTAAGATTATTCCTGAATATTGTAGACTCGTGCTTCATTAAACTGGAGTAAACTAATTAATTTAACTGCATGATTAAGTTATTCTTTTTCCTCCCCTAAATGAAGCAGATTCTATTCTTATCTCCATTTAACCAACCCCTAACCATGAACGTAAGACGGTAGAAAAGTGCTCGAGTAATGTGGCGCGTCTGTTGAAAAATTGTCGCAACAGGTTGGCCACCCCTTGTGATACATCAACAATGGGACGTGCGAGAAGATTCAGCTTAAAAGTTTAATTCAAGAACCTGTTCATGTGAGCCTTCACGTTCAAATCCAAGGTCGGTCTAAAGTAGTTTCTTAGTAGTTAACGTGAAGAGTGTGACTAGGTCAGTATCAAGTCTACATAAACAGTGTTATAAATACTCGATGAAGTTTCTGTAAATAGCGTTTTTAGAATTAATAAAAATATACAGTTACTATCTTCTTATTTGATTTGGGATAACACCAGAGCTCATTACAAAATGAAAGTCTGGTCCAATATCAGGGAAAGTCAATAATTTCTCGCATGGCGCTTGTGCAAATCGTATGCTAGCCGTCGCAGAACTGTTACGTGGAGCCATGTCTATGGAAGGAGATAGCACCGAAACGTCACAGATAACAACTATGGTTCCTGTTTCGGTGACGCAGAGTAGCTACGCCCTCAATCCCGCTCACAGGCTCGTTATCACTGCAAGGTGACGTCGTGGTTAAGTTAACGACGAAACAGAGGCCTTGACAGTCTCGCTTGACAGACGTACAAAGGAGAATACAGCAACGAAACCACCAGTTACTTATCGCTTCATTGCGAAACTCATGTTTTGCAAACAAACGAAGTTATTTCTTACGTCAACAGCTGCGATTGAGTGCCAATAATAAATATTTAACTGCCGTCTGACGGTTATGTAATTTTACTATAATTGTCTCTGCACCAACGAAGAACTGACAGACTCAACTAAACTTACATCTAATTTAGAATCTTAGTGAGAGAGAAAGATTGTAATGCTACATTACGCAGCTTATTTCAACCTCTGTATGATACATTCATTATTCACGTAAAACTGAACAAGATCTGACTATACAAAATAATTCAATGCGGACCAAAACAGTCTGAATAAATTTATTGACTCACTTAATTTAAAGATACATTAAAAATTTAATAAAATGAATTTTAAAATAGAAAGGTTTCCATTTTGGACCTCTTCAGGTGTTATATATTGAAAAAAATATCTTAAGAACGGAAAAGTCGATGAATTATATGGAATAAATTTCAATGCGGTTTCTCTAAAATATACAACACCTGAAGAGGTCCGAAATAAAGTGAAGAAACGTATTTTCTTTATTTTTATATCGAAAATTGTAATTTATTAACATTCGAATGTAACTTTTAATTAATAAATCAATTATTGACCTTATACAGAAACTTTATTTTTTATTTATAGCGTAACGACGTTTCGATACATGTTCGCATCTTTTTCAGGTATTATTCAAATTATTAGTATAAAAAACACTAAAATTTTATCTATTCACGAAGTCTTGCATCAATCTCGTGTTAAGTGAATTGTGTTCCACTGACCCCGTTTCAAAACTTTGTGAATAGATTAGCATTTTAATTGCTTTTGTACTAATAATTTGAATAATACCTGAAGAAGATACGAATATGTATCGAAACGTCGTTACGCTATAAATAAAAATAAAGTTTCTATAGAAGGTCAATAATTTATTTATTAATTCAATAAGGGACATACAATAAAAACTTTTAATTAATTCAGCGAACAAATTTATTCTGACTATTTTTCACCATATTTCATTATTTTATTCATTCATTAATTTTACTTTCTTAAATAATAAAATTTCCTCATTTATATATTAATTTTTATGTCCTAAGTTTTTTCATTAATATATATAAACCAATTCATTTAAGACTATATATTAATATTCGTATTTAACAACTTGATTTACACATTTTGTTATGCTGTTGTAATATATTTTATTTCTCATTTATTTAAATATTTTAGTTTACTATTTCTTACGTTGATGATCCCTACATTTTTTATGTTTAATATCCTCTTTAGCATATTAATTTGTTTATTAGTGCTTAGTAAAATTTGACTTCCTGATTATGTTTCCAACTGTTTCTGGATTGTTCCGTTTTCTTAACAGAAGATTAGCGGAATAATTAAATAAATTTACAGTGCTAACTGTATATTTTTTATTGCTAATTGAAGATTTTGCCTTTGTAAATCTTTTCGGAATGCCTCTAGGATTACTAACCCATAATTTTGAACGGTGTTTCGTAGTTTTTCTTGTGACTTCATTGGTTATTTTACGGTTTAAACGAATGTAACCAATCTATTGATTAAAATTGTTATCAAACAAAAATTCACCCCATTTTTCATTAGTCCTTAAAATATTGAAAAATGTAGATAAACATAAATATTTATCGAGCATTGATTTTTTGGTAAAATTAAAATTCATCCTGTAACTTGAATTGAATCAGAAATAGGACAATAAGAAAGTTTTGAAATGTTATTATAGAGAAGATGTGAAAAAATATACTGGAATGATATTAAGTGGTTCTGAGAAGATTAAGGGAGAAGAGATCCACAATATTTAAGAGAAAAGCAAGTCATATCAGACAAAACCTAAGGAGAAAGTTTACTACACGAGACCATGAAAGGAAACATGATGAAAAGTCAGGTTGTGGGAGACGAAGAGTGCAGCTACTAAACGCTTAGGAGGAGAAAGAAAATGGTATTCGATATTAAGTAAGACGAGGACAAGGAAAGGTGGAGAAGGAAATTTATGCACAAAGTTCAAGGCTTTACCAGTAGACAGAATAATAATAATTTTTAATAAGTCGTTTTTAGCGAAACAGAAAATTTGAGCGCATATTTGAGAACGACGATAAATTGTATTTAAAGTGCAGGAATCTAGATAATTCGTATTCACTTATCAACCATCCTCAACAACCGTTACGTTTCAGTAGGATGGTCTGTGACCACGGAACCTCACGTAAATGAAATATCGTGACGCATCACAGGTCAAGGTCACAATTTACAATTATAAGCCTCCGATAAAACATAGATGAAATCAACATAGTGTCCAAAATAATGCAGTGATTATTTTGTCTTTATTTGGCTATATTTCGTATTATTTATGATTACCTATAGATTTTTGGAACGGGATGAATATATGTTCCGTATTTTAGGTAACTACAAATTTCCATTTCTATTAAAGGTTTTATTATGGGACTTTAATAACACTGGTCCTTAAATGCCTTCAACTTGGAAATGAAGTGTCCCCGTTGGTGTCCCATCTAATTATTTTGTGTGCAACGCAGACTCATTAGAAGCTATTTGCTCTTAGTTTTGTCAACAGGACCTTTAGAACAACTTGTTTCCTAAGGTATACACAAATAGAACCTTAATGACTTGTTTGGTGCCGTAAATGGAACGGAATTGCCGCTTCGAAGTTGATGGATGTTGTGATACGACTGGAAAATGAAAACATAGATGGAAAAATCTAATTCTAATTTTAGATACACGATGGGTGTATAAAAATCTTAAATAACTTATATTTTTTACTCCTGAGTTCCTCCACAGCAAATTCATGGAACACTTTGAAAGCCAGCATCGACTAATAAATTAATCAAAAGAGAAAAAATCTTCCGAATAGGCAATGAACCTGTATTACGAAGAAGTGACTGAAGGGTCTCTGACCTACTTATACGATGGGATTAAAAGCTCAGAATTGCCTAACCCTTATGTTATCCAAGAAAATGCTGCATAAGTTGTTACTGCTATTTGAGATTAAGAATCCCATTAAATTTATTGTTAGTGAGTTTTCGTGTTTTATTGTGTTGTAATGAAGTGAATTCGATTTGTTTATTGGTTTCGTGTGTTTTTGGTATTGTTGGATTCTGCGTTTATTCTGTGTTGTGTTGCTTGCTGTAGCTCTCGTACCGACGTACTGGCGTCTCCGTATCTCACAGCCGGCAGAACGGGTAAGTGCAGTGTTGACTCAGGGGTTGATCACTGGCTAAGGCGTCGGTCTCCGGGACTGAATGCTGGCAAACCGTCGTACTAAATTGTGTCATGCTATTCTGTGAACTCTTCACTAACCAATTCTGGCGCCTTTCTCACGACGATTCTGCCTCGAACTATATCAGAGACAACAACTTTACGGAGCCTCTCTTAATCACATCCACCAGCTTCGGTGAGCGCAGAACAACTGTCCAGTTTCAAAAGCTTATCTCCGTCCCCTCCATTATAGCCTCCCATTCTTTTACTTTTTTCATTGTTAGAAAACTTCGTCGAAATGTCAGTTGACTGATTCTTACTTTGTCATAAGATTTATATTACGCAGCTGCAGTTCCGTAGTCAACAATGGCTAACTATTCTGTCAGTTGAGGCCAACAATCGAGACAGGACACGAAATTACTTGGATGGAAATATTTATCTCCTCCACCCCTACGCACGTGCACGGTTTCGAATTCTCAAGACCACAGCAAACAACACTTCCGAGACAAAGAAAAACTTAAACCTAAATACAGGCGTTACAATATGCAATGTAAGGAAAAATCACGAAGCTTTTATTGCATAGAGTTCAGCCTGCAATTTCTGGTGATATTCACAGCACCCCCACTTATCTCCGTTATGAAAAAGTGTTTTCGTGTCTACCAACTGATCAATAATAATATTTATATTTCTTTAAATCTTGTGTTAATAAATGTTTTGTGTTGAACTCATAATGTTAAATATTAAATAAATAAAACAATAATATATTTCTACAATATATATATATATATATATATATATATATATATATATATATATTTGAAAAAAAATTCATTCTTACAAATTTGTGTGTTTATTTGTATGCCAGGATTTATATACAGACTAATAAAAATAATATAACGGTTTATAACCTAAACAGATTATAACGCATACTATTTTAGAATAATAATAAAATGAGTGTCATAGAAAAAATATTCAAAAAGAACAGAAGAATTTCAGTCATGAAATTGAATTAAATTATCAAGATGGAACAATCTCTACCTGACAGAGAATCGAACCAGGGTCTCCAACTTAGTACACGAGTGCTTTTAACAGAGCCATCAAAATCGACTCTAGACCCGATACGAAACTTCCCCATAAGGTGTAACCTGAGACTGGCTTCACCCTCAATTAACCAGTCGATCAATTCACATTAATATTCATCTTCGTTTTAAAGTTAGGCCATGAATATAAACATCTGCTTTCACTCTATATAATGTCTTCAAAGTAATTTCGGAAGATACAAACATTATATATTTGGTTTTCGTAACTACAGACTCACTTCAGAAAAATTAGTTTATGGCTTCGGCCGTGTTCACAGGGTAAACCAATCACATACAAGCGAAACCCAGACTCGAACATTTTGTTGATTGGCGAGATTGTGTTACGTAGGCGGAACTTACGTGGGGCGAGTGGATGCTTTCACTTGGGAAAAGTAAACCCCATTAATGTGATATTGTCTGTTACAATATTTAAGATAAAATAATGACCAACATTAGACAGTATAGACTCTAAATAATAAATTAATACACTACAAAATAATACGCAACGTTTCATCCATGTTTCGTAGACTTCATCAGGTGAACATAACACATTAGACTAAAATGTACAAAGGACGTCAACGTAATAAAATTAACGACGATATTAAGCAGAAATTAATGCTGAGTCCTCTTGTATCACTTAAGACGTTAATGTTATATTTATTTAATCTGGAAATTAATCTGACATGATACTTACACTCGTTATCTACAATCTTAGTATTATCAAAAATTATAAGTGTGGTTGTTGAAAGTACAATGGTTAGTTAGAACCGATTGTTTATCAACTGAGAGTTGACCTTGTGTTCTTCAATTCTAGTTTTCAAAGGTCTTTGAGTTTATGCTATATAGCCAGCAGGACAATAATTGCAGGCAAATTTATATACGTACTATGTTATCTTTGTCGTGAGAATTGATAGGGTCTTTACAATTTTAAATTAGTAGGGATTGGTGGATTTGTAGTTGATGTTAGGTGAACTGTTGAAACTATTCTGTAAAAATTAATAAATCGGAAAAACTATGAAAAATTTTGGTTTGTCGATCAGATACAGCTTTTAAATGAATGGAGTAAGACTGAACCTTAAGTAGCCCATTTACGATGTGGTGGATTCATGCCAAATAAAACTTGGAGCCTTAGTCCAGTAGTCCCTCGACACGTGCGTGGAGGTGGTAGTCTAATTAGAAAACCCACTATTATTTCTCCACAGTGTGATTAACTTGGAGTCTCCAAACTAAAACACTTATGCGCTACTTCTCAGGGGTCTTGCAAACTGAAATAAAATACTGGCTCGCATCTTATTGCATAACGACATGACGACAACAAGTGTCACCCGGATGGAAGAACGTTGCGCGAATGAAATTCCTATAGAAGAACTGGAGTCTACTTCACGTTCTGAACTTAACGCGATTTTAAATATTAAATATATTAAGAATATACCAACCTATCTATATATTGTAATGTCAATTAATTAAAACATTAATTGTGAATTTGAAAATATAAATTGTTTAAGAAATCTATTCTTGACGGCGGTACAGAACAGAACAACAATAGACAAGAAGAGCCTCGTTTCTTTGTCGGAAGAAGTAATGCGCGCTCAAAATTGCGAGACGGGAGTTAGTTGGCAGGAAGGTCGCGTTAAAATATTGAAGAGTTATCAGGAAGGCTTGGTCAGATGCAGGTCGCAGGAAGATATTGAGAAGATTGATTTGGCAGTCAGACACGACAGAAATTGGTCGTGTTGAAATAGACAAGACAATTTCAAATATTTCAAATATTTAAAGTAAAGTTGCAGAGAAATATCGAGAATTACCAATCAACAGAGTTGATTGGTCCCTGAACATTTTGCTCAAGACGAAATATTCACTCGAGCAGAACTACGAAACCTGTTAAGCACAAACAGTCTTGTGAACATAGCCGGGCAGAATTAGCAGAACTCAACCGAGAGAGAGACGAAAGGAGAATCATCCTAGTTCCTGAGTTTTGATCTAAAAATATTAATTTAGAATCTGTGCGCTTTAGAGGAAGTGCAAAAACCCGTCATAGTGCTTCGACAATTAAAGGTATCCTGGAATGCTGGGCAGACGTGAGTAACAATATAAAAACTACTAACTATTTAAACCTGATTAAAAGATAGCCGTCAAATTTCGTTTTCTTCTTTTGATTAAAATTTGTTAATTAGAATCCATCTTTTTAGCTTAACTTCGCTGACAAGTAAATTTCGTCCTAATTAATTGACGAGTAAATATTTTCTCTTTTAAATTGGAATTTGTGTTTAAGTTGAAAAATAAAATGATTCGTCTTTATCAAACCCAGTAGAGACCCTGAGATATATTTTTAAATTGTGTAATTGTTTTAAAGTATTAAATTGGTTGTTAAAGTTTATAATCTTTCATTCATTTAAAAGACCATTTTTTATTATTATTACAATATATTGTAATAATAAATTAATGATTATAATAGCCTAACGTTAATGTAGTAATGATATAAATATGCTGCACGTTGAAGTGCCAAATAAATGTAATACTTAATGTAATTATCAAATTAAAAAAATTAACGTTGCAGTGGCGAATTAATGTAGTAAACAATTTAATTAAATGGTGACAAAAACTGTAATGGTAAACTAAGAATGCCACCACGATTTGGATAATTAATGGGGTTTATAAATGAATTTTAACATGTACCTTTTAGCGATAAAAAGTGTAATACAAATTTCTATTTAGTTTGGATTCTGTACATAAACTTTTTAAATAATTACCACAGCTTTGAGTGAAATTCTTAATTCTTCCGGATCGCTTATTGGTCTTCTAATAGTTTCAGTAATTTGCAATTATCACCAAATCAAATGAAAACAAAATGTTACAAAAAAAAAGATTAAATCCGATATCCAGAGAAATATAAAGAAATCTGACGGCACGCAATTTTTATATAAGGGGAAATTTTTTTTCGATACCGAATCATCAGAGCTGTTTTCCTTGCACTGCTTATACACTTCAATCACTGTTCTCAACGTAAATCAGCACAATAACCACATTACCACACATAATGAAATCATATAGGATGTTGATCAGTTTTAAATCGACGCTGGGCTATATTCCTCTCATTAACTTATAACCACTTTTCATAATCTTACTCCATGAGTGTAGTTTTCACTTTGTTCCGCCAAACTTACCACCGGATACGTCACCAACTTTCGTTCAAGAACTTTTCAATCCTGCATCTACCAGCTGACTTTACTGTTCTGGATATTAATGAAAACTGACTATTGTACGTTACTGTTCTGGATATTAATGCAGCCTCTCCACTTTACTGTTTCACATTCATATCATAGACTGAATGCGACCACCATCGCCATGACCATCATCGGTCGGGCCCCCAAAACAGACTCGCTTGTTCAATCTCAAATATACGCCGACAATAATACGTCTACCACACTCTACAATTCTACGCCACACTAACTGATGTTTACAACAGCTGACCATAAGTATTACGCCGACAATACAAATATTAAAGATATTATAAAAAATCATTTAATTACACATGGGTGGTCTGTAAAAATATAATATATAACATAGTACTTTTGTATGTTTAATTTTTTTAGTCTGATTTATTTATTCCATTAGTTCTTGTATGAGACAATAGGATACGTCATTACATAAGATTACATTATACTTATTGGATGCTACAATTAATAACAGTTAGAATTTGACGCAATCATAAATAAAAATCTGGAACACAAATTTCCCTGTCCAATGTAACTTATATTTATAATAATAAATATTTTACGTGACTAACGGTATAATATCATATTTACAGTAGTAGTATCCGCACTAGGTGAAAATTGAATATTTAGAGAATTAACTATCATAAAATATGGAATTCCACATCGCAAGAATAAACATTAAACCTGACACACGCACACTATGAAGAAGCACAAACGACGGACAAGCCTCTTCACGAAACCGAGCGACGAGGAATTTGCCCTTTCCGTAGAAGCTCCAGGCCGTACATGAAACAGACAAAGAAAAGTGCAGAAAACACCAATAGAGACTAAGCATGTTATGGAATAAATAGTTTTAAGAGCAACACATCCAACAATTTTGCTGTATAAACAAAAATAATTAATTATTAGGGTAACGATCAAGAAACTCCAGCGGCCATTCAGTAGAATATTTTTATACTGAATCCCAAATCTCTTGTAGTCATTGTTCTTCACATCTGAAGAAAGACTATTGTATAAAGTTATCTCTGAATGGTGAATCCTTCTCTGGTAGAGCAAAGATCTTAGGCCTGAGCGATTTCTCGGCTCATAACCGTGAGACATCGCCATTCGTTCGAATAAGTTTCGTTCTCCGCTTTACGAACGTACGAATGTGCAACGTTTTTCTTACATCAGGAGATCTGAAACTTATGTTATCTGAATTTCTGTCTACCGCGGTGACTTTGTTCGCTTTTCACGAGAAAACTTTCGAACAGATTTCGATTAAACTTTATATCGTTGTTGTACAGACTCACGTTTCCAGTGATATTCAAACACCATCCGTCATCTTGAAGAAAACTGTTATATTATTTGTTTTGACCTTTTCTAACTGTGCATCACTGATGATACGCTGAAGATAGCTCGCAGAAAAAACAACAGTGCGTCGCATCTGTACGAAAACAGTTGCAAGAAACATGTATCGACAAAATTTCCTTGATTTTCGAAGAAATGTATGTCTCTAGTTTTGTAGTCTGAAAACCTGACAGATGCATTCTAAGATGATTAAATATGGAAGGTTAATTTCAACATCTAAAATATTAATATATGGTATATAATATAAACAAGCGAAACAATTTTGATGTATGAATAAGAAAGATAGCCAATACAGACAAAATAGGGTAATATAAATGCCACACAACGTTTCTGGGATCCTTGTTCCTTTCGTCAGGTGCTAAGAAGAGCCTAGAGCGACACAACTGCACTGGTCAGTTGACAACACTCAAAAGCGACGAAAACGTAACGACAATGGGAGAGCCGAAGGGTTAGCGTAACAATAATGGAGCAACGACAATGGGTAAACAGAAGGTTAAGCGTAATAGTAAGGGATCATAGCAATTATTGAGTTTAATAGTGTCTGTCTGTATATTAATAGCTGTGATGTTTGATTTAATGCAAAGCATCTCTGAAACGAGTCTGGAATTCTACCTAGTGTCAGTGTCTAAAATCTTAGTATTTTGCCAATCAAATGTGTGTTTAGAACTGTTTATATGTTTGAATAATACAGATTGTTTATCAACGGTACGTAAATGTTTTTTCTTTTTAATTTTGATGTATGATTCATATCAAAAATATCTGACAATTAATTTAATAACTATTTAAAATACGATAAATTGTCAAGGAATATTACAATTTGGGTGTTGAATTCTTAGGTTATCTTTCGAATGTAATTGTGAATTAACACGCCCGTAAATGCAGTAAACCCCGCAGCTTTGAGCCCGTGCCAAATGATTCGTATGCTTCAGTTTCTAAACATATGTGAATTATAAAGTCAACACTCACAAAGGCAACGTTTACGACGTCGTCTACCACCGAGATTATGTAACCACAAAGGAGCAATTGAGTCACACTGATGAACAAGCTGACTCATTCCGCCGTAAAACAATTCCCTGGTCATCCTTGAATCTCTCTTTCATCCCTGGGAAAGAATTGGTGCTTGTTTAGTTTCTTTAATTTTTTTAATAACAGGCTAGTTATGGATTAGCCACGCTGTAGTGTTTCCCCAAAATAGCATAGGAGGGGAACGAAATTCGATTTAGGACGTGACAGAAAGTTAACCAATGATTAACTAGGGTCCTCGAGCTACAGTTTAAGGATCGTACTCAGCATTCACCTAAATATGATGTAGGGAAAACCCTACAGAATCTGACATCAGCTAGGTCAGGCTCTTGGAACTTACATCACACCTTTCCGATGACCAGAGTAGGGTTTCCTGTGTGCACGCAGCATTTCTTTCCACGTGTCACGACCAGGTTTGAATGGCCGACTGTTGCAATGGGAGTTAGAGAGAACTCCATCTGTATGCTCAACGTCTGCGATCCCGGAGCTAAAAATTCTCAAAACTGTTTTTTTTAGGGCAACAGGCTACATGAGGGTAATCCACGTTAAACAACTCCCCTTTAATAGCATAGGAAGGGATTTGAAAAAGGGGATGCGGAAGGGTACAGCAAGGTAGCCAAGGGTTAACTAGGGCCTCCGGGCTGTGGTTTAAGGGTCCTACCCGGCAATTCGTCTAAAGAAATGCAGGGAAAACCCTAGGAAAACCTGCATCGGGTAGGTCGGGCATTGTGTACTTGTCCCACGCCCTTCCGATAGCGGGAGAGGAGTTTGCTGTGGGGACGCAGCATTCCCTTCTCCGTGCCTCGACCAGTTTAGGAGGCAGCTGGCCGACTATTCCAATGGGAATAGCGAACAACTCTTACCGTATGCCCAAGGTCTGTGACCCCGGAACATATACCTCTCAAAACAGGCCGAGATGCCTCGGCTTGTGGGAACCTTAGTTCAAAAATGGAGAGGAAAAGGCATCCCCAAAGGTAGCCTCTTCGTATCTCTCCTAAAAGGTTCAAACTGCGAGAGAAAATCCCTCGCAGGTTACCTGCGAGAGAATCCTCTCGCAGGCTTTCACTCTTTAGAAAACTGGGAAGAAATCATCCATTGTCTTTCATCATGACTGTATAATGGTATATTTTTTACAACAGTCAGCAGAGGGTCATCCAATCCACGTCCAGGCCGCTTTAGTTTAACAGATTATGAATGATTAGAATTTTTTTTTTCAGGGGCGGGTTGTGCGGAAGAGAGAATATATCTGAAACTCTTAATAATATATTAGGGCAGTAACACGGAGTTGTGCGTAAATGAAACTATCACAGGTTTCCACCCTGGTTATATCATATAAAATCGACGTTTCAATTGCTTTCAGTATCATCGTGTTCAAGACAAACTTCAAACTCTAACACCATGGCAGGTTAAGCCATAACATATTTGCCCGGATGGAAACCAGGGAGCGACCTACAACTTTGCAATTTGCATTATATATATTGTAAAGGGCTATTTTTTGTGGGCTGGGTTTTTACGTTAAATCAAAATAAATATTTGACCAATAAATAAATTTTATATAACTTTTTTAAAGTTAAACATGAAAACGCTTATCTCAGGCACCTGTGGTTGTTACATAGAAGAGATCTGCTGCCCGTACCAAATGCGCACTGCTATTCTGTGTTGTGTTGCCTGCTGTAGCTCTCGTACCGACGTACTGGCGTTGACTCAGGGGTTGATCACTGGCTAAGGCGTCTTCCTCCGGGATTGAATGCTGGCAAGCCGTCGTACTAAATTGTGTGGTGCTATTCTGTGAACTCTTCACTAACAAATTGTGGCCCCTTTCTCACGACGATTCTGCCTCGAACTATATCAGAGACAACAACTTTACGGAGCCTCTCTTAATCACATCCACCAGCTTCGGTGAGCGCAGAACAACTGTTTTCAAAAGCTTATCTCCTCCCTTATATCCTACCATTCTTTTACTTTTTTCATTGTTAGAAAACTTCGTCAGTTTTACTGATTCTTCCATTGTCACAAGATTTATAGCACGCAGCTGCAGTTCCGTAGTCAACAATGCCTAACTATTCTGTCATTTTGAGGCCAAAAATCGAGACAGGACACGAAACTACTTGGATGGATATATTTATCTTCTCCACCCCCACGCACGTGCACGGTTTCGAATTCTCAAGACCACACAAACAACACTTCGGAGACAAAGAAAAACTTGAACACGCGTTACAATATGATCTTCGATGGACTGTACCTTCCTCCGCAATTTACGAAACTCCGATTCACTTTACTTGGATTTCACTGACATTTATTCCAAATTACGCCAGTCTAAGTAAACTTTCTTCAAAAAAGGTATGTACATTGTTGTCGGGAAAACTTGCATCGGGCAGTTGTTTGTAGCCCTTTTAAATCATTACAATTGATCGAATAATCGATCTCTCCATTAAATCCTGTCTTTCCTTCAAATAGTCGATACGCAGATTCCTCCTCCTTCCACTTTCTATACGACTACTGATATTTATTTGTCCTTCAAATCGTCACGTAGCAACCAATTCTTTCGAAGAACGTGCCAGATCCAGCTCCCTTTTCTCCGAAGAACTAATATATATTGTGTATATTGTGATTGTGTTCTCTAAATAATAATAATCATATTAAATTCATGTGCGCAATAGTCTATTGCATGATTTACATATTATTATTTGAAATATTAATATTTATTTATCCTTCAAGTCATCATGCATTATCAGGACCTAAGTGATTGTAATACTTACTAAATATTTTTCTATTTTTCTTTCTCTCTTAATTTAGCCGTCACCAGACGTGAAGTCATCACTGACGTGAGTGAAGCTTCCAGTCGACTGACAGAGGTGAGAATTTGTGATTGTGTTCTCTAAATAATAATAATCATATTAAATTGAAACTCATTTATTTAATTATATTTGTAGTTCATAATATTTATGTAACCATTATTTTTTCCTCCAGTCGCTTATTCCTAATCCTTTGCACTTATTTATTTATCTTTTTCAATTTGTTTTCTAATTGTCTAATATATGTAAATACATTTACGTTTGTATTACTCTGAGTTTTTCTTTTACATGAATTTGTTACGTGTATTTTATGTGATGTTCTCTTTGTGTGTGATGACTTTGTTTCACAGTTATGTATTTAGTGTTGTGCACTTCATTGTTGTGTGGGTTATCTCTTGATGCAACTATTTTATTTGTCATATTTTCCCTGTGGACGCCTAATGGAATCAATAAAAAATGTAAATCTATAGAAAGTAAGAAGTAAAACTTAAGAAAACAGTAGTCTTTTCAGAAGTTTCAAAATGTGAAAGTAGGGCCGTGCAACCGGTTTGATAAGAGTTTCTTGTATAAATTCCCCTGACAAACACAAAGTTTTCAAGGTAGTTTGCGGGGACTGATAAAAAGTTTTCTCTCCTTCTCGCATGTCTTTTGTTTGGTGAACGCTATGAGACAAAATACACAAAGAATTTTCTTAAGCTATTCTCTCGCAGGCAGTACCTGCTGTAGAAGTTGGACGGGGATGGATGTTGGAAGGGGATGCCTTTTCCCCTCCGTTTTTGAACTAAGGTTCCCACGAGCCGAGGCACCTCGGCCTGTTCTGAGAGGTGTATGTTCCGGGGTCACAGACCTTGGGCATACGGTAAGAGTTGTCCGCAATTCCCATTGGAATAGTCGGCCAACTGCCTCCTAAACTGGTAGAGGCACGGAGAAGGGAATGCTGCGACCCCACAGCAAACTCTTCTCCCGCTATCTGAAGGGTGTGGGACAAGTACGCAATGCCCGACCTACCTGATGCAGGTTTTTCTGGGGTTTTCCCTGCATTACTTTTAGGCGAATGCCGGGTAGGATCCTTAAACTATAGCCCGGGGGCCCTAGTAAACCCTTGGCTACCTTGCTCTACCCTTCCGCATCCCCCCTTTCAAATCCCTTCCTGTGCTATTAATGGGGAGTTGCCACCATGTGGATTACCCTCATGTAGCCTGTTATCAAAAAAAATTCTTAATCTCTATCATACTATTATATTTAAATCTGTCTCTGTGAAAAGCCAAAAAGGGAATCAAATGATAAATATTTATGCATAATATTCAGGAAAGCTTACTAGTAAAATAAAAATAGCGGCCATTGAGTGTTCTGCGTCCATGGTTGTAATCTGATGTAAATTCTATGCCAGAATCGAAAGATCCTAGAGGCCTTTTTTTGTAACGGAGTTCTTCTCCTTTGAAACTTATTTCTTGGCAATTTTAATTGTCCGAAAAAAAATTTTGTTTCACATATTCTAAGTTAAAAATCTGGGAGATTAAATGCCGTCTGGAGACGTTGTGGGCACGAGAAGCGGTAAGAAAAGCATATAAACGGAGCAAAAATAATTCTAGGGACGATACATGCGGAAAATGGGGAAATAAACTGTCTTTAGTGACATTTACTAAGGACGCATTATTATGTCTCGGCGTCTGAGAACATGTCGAAAACTGGTCGGCTGTTCGCGGATTACTGTCGTGGGAATCTATGAAAAGTGGTGTAAGGACGATGAAACAACGAGTAGGTGACAAAGTTTTGCACGCACACGCTTCATCAAAGAACGTGAAGGTCAGAGGGTTGCCCTCTCTATGAGGTAGGACAGTCTGAGATCTTTTGCAGTTCTTACTGCAGAACTCTGGTGCAACTCTGAGCCGTTAAGCGCTAATTTTTTATCACCCCTTCTTTCTTGAAAGCGATGGTGATCTAGCAGGATGACTGTCGATGTCCAAGGGACAGAATCATTATTCAGCGATTTCTTGAGCGTAAAAGTGACTTGGCAAACAAAATCATCTCGACCAGATGTATCAGTTCCCCGCCCGTAAAAAACCGGGCCGCAATTTAAGGGAATTACGTGACCTATGAATAGATATCTGGTGACAGTTATCTTAGGAAACCTACGAAGGACTTGTCGAATACATGCCTTGTACTTGCGTCCCAAAGAAGAGCCAACACCCTTATAAGCAGGTTGTTATAATTTCAACCTGAATGAGTCGCAAGGCGTCAGAAGAGGCAGTTTGAGAATAGTAAACCAGTAACGAGCAGATATGTTTTGGCGGACCGGAGAAGATAATCCTGGCAGTGCCACCCGCTGGTTTCATCATACAAAGAGAGGCCTCAGCCGCACAATACATCCATGGTCCCCTGTCGTTGCACGTATAATTCTCAACACTGGTTTGCGTTTTTTCCAATTCACATACCGTCACATATTCATTATCATGTAATTTTTAAAATTCACATTATTTTTACTTTTTAATTCTGTTTCGATTCTGCATCCACAGTCAAACTCTGAGATCGAGCAGCCATACTAAATTGTATTATATATTATTATTGAACTGGAAATTGTCTGACATTATTATAGTGATGCCATAATATTAATGGCCATATAGTCTAATAATTTTTTTAAGAATATTAACAATACTTCAAATAAAATTTGATTATATAAACGCCGCTTTTAACTAAAATTAGGTAATGACAATTCAAAAATTAGAACTTTAAATAATATTAAATTATCAACTTTTTTTTCAAAATTTATATCTATGTTAAAATAATTAAATACGCCTGTTCAAATAATTTTTATTACATTGGGTTGAACTGCCACTTAATTCCGTTCAATAATCAACAAATGTAATAAAATAAATAATGATCAGTTAATTTTAACTGCGTTTGTAACTGCGATCCTAATTTTCATATCATTCGTGAAGCAATGCCATCATGATTTGTGACACACTTCTTTGTGGTACTTGCACAAATTGTCCCAGGTTCTGAAACAGGATGTACAAAAAATCTACGATTGAAATGTGTGACTTTCTTAAAAATTCGCTCCAACCGAGTTATGAATACAAAATTCCACTGCTCATCTGAATACGTCCAAATAATTATAAAAAAAATCATGAAGAAAATAAAAACATAATCTACGGATATCTTCCTCAGAAGTCGACCATCCGTCGTTATTCACGAAGTGTATGCGACAAACAATAAGTAATAACTTTTGGAAATGACTTAGAAATTAACTAACAGTAGTTAGAAAACGAAATAGCACTATTTTTCATTTGACAAGTTTTAGTGTTCCTGAATAAATTTCATGTGATTTCACTGATGGAGGTTTACAGAGGTCGTTGTTAAGTTGAAGGTAGATGGCAGCCTGGTCTCTTCAGTGGTGTTTGTTAAGGTCGCAGTGAAGAAACTTTATCGCTAAGACGTGACACTCCGAGTATAGAACGAGAAGGCTCTTGAAAGCAGTACGAGCCAAATGACGGTTTGGGAAAAAGTATCATAAAATCAAAACACTGTCGTTAAATATATTAAAGAGTAATGCACTCACAAAATGAAATTTGGTTACTGTTCTGCTATAATTTGATCAAATAATTTGAAATGGTGAGAATGTGAATTACCGGAATTTCCAGAATCGCAGTCTCGATAGCATTTCATAGCTTCATTCCTCAGAGGCATAAAGCGCGTGTCGTTATAAAAAGAAAATGTTAAATGGGAAATAAAGTTTGATAACGATAGCTATTGAGCATTAAATATTTCAGAAGATCAAGTTGATAGCATCAAGGGCTAAAATCTGACTCAGCCTTTTTCAAGGTTTAAAGCTAATTATGGATGTAAACGTCCTACTCTTCGTAGAAATATTTTTAAGGCATTGCACGTTTTCAGGCAAATAATATTTGAATGAAAATTTAAAGATGTTCATACTTATTGTGGTAAGTATAATAATATTATTAAAGTATTGCGAGGAGTCTTAATATTATATTTGACTGGCTATGTGCTGGGCGTTGCTCGGGTTGTCATAATTAAACTCAGCGAAATCCATAACCCCGGATTTGACTCCAGTCTCCGATAATCACCACCCCTACCCCTAAGGGTGCTCCCCCATGCTGCAAGTGATTGAAAATGTTTTGTTATTTGATTAGTATCGAATCACGTCCGAACTGTGTTCTACGGTCTTTTGTGATACGTACTCCGTCGTATATGTAGGTATTCATTGCAGAATCGTTTCACTTCCTATATCATCATACTAGTATGTAAACTTTAAGGTATTTATCTTTTCGACTGAGCTGTAGATAACTCTTTTATGATAGGTGGGCCGTCACAGGTTTATAAATAGATTAGGTCACGTTCATAAGCGGTACGTGTACGTAGGAAACACGTAGCTAAAGGTTTGTGTGCTGTTATTCCACTCTGTACATATTCTTGTAGGTACTTAGCCAGTGTTATTACAGTCTCCCAGAAATTAATGGTCGTAATTACAGGAACTTTTATGGTTTACGTCGTTTGTGATGGATGAAAAAAAAATGGCATAGACAAGTTGAAAACACCACTAATTAATCGCTAAAAAGAGCACATTTAGGTGTGTAAAGGCGAAATTCAGAAAACAGGAAAAACATTATCTATAGCTGCGCTGTTCTAAGTGTGTCACGGAGACTCCCATACGTATACAACCTTATTTTCTGAAGACTCAGAGACTTCGTCACTTTTGCAAACGCAGAGAAAAATTTCATTCAACTTCTATAACGTTTCCTCGTCCTGAAATTTGTTTCTTATTGGTTCTTTCACATCAATCATTAATGTTTAATGTTGGATAAAAATTTTCCTATATTTCTGAAAACATATTTTCTCATCTTCGATTTGACAAAGACAATAAAGTACCTTAACATGTACATGGGGGCGCTAAACTTAAAATTGGGATAAGCAATTCATTTCATTTGCGACGAGTTAGAGGAAACTTTGCCGATGTCTTTTATACTTGCGAAAATATTTTTATAACAAAGTTTTAAACGAAACCAGCAGCCATTACAAACCCATAAAATCCCTTTTGTCTTCTCCAAGACTGGAAAGGTATTCTATTTTTTAATTTCAGAAAGCGATGATTATTATTTCAATTTTTCAGTGCTTCAGTTAAAGAAATTGCATTTCTACAGCTTATTAGACGCGTCACTGATAATTATATATAACGATCTTGCACAGAAAATAATGCATAAGGATTATAAATTTAATATGACTTATTTTTAATTTTGGAATTTATGTAATATAATCTCAGAGGTTTTAATTAGTCTCCATAAATAATGAAAACCCAATTACTATTTTTTTTGTTAATTTTAGTGAGAGATTTTTCGTTATATATGGAGACTGATTATAAAACCTGTCAGATTACATAAATACCACAAATCAAAATTTTAAGACAAACCTAGAGCAAAAGCACACAAAAAAAACTTTCATGGTGCTCACAAATCAGCTTATAGACATTAAGAAATAACACGGTTCCAGGGGAAAAATGCACATGTCATGTGCCAGAAAATATTTTTCATGGAAAGCACGTTTAGAGACACATAAGGATATGAATCTAGTTATATTCAGAACTCTTATCATTCACTGATACCACCTGCCATAATACCTGCACAAAACAACCATCGTTCTCAGAAACATATTTTCTGCGCTATAGAATTGGTTGTTAAACAGAATAATCCTCTTTATTGCCGTGTTTATGATCTGCGGACTCCGTAATGTCAAATTCCTTAGCCTGACAATTTCTGTGAGTAATTATGTCCACAAATTTTATCTTTTTAAAGGTGGCGGAATAATGCTTACTTGTGATTTAGTTACGTATTTAATAATATAGTTTACTTTCTAATTTTTTAATGTCAGAATGTATTGAATTATCTGCACCAGCGTTCTCAAATTTCAAATAATAGAATCATTATATTATTTCCTCTTTGGTGATGATGGAATTTTTTATTTATGACTTCACTGTAAATTATTGATATAAATTATATTTTTAGTGAATATTTTGTTGGTAGATTATATAACAGTCAGTTTATTGGAATTCAATAAAATCAAATTAAAATATAACACTTTCGTTTTTAAAATTAATAATACAATATAATAGCCAAATACAGCTTTGAAAATTAATAATAATATAAAATAGGCAAATACTGAAGAAAATAATAATTAATAATTGCTTTTGAGTTTGTCAACTGTATTGTGCGGTTTTGTCGCTCTTGACTCCTGTGGGGTTTTTTTAGCATCTGAAGAAAGGAACAAAGTTTCCAGAAAAGTTGTGTGGTATTTATATAACCACTTATTCTGTCTGTATTATTACTATTGTTGTTCAATAAAATCACTCAATCCTGAGAGCCGTCTCAATGTGACCTCGCATGCGACGCTTTAAAAATTTAATAAATTTTATACATATTGTAATGATCATTAAGTTAGGGTTAATTAAAAGAAAAGATTATCAAAAATTAACAAATAAAATAATTTGTTATTTCATTCACTTGTGGCTTCCAAAATTAAAACAAATACAATCAAATTAATATCTCTTCTCTCAGGGTCACAACTGGGTTTGATAATTAACAGAAAAGTTATTTATAAACTGATTAACAATTCAAACATAAAAATTCACCTAAAATAATATGACGATAAATGAAGTGAAAGACGGCTAAATGTTAAGAAACTGAACGAAATCTGGCTATTACCTTTCTAATTATCGTTTACAAGTTTATATAGGTTTTGTTACTCACGTATTGTCCGTCTGGTACCACCTTTTCTTTTGTAGCTTCAACACTACACTAAAAATGCAAATTTTTACACTGATTCTAACTTCCTTGCAGATTTTACATACACACGGTCAAGAGCACGTCCTCAGCTATCAGGAACCTCGGTTGTTGTCTCCCCTTTCTGGTCAGCTAGTCTTTGCCGGATCCCTCAATGCGAAGATTGTTCAATTTGTGAAGCAAACTCCTGCTTCCATACAGGAGCTTGTGATTTGTAGTTAATGTTAGCAGACTTTACTTATCATATGCAGAGTCCAGACTTTAACTACTTTCTTCTCGTCGCAGATTTTGTTTCTCGTTGCTCGTTGCTCGACCCAGGCTACGTACAGAACCTTACTGTTTTTATTTCTCTTTGTGGACTGAACTGCCACGTATCTCGGCGAAGACTTTTAACTGTTTCATCCTCTCTCGACCCAGACTCCGTACTGGCTGAATTTTCCCCGCGCGCGCATTCTCCATTTCGGCTTTCAACAAAGAAACAGAACTTGCCGCCATTGTTGTATTTCATAGCTCAAACCTCTACAATTCAATTTATTCGCTACAATTCAAATTATACCTAATCAATTTAATGGCCTAATTAATTATTGCTACAATATATATTTTAAGTGCTCGCTTTACTCCGTTATTAAATTTGTCAATCTGTTTGTGACTAGTTGAGCAATTTCCCGACAACTACACTCTGAATGAATGCTACTGTGTGCGTCATAGTTAAATCAATCTCTTTTTAAAACAATTTTTTATTGATTTAGTTTTCAATCATATAGATGACACTAAACATTCACAAAATCGAAAACTTGGAAGATTATTATATCATGTATTGGATTTAGGAAGTGCATCGATATGAGTTTGATTAATTAATCCAAAGGTTAAACACTGAGTTTCGAGGATTCATAAAAAATGTATAATTATTGACTTAATGCGAATTACATTATGTTGCATTATATGTTCATCTAATCGAAATTTGTTAGTTTTTGTTTACTCCGTAGTTTCTTCTTTCTATGTAGTGTTTTTCTCCATTATATAAAAACATTTTATATTTTTTCTGCACTTTATTTAATTTATCTAATAAAGTAATAAATTTTCACATTTATGTAGGGATTTCTCTTTATAGAACTGATCTTTTATTTTATATATTAGACATATTTTATAGATTTATTTATATTGTGAAATTTGCTATGATTTAATTTTTATTGCATTAATTATTTAAAATGAATTGGCTTGGGTTCTTTAAATTCATAATTTCAAAACAACACATTTATTTACACAAAATTTAAAAATACAGATGTTATAATTGTTCAAAATTGTGGAGTTAATTACAAATTGTAGAAGGTTCTGGCTCAGTTAAAAGTCGGTAGACATGAAAAAACTTTTTCATCAGGGAGTTAAGTGGGGGCTGCTGTAAATATCTCCAGAAATTGCAGGATGAACTCTACCGCAGTAAAAACCTCGTGATTTACCTCACAATGCATATAAAGTAAATTGACACACGAGTACTTTTACAGTTTTCTGTTCTCGAACCGACGTACGGTAATCAGGTCAGATCTCCACAGCTGATCAGGAACTCACTCGGGATAGCCTGTTTCTCGAGCTTTACTTCGTACTGCACAATTAGAATTTCCACTCCAATTCCCTTGATTGTCGCTTCCGATTATTAACAACCATTTTTTTATTACAATAGTTAAAACGCAGAATTTAATAGTAACAAATAGAAATTATGCAAAATAAAGCGTTTTCAGTTATAAACAGAAAAGTCAGTGGTCGAATACTCAATTAAAATACTCTGAAGGAGTTAATACGTCTATAACAGTTTATAATTACAATACAAGTATTTGAAAATAACTTCCTTCATTATTGTATATTTAACAATATTAAAATTAAATCGAATACGCTTCATTACAATTTCGTAAGTTATATATTAAATAATTATACATATTTTATTTTTTACTAAGTCTGCCATTTATAAATTTTGATTGAGTTTCGTCATGTATATATTACTTTTAATTTCGACTTATTAACTAATTTTCTGCAGATATCATATCATACGAGGAGTTTTTCCTTAATTTAAGTCATATAATCTATTGAATTCCTTGTTGGATACATATATATATATATATATATATATATATATATATTTGGAGTTCTCGGATTAATAATTTGGCACTGAAAAGTAAATTCACTGAGTTATATTAAATCACTGATAAAGAATCAAACTTTTACATCAACACTGGGTGACAAAAAATAATTGGAAAAAGCGGTGTCACTTCACAAAGAAACAACATATTCATTCAATTAACCCCTTGGAACGCGATTTTTGTAAGGGCGCGTTTATTATTGGCCTTAACATTTCGTGAGGGTAAATTAAAAAATTACATATATAGTCAGTTACTGGACAGTATTCGGATTAGCTATCAGGTAGTTGACGGAGACTTTAATGCTGATATAGTGCAAAACTGAGACACTATTATTGGATGCGATTGTGGAAAACATGAGTTCTCGTATTTTTATTTCTGATTTTTTCATATTTCCGATTTGTAAGCACCCAGTGATGTTTCTTCAATTTAATTTTAATATTTTCTGTAATTGAGTAAAGTTTGCAGTAAAATACCATTTGTTAATAGTTATAATTATAATAGAACTTAATAATTTCATTTCGATATTCATAACCACTATCTTCAAACATTTAATGAGTTATAATTTCGTAGTACACCTGTTCACAATTCCAAAAATATTTTACGTGGAAGTAAAAGAATGTAAAATTATAAACTTAAATATATATTAACGGACGGAATCGTGACTATCAAAATAATTACAACATAGTTTGTATGGAAAAAATAAAATGAAAATCTTATCCTTACGGATAATGTGTCGAGTTGAGGTTTTACACAAGAAACGTCTGAGCTGTGTGCAGGAACTAGTTGCAAGGACTTTTAAATAGCGGTCACTTTTAAAGGACGAGCTTGAGAAACCTTTAAAACCATTAGGCAATTCATCTTCGCCAATCGAAAGGTCTTCCTTATTTCCTTTCGTAGGAACTGAAAGTGTGATGTAATAACACGATCGATTCCGGTCAGAGCAACATTTTATTTTGCAGAATCTCATTAACCCGAATTATGTTAGCGGTACGAGGAAACAGTTACTACGAGTACATGGATTTCTACTTAAGGATGATGTGAGATAAAAAAGATACTGAATAATTATCGAATTATGTTTAATTTCGAAGCGCTGAAAACTTCACTTCAGTTCGTAAATGTTGGTTGTTATGGTGATTCAATTTAGTGATTCAAATAGATTAATTGTGTAAATTGGCACAGAAACAACGCCATCGTGTGTTCTGGAAAACTGCAACGTGATGGTTGCCAGAGATAAAGGCCAGACGTAGTCGAAGTCTTTTAAGTTTTAATACCCAGGGCACAGAAGCTCAATCTCGGAATAGTAAGAAAAAAATGTTCTCAATTCTGCTTCTTCAGAGGACACCCAGATTTTACGATCTACTTACGATTTATATCCGTGTCGGGAACAGCTCCACGAGAAAGTAATGGCGGCCTGTATCACGTTGCGTCCAGACATTTCAATCAATCTCTTTCATCTCTATTTTTTTTGTCGCTCGAGTTCACTTCCTGCATTACATCATCGTAATGAGTTTCTTCTGGTAGGAACGACGACCTCTTCAAGATGAACCGTTTCTGAAAATAATATCTAAACGCTAAAATTCTAACGAAAAATTTTGTAGCAGTGTAAATTATTGCTGAAACCTGATATAGAGAACAAAATGACTTGGATTCCACGGTTCATTCATTGTATTTTATTCTTAAAAAAACAGTATTTCGCGGAGAAATATACTGTAATGCCAATTAATTAATCAATTAATTGTTTTTAAATAAATTTGAATTGTTAGCGAACAGTTTGTATTATAGCGAGAGCGACCAGAGGGACAATGAGTGGTGAGCTCTGTTCCTATTATTGAGAGCGCAGAATGGCGTTTACGCGCGCAAAAGCATAGTCAGTTGGCAGTCAGCAGCGAGGAGCAAAAGTCAAAAGTCTAATTCGAGGAGCGAAAGAGTAAAGTCTACAGAGAGGAGCGGAATAGAGAAGTCGATGTCTAAGAGTAGCCACGAAAGGATAGACATTTTAAAATAAATCTTTACTGAGCTATTTTGCAGTTTCAATCCAAACCGATCAGTAAATCGGTAAAAGACTATAAAAAATCTGCAACTCGTAAGATTCCGGTAAGCAAGCAGTCATCAGATAGCTGACCAATTTGGAGAGGATCATCCGAGTTCCTGGGAGCCTAGAAATTCCATAAGTGTAGAATCTGTGAGATAAACTTAGAATCTGTGTAAAGATGTTGCGATATAGTGCACTTTTTGAAGCGCTAAAAGAATGCTGGTACCAGCCGAACAATGCGTAAGTAACAAAAACCTTAATAAAAGTCTGTAAACGCTAACTAGAAGGTTAAAGTCAGATTTCGTTCGTTTTTCTTGTAGTTTTTCTTTCATTTATCAGCACATTATTTTCAAGTAAATTTTCATTTGTATTGTTAATCAGATCATTCAATAATATTCACTGTAAATCATCAAACCCAGTAAAGGCCCTGAGAGAACAGATCTCAAATTTTGTTTGTAATTGTCTTTTATTCTTTGAAAGCCACTAAAGGAAAATAAATTATTATGTTTGTTAATTTTTTGATCTTTTCATTTAAATAACCTCCCATTGTTAATTATTACAAATTGGCTCCATAACGTGGACCAAATTAAATCGTTAAATTTGCTGATTATTACAAATTGGCGCCCAACGTGGGGCAAATTAAACGGCTATATTTGTTAATTATTACATTTTGGCTACCACAAAGTGGGGAAAATTCATTAAATTGATAAATCGTTAAATTTGCTGATTATTATAGTATATAATCTTGGCAATGTAGACAAATGAAAAATATCGGTGTTGTAAACGTCGTTATAGTATATTCTAACCAGTGGAAAATATTTTTTATGGCGTTGAAATCGATAAAATTAAATCAACAAATACCTGCAACTGTTCGTAATACATGACATATAAAACAATCTTCGTTGTCTACTTAATGGTAACATAATGCATATGTATTATAATTGGATAAATGGTGTGGTTATTATTTTTGTTGTTATTTGGCATACTTATTTATCTAATTATTATACGTTTTCACACAATCCATATATATTATATTTTCACCACTGTTCCACAATTTATACTGTCTATACGTGGTCCTTGATCGTGTTAATTAGGTGGAACAGAATGTTGATTTATTACCAAAATTAATATCAACATCAGGTTAATAAATTTTAACTTATTGACGATTAACAATATATGTGAATTGGAGTAAATATTATAAATTATCAAAACTAACTTGAAAATGAAATAAATATAAGGATACAGCGAGTGAGTTCAGTAATTTCCAATTATCAAAAGATTACCCAAGCGAAGGTAGTGATTTTGATGGCACATTCATTTCCACTCGCATCTTTCATTCTTAGTATTATACGACAATTACAGCAATAAATGATCGATATTTTAAGCAAATCCTATTCACAAAACTGCAAGTAAAATTTATTCCTCGAGTATTAGATTAATAAATAGCCAAATAACAGACAAAATAAAGTGATAATATATAAAAAAAAAAGTTCCGGAATCCTTGTTGGTTTCGTCAGGTGATTAAAAACGCAAGCAGTGAGAACATCAACTGCACAATTCAGGCGACAAAATGAAAAGCCTTCCCATTGTCTTTGCGTTTCAGCTTTACTTTTTTGTTCGTCACCTGGTTTTACTGTTGTGTCGTTCTCACTTCTCTTGCGTTTTTAATCACCTGACGAAAGCAACAAGGATTCCGGAAACGTTGTTTGTTTTTTTATATTAACACTTCGTTTTGTCTGTTATTTGGCTATTTATTTATCAAATTAGTATACTTTTAACACAAACGTATTATATTTCAATCTTTACCATCAGTATGTAAATGTCTACTTCAAATTGATTGCTGTTTTTTCTTTCAAACCTGCTGTATACAATCTAATTAAAATATTTCAGTAATTCCCAGCTCATGATCTTAATTCAACCTCCCAACTGTTCATAACATTGTTTCGGCCACTTTAACTTGGCCCTGCGTCCGCCCTGCGGACCTGCACCAACACTCTCACTCTCTCCTTACTGACACGTCCGTCTCCTCTCCAACTGAAATACTCCTCTTCCTCTGCTTTTTTTTGGGTGTAGACAGGGTATGTATAGGGTAATCCACATAGTGACAACTCCCCTCTTAAAGCATAGGAAAGGGATTTGAAAGGGGGTATGCGGAAGGGTGGAGGAAGGTAGCCAAGGGTAACTAGGGCCCCCGGGCTATGGTTTAAGGATCCTACCCAGCATGCGTCTAAAAGAAATGCAGGGAAAACCCTAGAAAAACCTGCATCAGGTAGGTCGGGCATTTGGTACGACCTTTCTGATGGCGAGAGAGGGGTTTTCTGTGGGGTCGCAGCTTTCCCCTCGCCGTGCCTTGGCCAGTTTAGGAGGCAGCTGGCCGACTATTCCAATAGGAATAGCGGACAACTCTTACCGTATGCCCAAAGTCTGCGACCCCGGAACATACTGCGTGAAGCTTCCTTATAATATATTCTCTCGCGTATATCAGCTAGAAGTGTCAATGAACAACTTGGTTTGCTTGTATTTATTTATTACTTATGCTGTTAGTCTGTCCAATGATTCTCTTACATATTCGTAACTATTTCATTTCTTCTATGAAATTACTCAGCGTATTCAATAATAAGGAAACAATATGGTAAATTAAATATGCAGGACTATCACTTCCGCTATCCTCTTTCGCTTCGTCAAGTGGCATATATTTTTAACTTGCGGCGTGAAGTGCGTTCAGCTTCAACCCAATCCTCAACCGGGCCATGCCATTCTTCGTGGTCTAGTTAGCGGCCAAATACAATGGTCGCCTCCTCAGATCCGTTCGTCGGTTGCGTCGAAATTTAGGTCAGCTAACATTTTGGGGGAAAGAGAAACTGCGACGCCGCTTTCTATTGAGGAAGCCATGTTCGCTTGCCAAAGTTGCGAAACATCGCGTGAGGCGTCGCTCCATCCATGCACCCGTCCAACCAACCATCGTCGGAGGCCAACAGCTGCTGATCACAACGAAGTGGATCACAATCAACACGTGCTCCACGTCACTCTGTGATTCACTTGCCCTTTGTGATGACGGTTTCGCTCTGATTACATCAAGGTTCCAAGTCAGTGCCTCCAGACTACGCATCGCAAATGCGATCCGATGTTGCTGACATGAAATGGACTCTGGTGGTTTACAGCTCGGGTGACGTTTTCAGTATTAACTCGGAACAATAGAATATTTTTGGCACAGTAATATCCCATCCTCAAACGTCATTCCCCATTACTTTTCTAACTATCCTTCCATCAATTCCTACCGATTAATTCATTCCAATGAAAATTGTATTTCCAGGATTTTATATCCGGGAAATTACCTTCATATCCGTTTGACTGGTTTTAACATATAGAGAATTTTTATTGTTTCAAATAATATTTTTTATTCATTATAAAAAGAGCTTAGCTAAGTATCAGGCCTAAGGACATGTTAAGTTATTTATTTTAATTGTGAGGAAAAATTTCTTCTGCTTACTGGGCAGCTGCTCAGTCCACTAGGTTACCCCTTGTCGACTCCCGACCCGGTGCGACATTCCTCCTGAGACCTCAATTCGGCTCACCTACAATTTACAAGTTACCTTTTCTTCATGACCTTATTGCAGGAACTCGACACCCGGGAGTCGACAAGGGATAGTGAAGTTGTGTGAGCAGCATCCCGGGAAGCGGAATGTCGCGTGTTCGATTCTCGGTCTGGTTCACATTTTTCCTGATGATTACAATTTCATTTGATAAATTCGCATAAATTTTACGGACATTTGGCTATCTTAGTGGATCTGTAAATCATGGATATTTGATATTCTTTGAATATTTGGACAAATTTGTGATGTAGAAATTTGTAATAAGGGAGTGCGAGAAAAAATTTGGCTTGAGGTGTTTGGGGACGATTGACAGTAGGATGTTGGATTTTGTTCGGTCTGCTGTTTATGCGTTTAATAATAAAAGTTAAGGGGAACTCATTGGAGATTAAAATGTTTCGGACAATATTTAAGTTGTGTTGAGTACGTAGGTTTTTCTGAACCAATTGGTGAGAATGGAAGTGTTGTGAATGGATACGGTGACATCAAGGAAATTAAGAGAATGGTAAATTCAAGTTCATGGGTGAATTGTAAGTTGGGATGATAATTATTGAAAGTATTGACTATAAAGTTGATTTGAGAGGTATTAACGATGCAAAAAATGTCGTCTTATTATCTGATGTAGCAAAGAGGTTGGACAGGAAGTAGAGAAAGACAAGAATTTTCTAAGTCTCTCATGACTATCTCAGCAAAAAAAGAACTCGGGGGGCTTCCCATGGGAGAACCTTTGATTTGATGATAGTGAACTAGATTAAACTTGAAATAAGTGGAGTTGAGGATCAGATTTATAATGCATCAAATTTCATGTAATTGACTAAAAATGGGCCATCTGTTTTAGAAACTGTTAATGACTAATTCATTTGGAATAGAGTTGAATAAGGAAACGACATCAAGAGAAACTAAAGAGTGGTCAAGAGGGAGGGTAAGGTGCTTGATTTTATCAATAAATTGGTAAGAATTTTTAACAGAATAATGCTTTTCTTCATTAAGGGCTTTAGAAAACATGTTATGAATGTAGGAGGAAATGTTGCCAGTAGAAGCAATAATAATTCTAAAAGACAGGTCAGGTTTGTGTATTTCAGGGCATAAGCTCCGGAAATGTTGGCTGAGGTGATGAATAAGGAATAACATGTGGATGGTTCAATAAAATCTTTACTGTTTAACAAATATATCCTTTAACTATCCTTTGTTAACGTAAATAATTGTGGTCGTAATATCGAGCGGAGGAATCCATGAAGGGCCTTACAAAATATTAGAATTTATCTGAACATTCACTGAATCAAAAATTATAATAAATGTTTTCATTATTTTATATTGCAGTCAATGATGTTATTGTTTTGAGAAATATTAGTGTTTGTATTTTTTTTAAATATGTAATTGTTTCACATTTTCACTGCCACTGATCAACACCCCCATTTATGTTATATATTGCAATAGTTCTTATTCTTAACCTCCTTTGTGATACACTATCATCTATTCCCATCTTCAGTCTGTATCCACCTAGCTTTTATTTTCAGTGTGTTAGAGTCCAAAGTTCCATCTTTTCTTTATTTTAGGTAACAGGCTACATTAGGGTAATCCACGTGGTGGCAACTCCCCTTTAATAGCATAGGAAGGGATTTGAAAGGGGGGATGCGGAAGGGTAGAGGAAGGTAGCCAAGGGTTACCTAGGGCTCCCGGGCTATAGTTTAAGGATCCTACCCGGCATTCACCTAAAAATAATGCAGGGAAAACCCTAGAAAAACCTGCATCAGGTAGGTCGAGCATTGGGTACTTGTCCCACGCCCTTCAGATAGCGGGATAGGAGTTTGCTGTGGGGACGCAGCATTCCCTTCTCCGTGCCTCGACCAGTTTAGGAGGCAGCTGGCCAACTTATCCAATGGAAATAGCGGACAACTCTCTAGTCATCTTAGCTGTGTGAAGGTTTTAAATTTATAGCCATTTAAGCCTACATATTTATATAGTATAAGTATGTTAGACCATTTATATAGTTAAAAAAGCTCATCATTGTATTTTATCCTCCATATACCGTTAACACAGCTAGGACCATAAATTTTCCTTTGAAATATTCTCCATTTTTTTCGGTTCCAAAAGTCAAAAGACTCGTCAATCCATGACTCATATTAGTTCTTCTAATTTAGCATGTGTCTATTCATGTATTCAAACCTGTATATTATTATTTATATTATTTATTTTAATTATATTATATTATTTATGGAAATTATGTTTTGTTTTAATTACTATACATTTTTCCTGTTGTTTATTTATTCTTAATTTTTCTTCATTATTCTTAGTAAGTGTCGAGTCTCACATCCGGACAAGACAATGTTCCATCAATTTTTCTTTTACTCTTTTGATCATTAACTTTTTTATAATGTAATAACTTTTGTTGCCTTGACTGATTGCAGGCTAATTTCTATGGAGTTATTATCACTAGGCATATCTAGCAAGTACTTGAATTTGTTTACATCATTCATCGAATTTTTTTTATTGATAGAGGTTTCCATGAATTTTTTTATAGCGGCACTTAGGTCATTAGCGACATTGTACACTGTTGCATTTAGCCTTCTTTGAGAACTAATTAGAGGCAGTTTCTAGGTATGAAAATATGCACACAACATCCACGCCATCGCCGGGATTCGAACCCCGTGACCACTGTGATTGGTGTCAGTGACGCTGACCGCTACACTACAGATAATGGACCCTTAAATATGTTTTATTGTATTTTACTTTCAACCCTACTTTCTTCTCCTGCATACTGCAATAGTAAGAATATTAATAAAACAATTGATTACATTATACAGACACTTTATTCTATGTATGTTGTAACGATGTTTCGATACCTTCTGAAGAAGACACAAATAGGTATCGAAACGTCGTTACAACATATAAGGTATGTTTCTTTAATTAATAAAACTGTCACTTTATTTATATTTATATTGTAACAACGTTTCGATACCTTCTGAAGAAGATACAAATAGGTACCGAAACGTCGTTACAATATAAATAAAAAATAAAACTTTTAAGTAAGAATATTATTTTGAACAATGCCCCGACGTTGTTATGACTAATTGTTTTAGATTACTTAATTAAATGGCAATTTGTAATGAGTGCTTTACAAAATGATTGATAATTGTGGGGTATCGACAGGACACATTGATCAGAATTTAATCATTTATTATTAATTTAAGGTAAGCAGGAAATAATTCATTTAAATTACAAACAGTCATCAAACAAACCAAACCAAATCAGGTAAAATATAAATCGTTAGCATCCAATAAGTATATAGATAAAAAAATATTTTAGAGTTATAGCTATCGTCCATTTATTATATTTGGTCGGTTCGTCTTGTTTCGCAAACAATTTGTATTTAATAATGTGAAAGCAGACACAGGAAATTTCAAAAAATGATTGACATTCTAGCGATTGCCATCCATTATGCGATTATTGAGTGTGATATTGGCAATCTTTCATAGCGTTTAAATTGCACCGGCACCGACTTGGTGATTGCTTGCTAGGATTTCTCATTTCCGTCCAGAGGAAACATCACGTGATCGGT
Source organism: Zhengitettix transpicula (assembly GCA_037074705.1). Taxonomy (NCBI): domain Eukaryota; kingdom Metazoa; phylum Arthropoda; class Insecta; order Orthoptera; family Tetrigidae; genus Zhengitettix; species Zhengitettix transpicula. The sequence goes on from CM073590.1 coordinate 224,914,981, forward strand.
TGAAGCTCTGCGTCAGGCAGTTAAGTGATTCGCAGAATGCGTCAGCAAATTATTCTGCTCAAGAAATCAGACCTTAAAGTGAATGAATCAGCTCTTGTTTAAAGCGTGCAGATCGATATTTTCACCACTGTTCCACAATTTATACTGTCTATACGTGGTCCTTGAACGTGTTAATTAGGTGGAACAGAATGTGGATTTATTACCAAAATTAATATCAACATCAGGTTAATAAATTTTAACTTATTGAAGATTAACAATATTTGTGAATAGGAGTAACTAACTTGAAAATCAAATAAATATAAGAATACAGCGAGTGAGTTCAGTTATTTCTAATTAACAAAAGATTACCCAAGCGAAGGTAGTGATTTTAATGGCACATTCATTTCCACTCACATCTTTCATTCTTAGTATTATACGACAATTACAGCAATAAATGATCGATATTTTAAGCAAATCCTATTCACAAAACTGCAAGTAAAATTTATTCCTCGAGTATTAGATTAATAAATAGCGAAATAACAGACAAAACGAAGTGATAATATAAAAAACAAAACAACGTTCCGGAATCCTTGTTGCTTTCGACAGGTGATTAAAAACTCAAGAGCAGTGAGAACGACATCAACTGCACAATTCAGGCGACAAAATCAAAAGCCCCTTCCATTGTCTTTGCGTTTCAGCTTTACTTTTTGGTTCGTCAACTTGTTTTACTGTTGTGTCGTTCTCACTTCTCTTGCGTTTTTAATCACCTGACGAAAGCAACAAGGATACCGGAAACGTTGTTTTGTTTTTTATATTATCACTTCATTTTTCTGTTATTTGACTATTTATTTATGTAATTAGTATACTTTTAACACAAACGTATTATATTTCAATCTTTACCATCAATATGTGATGTGAAGGTCTACTTCAAATTGATTGCTGTTTTTTCTTTCAAACCTGCTGTATATAATGTAATTAAAATATTTCAGCAATTCCCAGATCATGTTCTGATTTCGGAAACAATGTGACCGATTTAGGTTAACGTCAAAATTTTTGGAATGGGGAAATATATGTCTCAAAAACAGTAGCTGGTAACGGAAAGTAGTTCGTTATAACGTATAATAAGATTTTTCGAGCATTATTAAAAAATGAAATATTTTTGGTCAACTCTGTAGTACTTCTCAAATTCCTTTATATTATGTTTCTATCAAGAGTATTAAAATCGAATGACTCATACAGCTATGTATTTTCCAAGTGCCTTGAATGGGGTCAGGATCTTTTTGATTTTCTAGTTCCAAACCGAACCAGAATAGTTCAATTAAGGTCCTCATTGGCCGAGAAAGCTAGGTCAGTTTTATGCTCTGGAATGGCTGACGTTGGAAAAAAGTTGTCCGATGTTCCCAATGGTACAGTCGGCCGGCTGCCTCCAATTGTGTGGAGGTCTGGAGTCGGGAGTTTTGCGTCCCCACAGTAACCCGACTACAGTCATTGGAAAGGTGTGAGACAAGTACCAAGATCCCGACTAACCTGATGCAGATTTCTATAAGGATTTTTCTGCATCACATGTAAGCGAATTGCCGGGTAAGTTCCTTAACCTACAGCTCGAGGAACGTAATTAACCCTTGCAGACCTTATTCCCACTCCTTCATGTCCCTTTCGATCCCTTCCTGTGATATTAAAGGGAAGTGGCCTCGGCATTGATCACACTCATGTAGCATGTATATAATAAAATTAACGACTTTCGCATCGTTCTACATTCTTTCACCTATTTATTCAATTTTTTTTAATAATAAAAAAGTCGAATGTTGATGTAATTTCCATTGTTTCTCGAGATGTTTTGGTGAGTGTGAGTGAGTGACCTTGGCAGTTCCTTCAGACAGCTCGTCTCTGCCGTTACATTGACCTCGTGCTGTTCAGGCCAGGACACTCGCGTCTCTCGACGATTGTGTCTAGACACGCATAAAAGGAGCCAAAATGTCACAGGAAGAACGATAAAACCTTCTGTTCTGCAATTTTCTTCAAAGACTTTCACTGTATAGAAGGATCGAAGAAGCAACCAAATTAAAAGAAACATCGATATACAAAAAAAATATGAGAAAATGTATAGCTTCCAAGTTTGCAATGCAAGCAAGACCGAAACGAGGATTTATCCTTCTTTAAAGGCTAAACAGAGATATATAGATATCTGTAATTAAACACGTAACTTTATTATCAGGAATCAAGGCTTATATTTAGATATGCTAGTTATATTCCCCACACTAAATTAAGTTCAGCTAAAAATTACATATTACTTCGATCGGCAACACTACCACAATGACTTTCGTAACATCCAGCTGACCGTGACCGTGACCGTGACTGCAGCCTTGGAAAATTATCTTTGACATTTTTTTCGTTTTATTTCGTCCACACTTTTATAACCTTTCGGGGTTGCCAAACCAAAAGAGTATGTAAGTTGGCTGGGATTTAAATCTGCTCAAGAGTGAAATATTGACTCCACGATGAGAAAGAAAAACTCGTCTGTGTACTGATGTATTCTACGTTTATAACTCAAGATTATTGGACAAAATAAATTTAAAAGATATCGCTAACATCTACAAAAACAAAATTAAAGTTCACAATTTGACAAATATTTCGTAAAAGTTCTTTCATTTGACATTTTTTCCTGTAAGACATCCTCAGGGTGTTTAGATTTCGATAAGTACCATGTAAAATATAATTTTTATTTCTGTCAATTTATCATGAAAATCATTGTAACTATGACACAAATAATATATAGATTTAATAAACAAAAGTAGAATAAGTTTGCCGGTTCTAAATCACGTTAAATGTCACGCGCGCGTCATCCGACGTCATCGGGCGTCGGGGACGTGACGTCATCTGTCGGCATTGGGTAGTAATTTCGAAAATAGGTATACAATTTGTGATCCGATACAGAAGTTTTCTAACCCTGAAGTTATTAGTAATTATAGGTACTAAATAAAAATATAAAATGAAAAATAACATTTTTTTATCATTACAATATACTACAAGGATAAATTTGCACAACTCCAACTCCATTATTTGTTTTTTACTTTTTTTTTGTACAAAGACATTCGTGAGCCTCATATTACAGTCTTCTACATTAGGGTTCATTAAAATGTGTTGAACCATTAATATTAGACGATTGCAATATCATTTGACAAAAGTTCACACAGATAGCAATGATAGATAATGAGTTATCATATTTTCGTGTTCTGCAGAAACTGCGATGAACGAGATTACTGCTAATAACTGAAATGAAAACACTATAAGCTAATAGCCAAATAACAGTAACTGAGTTTGTACTTAAACCTATTACGATATGTAGCAGCAATATTTTAATTTAAAGACGAATTAGCGAACAAAAAATAAAATACTTAAAAACCGACCAGGATTTAGGTGTTCATAAATAATAACCACACTACGTTTTGCTCAGGTGAATAAGAAAAATTTTCGAGAGTTTTTGAAAGGCATGTTTAACAATTTAAGCGAAATGAAAAATCCGTAGATATTTTTTTCCAATAATGCAGGCCGTTTGGAACTAATAAAATAAAAAATGGCACGACGTATCGTTCCCTTTTGGGTACGTCTTCAGGTTACAAATAAAAAATTTTCATAAGCATGTACATAATATATTTATTTGAAATACGAATACATAATTAAATTTTTCTCTACTAAATTTTAATTATGTATTTATATTTTAAGAAATAAATTATATTCAGTCAAGTAAAAAAATTATATTAACACCTGAAGAGGTTCCATTGTTCATATTATTAATATGCTTTAATTTTTAAATTTATTAAAATATATTTAAAATACTAAACATTTTCTGTCTCTTTTTTGTAAAATACGCTTAAAAGATTTCTTAAGCAAAGGACGAAAAAAACCTGTATTACTCAGAAACCAATATGAAGGAAAAATTATAACTAAGTCAGACGAAATTCTAAATTTTGATCGATATTTAACGTTTCTTTCTCAATGTGACTTTCAGAGAATCTATTTATCCGTTTAAGTATTTCGTGAAACGTTTTCTTTTAAGGCCATCATGACGCTTTCAAAATCATTTCTAAGAATCAGTTAATCTAATGCTTTCCTTTTTCCTCATTCGATCAGAAAAACGTCGCAAGTTAAAACGAGTCAAAATTTTAAGCGAAACCGTGTTAAATGTCATGTATTCTGGAAGCCAGATGTATGTTTACAAATTTTATCAAGGGAAACCGCAACATCCGCCGACAAATGTGACACAATATCTGTGATGGGATTCCTTCTGTAGAACCGTACCTTGCTTTCCTTGTAAAAACTCGTTCCTCGGCAAAAGAAAGAGAATCTATACTGCGGTAATGTTTATCTGAGTATCCTTTGCGATTTTTTATTCATTTCATTCAGCTTTAATAATAATTTCTCGGGACAGTTTCTCAGGCTCTACATATAAATAAATCATAGAACATTAATCTGCATTACCATTTTTATTCATATAAACTACGTATTTACTAAATTCCTTTTTTTCCTAGTTTTCAATTTTACATCTGTTACATGACCTACACGATGAAAATATTTCCATTTTAATACATATATTCAGATCCCATTGTCATCTTATACTCAACAACCACGGATCCACTTAAAAAATATATTCCAAGTTAGAATTGTTAATACTGCTTTTCTCTCTGTCAACGAGAACAGTTTTCCTTTAGTCCTACTATCATTGTTCCCATTGAGCAGAAAAAAAAGTTAAATTGGAGCAGAAAACTAAATATCTCTTTGATGAATACTTTGTTTTATGCAAAAAAGAAAACATTTTACGTCTGATTGAAAAAATATAAGAGGAAAAATATTCAAATTCAAATAAAATAAGTGCAGTTGTGTCGCTCTAGGCTCTTCTTAGCAACTGAAGAAAGGGAAAAGGATCCCAGAAATGTTATCACTTATTTTTTCTGTATTTGGCTATTTTTCTTATTACTTTGTTTTATGTTAAACACATCTCTTCTGATGTATTGCATTGGGAGACTGATGAAGGCCTTTCCTCTGATCCTTTTATTGGTGTAATTATTTGTATTAAGGGGAAACAGAAGAATACGTATTTTAATTGTTTTTCAAGGGTTTGTAACTTCCAATTAAATTAAAACAATAATTACTGCAACTAAAGTACAGGACTGGGCATGTTGAATGAAAGCGTATGAACACATTAAGTAATTTTATTATCAGAGAAATAGATTAAGGAAACCTTATATTAAACGTTTTCCCTAGAAGACCAATGGAGAATTCAAAGTCTGGTTAAACCCTTCAAGGACGAACATATAAAAATAAATGTCCCACAGGGTTCCGTTTTGCGACCATGTCTTTTTTTAATCACTCAAAACTATTTTCCAAGATTATTCCTTTTCAGACGACAGCCATCTTGTCAATAAAGAGTAAAAACCTCCTTAGTAGATGCAACCAGTGTAATCAACAAGTTACTTCATATGTTTTCTGTAAGTGGCTTATCAAAAAAACGGGGAAAAAATTATTTCATAAAATTTTACATAAGGAACGCGATATTTACTTTGGTTACAATATGGCAAGAAAATTCTATGCAAGAAACTTAGGGATAGATATTTAAAATAAACATAAGGATAAGTATTTTTTGCCTTTCAAAAAATTAAGCTGATAGGTTATAATAAGTATTACTCATTTTTTAAATATGAAAAAAATTTCAGTTTAATAATTAAAGCAATTAATTGAATGTTAATGTATCAATTTTTATTTAATCATCGGCTTAAGTGCTATTTATTAAAATAGGCACTATTGACATGTCGTTGTAATCATTCATAAATTATAGCTAGCTATTCCAAAGCAATTAAAATATGCATAATTTTTATACAACCATTAAAAACTCCATATTCAAACACTGTAAAATTTTGGGAATTGTAATGCTACATATATATTCAATAAATTGTCTGATTCCTTTGAATAATTAAGATCTAATGACTCAAAATTTAAAATTTTTACTTCCTCTTCCATACAAAATTATGTAATCTTTGCATAAGGTTCTACATAATATTTTATAACATTGTGGCATGTTGAAATAATACATAATGCAATAATGATGGTTTTGTTTCTTTAAAAAAAACAGTGTGAGTTATAAAGTACTACTTTCAATTACATTGTGTTACTACTGTTTCTGAGTTGTATCTGCTGTTCAATTGAAATTTATAAGTGAAGCTACAATAATTACTTGTCAATACACAAGACAACAGTATTTTTTATTAAAAAATGTTAAGACCCTGGCGTGCTTTATAAATAATGACGTCAGCTCCGTTTTTCTTGTACTGTACAGTTCAGAATAGTTCAAATTAAAAAAACAAGCCCGGAGACTCTCCACGGAATGAAATAGAAATATTTTTAGATGCCGTGTAGAGTTTATTTACGATCTTGATGTGCTGCACGTGTCGTGTCGAGTAAGAAGAACGACTCTTAACACTTAACCCTGACATTTGTTGTCCCCCTTTCCAGGAACATTTTTGTTGTGTTTATAATTGAGTCTATGGCGAAATAGCGGCCTTCATAAAATTATTAATTAAAAACAGTTTGAATTTCAATAAATTTATTATTTCACACAATATGCCTTGATAAATTAATTTCTATATACATAAAAAAATAAAATAAATAGAGACTAATTTTGGACTCGCAAATTCCATAAAAATCTAACACTCTCCTTGAAAAATAGATAAAATTCAAAGTCACCGATTACTATTCAATATACTTTCTCCAGCAATTACCGGAACAGGTACTATAGTTTTTTGTTTATCTGAGCACATGTAATAAAGGTTAAGACGTAAGCAGAGAGATAACTGACGTTCATTACGTTTCCTATTGCTGACTGATCTAACAGGAGAAAAACACGCCGTGAAAAAGAAATAACTCATCGTTAGAGTACGTATGGCAAACACCGTCAATCTACCAGAAAATAAAACCCAATTAGAGAATTTATAACTATGTTAATTATTCCTTTCACACTATCAGCATGACAAACTGTCGTCTTCCCGGACACATTCGGAAACCTTACTGCTTTTCTGGCGCCTGATAAATTCCTGCAATAAAATGTATGAAATATATTGTAATGAACAGGAATCTTAATATGAATTATGTGCATATTAATTTAATTTATTGAAAACGTTATCAATTTTGTAAGCATTAACCGTTAGGCAAGGTTTGGCGGCAGTTGAAACAGCAGTGATTATTTGATATTGTAACATTTTTTATTTGGCGCTACGGCTAAATTCTTACATTGAGTGAAACAGTAATTTTTATTCGACGATTTTTCCGTACTTCAAATAAGTGGAAAATACGTGATTGATGGATTTATCAGAATCTTTGATCCCGCTTGAGAGCAGAACGTCGGAGAAGGCATTCAGCGATGGTTCGTGTGAGCGAGCAATGTCGCGATCGTCGGTGGCCGATTCCATGGACAATTAAACCAACAGATAGTGCAGGAAAAATATTTTTAACACTTAATTTATTAACTGAAATTCGGAAATTTCAATATAGATTTCTGAAACAAATCTCAGAACTTAGATTGAAAACTGAGGAAGCTACTACGGCGTAAGACGAGTGGACTGGAGTCGTCTACGCAATAATTCGCACGGAACGAATTATGCTGTCCTGTACGCTGAGACGCGAAACCGAACCGGAGAACAACGCGGCGGCTCCACATTTCTGTCTTTGCGGGCAGCAAACTCCACATCGAGACGAAAATTTCGAAGAACCGTGTGGACGTCGAGGTGAAATTATCACAGATGTGAGGAAAAATCAGCAAACTTTACGATTCAAAATTCACAATATTAATTTTTCTTTAAAATCTTCATTCATCGCACAAGTATGCAGTAAAATTTCGTACACTCCGTTTTTTAATTTCGACCCACAATATGTCCTGATATGTCACAAATTCAATAGTAAATTTAAAACCTGAGTAATATTTTCTGTAAATTAAAGTAATAAATTTCAGTCAACTTGCTGGTGCCCAAAAATGAGAAATTCCGTAATAAATACTCCAAATCTATAGTTAAATCTGTTATTTTTGAGCTAGTAAATATTTTTCAGTGTGAATTTATAAAATTGTGGGTGTTTAAAACCCTCTATTTTGTGGTACCACCTTAATAAATCAGCTGATATTGTCGGTGCATACGAATCTGAGAGAAACTAAGTGTTGTGACGTCGACGTCGACTGCTGAACTTTAACATTTACCTTAACTTCTTTACATATATATGCACATATATTATAATATATATCCACAACGTTATTATTTTTCAAAGTTACAGTAAAATTTACGGCAATATGCAGTAAAGCATAGACCCAAATCGCAACAACTAAAATTAATTACCACGCGATTCTGATTTCATTTCACTTTTTTACTTTCTGTACACAATAAAATAAATTTGTAAGGAGCCAGATTTATGATAATTTTGTTCCTCCTCACTCTACATTCATTAATTAATATTTTTTAAAACATCTGGACGAAACATTAACGCACGGAATCCTTCAAATTATTTGAATAACCGCAATATTGACTACAATAACGTCCTTTAATAAATGCACTACACACTAATACGTAACGGCGTTCGGTTAATTTCTGGAGAAAATAAAAAATATATAAAATTAGTAAATTAATTTTTACTTTGTATTTTACTTCTGTCAACATAATGTCAATTTATAAATTATTTAAGTATTCCCCCTTACAATACTTTCGCTCATTGAAGAGTTACAACGTACGTAAATGAAACAGTGGCAGTTGGAAACAATGTATGAGGACTTTCGATACTTCAAATTTAGAAATTTTGTAAAATGCATAGTAACTGAACTTTTTTTTAAAAAAATGTAGTCTTTAAACTTATCTAATGAGGAGAACATTTATATTGGCGGAATATATGCTAGAATAAAAAAAGAAATTAGCATAACGCACAATAAAGTCTCCAATAGTTAGCTGAGAAATTGACAAGTATAAAGTAGTAAGTATAAACTTAAATTGTAGTATTGTTTGGTTGGTAAAAAGTACTCGAATTGGGTAGACATCGCTCAAAATGGAAACTTGAATGAACGATCTCTCATCTTCTTCTTTTATTGGCACTATAACCCAATGTGAGTTTTGGCCTTATTAACAATTTTCTTCCATTCCGCCCTCTCCAGTGTCAGTCTCCATCATCCTCTTACTTTCATGGTTTGTATATCCTTCTCGATGTCGAACAATGCCTCATAGTATACAGAATCATCTCCAAGAGTTATCTTAATAGCGAACGCCTGATTCATGCTCGAAATATAAAATTCAACTGCCGATAAATTCGACTCTTTAAAACTTGATCAACTGTCCGCAAATAATAAAGATATATTCATTTCCCAATTAATAAATAATTTATGTACGTGAACTGCTGAATACAAAACTAATATTCTGACCGATTTTATGACTAAGTATTATTTACATTTATTCTTGTATTCAATTCGAATTTTATTTGCTCACCGAGTTCGTTAACATTTAGTGTCGTGGTTGCGTGATACACGACAGATGGACGTGGGACGAGGTTACTCTAGGTCGAGATATCGAGCAGCATGAGTACGTATCGACCATCCCACATGGAGTGAATGACTTCAATAAATGAGTTCGTTCGCGGTTACGTAATTTTCAGCGAACCAAAACATTCAGATAGGAACGACATAATAAATGTAGAAACGAACGAAATATCTTATTAAACTGCTTGTCAGCGATTTTTTGTCGGCCTCTCGAAGCGTTAAGCCGCTTCCTTCCCCCTCAAGTGAAGCATTTAAAATACTGCCATATTTAATGGCATCTAATATGGCGACTATTTGTTTACAATCTGCTACGATTACTCAAGTTTATTTATTTATTGATGTCTTAGCAACAAAAACAACGTCCATTATGGCGACTGTTTGTTAACCTGCTAATGCTTCGAATTTAAATTATGGTCTCGAATAAAATTATATGTAACTGACACTTTATATTTATGTTCTTACAACACGTATGTGCTGTAATAAAAATTAGACACAATAGTTCTATGATTCGTTATAAATCTCAATAGGCTCATCTGAATAAACAAAAAAATATTTAGTGAAAATTTATCATTAATTAATAATTAATAAAACAATAAAACGTTTAATCTTAAAAAATCGTAAGCATAGTTGGCTAACCACAATGTTGACTACAATGAAATCCTTTAGAAATGCACTACACACAAATATGTAGCGTTTGGGTAATTAATGGAGAAAATAAAATTCCGCCATATTTAATGGCACCTAATATGACGAATATTTTCTCAAGTTTATTTATTGATATATGCCATACAAGCAAGTACCCTTACTCGACTATAGTTTACGGGTTTTCTTCTACACGTTTTGGTGACGTCATTAGCTTCTATTACATGACCTGAGGCAGAAATTAGTATTTTTCTATGAAATCGGAAACCAGATCCAGGCAAACATATTCAACTCTCATAACGTAGAATTCCTCACTCCCATAAATTGCGTGTACAATTCTTTAATCCCTTGAGGCACCGGTACTATTTTTTACTTTTGCCAGCCCCCAGAAGTATTTGACTTCTTTATAGTACCGTAACTATATTTTTTCTTTAAACGTACCGAGGGTGTTATTGACACCATTATGGTACCGGGAGTATTTTTTAAACATTTAAGGTATTGGGAGTATTCTTGACTTATACTGAGTCTTTTTGGTTCACTCAAGGTACCAGGACAATTTCTGACTCCCTTAATGTAACCGGCTGTATTTTTAACCCTATTAAGGTACATCACTTCTTTAACGTACCGTGTGTACTGATTCCGTCCGAGTTCTGAAAGGATTTTAAACTCCAAGTATCGGGGATTTTCCTCACTCTCTAAAAATGAACCAGGATTTTCTAGACTCTGTTTAGGTATCGTGTTTATTTAATGTACCAGGAAAAGTTTTACTCAGTTTAGTTACCGTCAGTCATCCCTGTCAATTTTAAAGTAGTCGGCATAGGTCGGGGTTAATAGCAAAAGGTTGACGGACTCTATTCCGGTTAAATCACGTGTTGACGAAGAAATTACTGTCGAATTAATTCCTTATCCGGACTATTATAAATAAATACCCAGGCAACGCCAGGCGTCAGCCAGTCTATATATATAAATTAATGTCTGTCTGTGTGCCACCACCACCACCCCCATTCATCCGATTGCGATGAAACTTTGGTGAGTTGTTCTGCGGAGCCCCGTAAAGGTTTCTATCGGGTTTTCGGAGCGTTAGGAAACTCCCAAGGTGTGAACGAGGGTGAAATGTTAAAACTTGCTAAAATGGCCGATATTAGCGTTGATGAATTAATTTTAGGGATCTATGTGATTAATAGATTCTATTAGTGTATAATTCTAATCACTTAAAACACCAATAAGGGTATGGGTGGAGAGGAGTTACATAAAAATAACGCTAAACAACCGAGATTGGTGGCAAATCCAGGGTTATAGAAGTCAATGAGTTTAATCCTGACATTCACTACGTCTGGTAAGTTGTAGTTCAGCTCCTAGGAATTGCATATTATTACTTGTACCAAACTGTATACACATGTTACTTACGATCTAAGATCAAACACTGAGCGGTTAAGACACACCTACCACCTCTTGTAAAGGTGGGGGGGGGGGTGGAATTTAAACTATTTCTAAACGGTCATTATTAGCTTCTAATAAAATATTTTAGTGATTGCTGAATTTAATAGTGTAATTGTAGTATATTTAAGTATCTAATTTCAACTCTAAAAGGCAAGGAAGGGAAGCGCCCTTACTGTACGGGTGGTGGTGGAAGGAGCTCACATAAAAAATCATGCAAAAATGACCCGATATTAGTGTTTATTCCGGGGTTATAGAAATCGTTGTGTTTAATTCTAACATTAACTGTGGTGGTTAATGTAATTATATGTTTCTCTTCGTGAAGGTGTACACGGTTGAGAAAAGATTACCCGGAGTAGTTTTGACCCTTTTACGTTACCGGGTAAATTTTTGATTTTCTTAGGGCACCATCTATATTTTTACTCCTTTAAGGTACCGCGAGTAGTTTTAGACTTCATTAAGTTAGCGAGTTTTGTTTTACTGTTAATTCGTCGTGATATTCAGACACTTTTATTTTATGTAATAGGAGAATTCCCGAATACCGTCAGTCATCAACCTGGTTTATTTTAAGTTAGCTGCCGAGGGGTTAGGTCGGGAAAGGGACCATACACTGGCGCTATTGATGCTGGGTAAATAAAATGTTTACCACGAGGTTAGTGTCGAATCAATTCCTACATCAGGTTAATTTAAATAAATACCCGGACAATGCCGGGCACTCAGTAGTAATAAATAAAGAAGAAGAACGAGGATCCTACGTAGAATTGGAAACAGTTTAAATCCCAATAAAGAGAATCGTGAGAACGAGGAGCAACATAAAAGTTATTTGTATTACGAAATAAAAAATTACTTTGATATCAAAATATGGAAATAAGAATTTAAGAAAGTATTGTAAGTCGGAACAGGTTAATGGCGGCACATTCTATTATTAAACTGTTTTATAGACGAAAAATAGTTGAGCATAGAAATATAATACTGCGCGACTATATGAAACTATAAATTACAAGCCGGTTAGTCAGACGACAGCAATATGTAATATTAGAACAGTTGATAGTAGAATATTAGGCGAGACTCTGGGGATAAAGTGAGTGGATTCATGCTGGACAACATGGCTTCACGACAGGATACTCTTGTGATAGCAAACCAACAACGGTATGTCAGATAGGTTGAATTGATTCCGCATTTGTTCACATGTTGATGTCCCAAATTAGGGCCGAAACTTAGTGTTTTTCTATTTGTAATAATTTCAATGTCAACGTAAACATTGAAGTAAATATTTAATACTACACTTGTTCTGACATATTGGCCACATTTATTTATTTTGATTAAAAAAAATCCTTGTTTGGCTCCGTTGAGGAATTCTGAGGCTGATCTAGGATATTCCCATATATGAAATGGTTTATCCATCTCCTAACACTGCTATCGCCCACGCACACATATGCATATGCACGTACAAATCTGAGGTGAATTTCAGCGGCATTGTTTTATACTTTAAGAAGAAATTAAATGACAGTAGCCTGTCGAGACGAAACATCTATGTCGACAATTTGTCAAATGTTACCTCTGGTCACGGAATAGAAGCTAATGACGTCATCATTAAAAGTAAAACCTGTAGATCACGATCCTGCAGTCATTTTTGCAACATTGCAAAGTGAAGTTCGAACTTTGGAAATTACAAAAAAAATATAACCTCTTGGCCCTTCGTGGGGTAAGGAGCAGTGAAAGAAACCGCCGGAGCCACTTCATTCAGACATTTCGGAAACACCCTTGAAGCGATCCATTGAATGACCGGGCTTTGCGCATGCGCACTGAGTGGCCCAGGGTCACATGACCCTTCAGCTGAGAGAAAATGGAGGGGGAATGCGCATGCGCCAGGCAGCACACAAAACATCGAGCTAGCAGTAGCTCATCAAACAGAAACAGCACAGCACCTATGTAGCCCCGAGCAAGAACAGAAGCATTCCATCAATCAACAACCCAAACAGTGCACGCACTAACAAATAGAGAGAGATACTTTCTATTAGGAAGCCATTTTCTTTGTATCTGTAACTGTATACATGAGACGACAAGGATCTTGTGCTCGTATCTGGGAAAAAATTCGAAAAAGTCTTAATATGAGCTAGCATATTTTACGTTACCATCGTTATTTTATGTTATTCATTTCGGTGAGACGCCAAAATTCTGAACTGTGCTGTCGAAGTTTGAGTTTTTCCTCTCTCTCCATTCGCATTGTTTGAAATTTAAAAAGGCTGCAGTCGCCACCACCAGCTGTTTCCAAGCGGAAGTGCATCATCTGACGGGCGGATATATTTGATCCAGGTAATAACATCGCACTTTCATTGATCCTTTTAGGCGGGAGAATGTTTGTATTTGTCTTTACTTACCCGCATTTCTGACATGTTTCCGTCGCGCTCAAGAACTTATCTTTTGATGAGTGGCCCGCGAGTTTCCTTTTCTCTCTCCCCTGCTGTAGATGCATGCAAAATAACTGGAAATAAATTTGTAGGTTACAGTTGATAGTGAGTTCAAAGATTGTCAAGGGAAGTAGTCGTCTGGTGTAAAGACATATCGTTCTTATTAGAGGAGCTATAGTTCTGTGTTTTACAAACAGTAGCATTTTATGTTAACGAACTAAATTTTCTTGTAAAATACATTGGAGGAAAATTGTGTACCATGAAACGTCAATTCATCTCGTCGTATTCAACATCAAAATTTTTTAAATGTCATTTTGCCTAACAATGCGGCGGCACGAAACATGTTTTCTACCGAATGTGTTTCAGAACTCGTCGCTTTTCGTCTTCGAAACACAACTAAGTGCGAGAAGGTTGATTAAAACTTGTGATTTTTGTTTTATTCAGGAGTATTTACTTGCCAGAGGGATACTTTAATAACAACGTGGAATTTTCTATCAGTTTCTTAATAATTGACTTGATTATTAAATATTTGTTTTTATTTTTTGTGATACGCTTTGCTACTGAGCGGGTATATGTTGAGAAAGATATTGAAGGCAGGTTTTATATTTGCCAGGCTAAAAGCCTCGAGTACCTGTTCACTCCATCTGGTGACATAACCGGGCACTAGATTCTGATAAACGTTTTCGAGAAAGTTGGTTCGGGCCACATTCTTCACTATATTGTTGACGTGAATTATTGTATGTTTTTATATGTTGTTCAATAATTAATGTAACTTGACGTTATTGTTCGAACTTTGTTGTTTAATTGATTGGAAAATTTATGTCGGCTGTTTACTTAAATGTAGTGAGCGTGACATATTTTATGTTAATACGCCAACTATTTCCTAACATCGGTAAAGAATATTGCAGTCTCTAAATGTATGTAAATTATGACTTCTTGTTCACATTTGTAACGCTGTTACGTATTATTTGTTTGTGCCATAACCTCACTTTCAGGTAGGCCTACGGCTTCTGGTCTTCCAAGCTAAAATTCAGGTTTATTGAGAAAAGACAGTTGTGAGATGTCGATAATTGAGGATGTGGTTACTACAAGCCTTTTCTGGTTTATTTTACATGTCTAGTGTGTTGAAATTTGCTTGTACGTCATAAATTCTGTGAATTGTGGTTCAGCGTATTCGGGACTATACGTTGTTCCACTTTGTTTATACATACAATTACTCATCGACATGAAAGGGCCTGTTATGTAATGAAAAAGTATGTGGTTCTTTAAATTTCAGTGGTTTCAAAACTAAATTATTCGTATCTTTCGCATTCCCCTTTTAGATAAATTCTAATTTTCAAGTCGTTTTAATTGCTTTCATTTTCATTTAGAAAAAGTTTTCTTGATGTAAATGGCACAGAACATTTTCTACCAGTATTACTACGGGACTAATAGGTAATTTAGCTGAAGAATGCGAGGCGACGTAAAGAGAAACTTTCACCACGAATGGGATTCATGGTGAAGGCGGAATGCTGTTTTAGAATGAAGGCTTAATAAATAAAAGGCAAAATATTTTAGAGATAAACGTTGATTATTTGTACCAAAAAACATCCTCTCAACACAGGATTGCGCGATGTCACTGTTGAAGTCGGTGCGTTGGCTTGCTGAAAGTCTTCAAATTTAATTAGCAGATTGATCCGATTATTCCAAATTCCTGAAAGTGAAGTGTAAACAGAAAGCGAAAGTAACGGGGCTGACAATGAAAGGTTTCTATACATCAGAAGAAAACACTGTAAATTGCCAACAATTACCTTTTTTATCCTCTTCAACAATTGATTAAAATAGTTCGTTTGAAATCTTTAGAAATAATATCCATACTTTTGTATTTGCTTTCAGAATGGAAATTACTGATCTAGATAGCTTCTTTCTCCTTTGGCAATCCATAACCCTATTATTTTTAGTGTTCTTGAATACAAACTCCCGCAAATAAAATTAATAATGTATATAAATAATGATTATTACTTGCAGTGAATGAGGATCTTAATATCTTATAGCTATTGCGTATGAACGACATTAACGTTTCTTAGTGTCCATTACATATTATGCATTCCAGTCATATTGTAGGGATATTTCCCTTTCATAGATTTAGAAAAATTCCCTATAAAGTCGCCATATAAACGATTTATTTTAGATGTGATAAATCATTGAAAAGACCTGCTGTAAAAAAAAGTTAAATAGATACTTTACGTTAAAATGATAACGTTATCTACGAGTTCATCGTCTTTCGCAATAATGGACAATCCTTGAAAAGTTATCAGATTCTTGATTACGAGAGCCAAAAATCCTAAGGTTGAAAAATACCAGAAAATAACCAAGATTTTTTTTGCTGTTGTCATCCAGACTGAAAGCACTTTCTCTTAAGCGGTCGGTAAGGACTCGACGAGCCAATTACATTTACAGACAAGTAACGCTGACGATTTGTAAATTAGGTCTCAAAACACGGTATGTTTTGAATTCCTGACACGTATTTTCCCGCCTGTATCATATCAAAGCAACGTTCGCGTTCCTCGTGTGTATGTTGTAGTCTCTTCTTTTAACTACCAGTTTTTAGTACCCTTATTACCGACAAACGACGTCTTTAAACGCCTTTATGGAGGAATAATCGAAAGGGAGAGGAGACGACATGCCCACGTTGAGACAAGGCTAACAACCTGGCGACAGTTACATAACCTGGTCCATCTGGGCCCCAAGTCGCCGCTTGACATTTCGTCTAATACCGTCGTCTTTTAATGGCTCTTGCGTGTTTTGAAAGTTCCAAGGACTAGGTAGTTGCTCAAGTTATCTTGCTGTACTGTGCAATACCTACCGACTTTGCAGGTTTGTTACCTCAGGCTCTGCTTAGGCGAAAAGGGTCCAGGTGGCTGCTGTGACTGCGGATTCACCACCACAGGCTCTGTTTAAACCTCCACCAATCACTTGTTACAGTTTTTTTTAAAAAAAATAGAAAAGGCTTTTTTTATGAACCACTACCAGTTAATTTTGATCAATATATTAAGATTGCAGTAGAGGTTTCTGCTGACGAGTGGCCATCCTTACGAGTTTCTTGATGGTGTTCAGATCTGAAATGAGGTTGGATCATACAATATTTTAAATATTAATACACACTGTATAATACTTAGCGTTTGACTACACGAATTTTATCTTAGATATGTCGTCTGCTTTTTGTAACCATTTCAATAAAAGCGTCCGTTTTGACGGCAAATCGTCTGGTTTAAGTTGCCGTCTGGTCCGCATCCTTTAGGATGACGATACGTTCTGTTGAGACTGGAACGTTGTTCGCTACTTGATGTTTATATCGTCCTGATGTGCATAAGGAAAAGAGAACTATTTTCCAGGACTGAAACAACTCTGTTGTCCAGTGAAATCGTATAGAATCCCGAAATAACTGCCAATGATTACTGAGATTATCCGACGGATGGATTACGCTCGTTCCTATTTCTTCCGAAAATAATTGGGGCCCTTCAAGACTAATATTATTATTACATGTCGGCAATATATTAAACGCAAATGCTTGCCATTATCGCGTATGATTCACACGTATCTGTGACAGGAACAAACGTCACGACCTTGTCCTTCGCCTCTAAGCTGACGGGACTTTGAAATGTTTTTTTTGGCTTAACTATAAAACAGCTGTTTCATTTATCAGCTGTGGCGATGCAGACCTACGTCACCTCCCCGTCAGTTTTATATGTCAAATGTCAATCTTCTAATCTGCAAATAGTGCGTGTGTGTCGTAACAGTGATCTTCGCACGCATTCTTGCTACTGGGATGGGAATACGATGCTGACCGACTGCTGTTTTATCGAACATCTGAGAACTTTCCTCATCACACTGAAAGAAAACGCTCAAGACTCTCGAATTGACCAATCAAACAGAATAATCGTTTGTGTGAGCTGCGAACGCAGTTACTTTGGGAAAATTACGAGAAGCTCGAACTTATTTCAGGTAGAGAATTTATACACTGGTTAAAGTGACCTGCCATCATCACTGGCCATGTCAAAACCACGTGAATCATCATCGAGCAGAAATGAGTCGTGTAATAGTGTCAACAACGCTAATATCACTCATCCGTTCAGAGTTTTGATTGGACTTTCTTGAAGAGCGCATAATCATTGAACGCTTGAATAAAGCTGGACATATTTTTGCGGCAATGAATATTTTCCGTCGCACGCATATTTTCAGTAAGAACAAGAAAGAAATTAGAGAAGGGACTACCTAAATTTTTGTAGATTCGATCTATGAAGACGTGGAATTAAAATGTGGAAACATTCATCACTATGGCGTCTACGTGTCGGATAAGTGGTTAGTAATCCGGACTTCGAAAAGCGAATTGTATTTTTTTTTTAATCTAGCAAAAACTTGCACTTTTTTGCCTTTTTAGTGGCCGGAACTTCTGAAATTATGTTGATCGGGAGATTATTTTTTTCCTTCTTTGGGAAATGTATTCCAAGCCAAACTAGCTGCGCTGGGCAAGACTGTTGAATTTGGGAATTGTTTGGCGAAGATATATATGTAAAAAGGATGAGAATTGTAGCAATCCCTGTAGGGATTAAAGGACCTTGAGGACGTCTCCAATTAATTAAAACGATGGAAAATAACTATATTCCGGGTTAACGGCGTTTAGAAATCTGGTAAAACTTTACAGAAACGCCTGACTGGTCCAGTGTTCTGGTCCTGATACTGCCAGTTGTCTCTATAAAAGGAAAAATCTGATGCAGACGGTGCGATGCCCATGAAATCGAGTTTTACCATCGGCGTTCACTGAAAATTCAGAAAGGAAATCATGAGGAACTACGTAATAGACGGAATTCAGAACACTTCGGTTGAGTTATCCTATGGTGTTATGTAATTCACACGAGAGACTGAGTTTCGAAGACAAGTTCGACTGTGAAATAAGACCTGAAGGCGTTTCAACTTGTATACTTGAAAGATTTGATTCCATTAATGACCCCAGCGGGGGAAATGAATAACAGAAGTAGCGAAAGCTCGAAATACGCTCTTAAAGATGTGAAATACTTTAATTTCAACATTAAATGTAGATAGTACGTTTTGAATACGATGGGATTATTGAGGGGGAAGATAAATTATCTAATAAAATTATATTGATTTATTTACAGTCGCATCTACAGTTTTGGTTATTAGCATCTCTTAATGGGAACTCATTTACTCACGCACAGAAACATCCACGCCCTCGCCGGAATTCGAACCCGGGACCTCTGTCACGCTTCACAATTGTTGATGCAGATAATGGTGATGGTTACATAGAGAAGGAGAAAGTTGTACAAATTATCGACAGAATGAAGAGCTGGAAGATACAGTGAAGTATGAGAATGTAATGAAATAGAATTATTAGTAAAATGATAATATAAATGGTTGACCAGTCGAATAAATGATAACTGAAAGAAAAATGGTCAGATAAAACATGGATTTACATCAGTCTGGTAAATAACCTTTAAATATCAAGAGTGTGTCGCACGAACGTGGGTGGCATAAACTGCACTCATAGGTCATGAAAAGGAGTAAGCATAAGTGAAGCATGGAAAATTGGTTGTTGTAATCATTTGGATCTTAAGTGAAGAATTTTTATGATACGACTGATAAGTTTGTGAAATTTGACTTCGAAGCCGGTAATACGGTAAACATACAAGATTGCAGAAAATAAAACACAATCCTAAACAGAAACATGTAGTTGGACATACAAATATTTTTGGAGGTTTTTTTTAAATGGATTCTTTATTTTATGAATGATAATTAGCTTAAATTAAGATCTACGGCTGAGGGGAATTTTCAAGACCAACCGGATTAGAGAGACATTGAAACAAACCAGGTGACGAAGGCAGAAATAGCAGTCGCAACGTCGTGTTATGAATAAGCCCACGGTGGAAATATTTACGCGTCAATCACAGCACAGCAAAGTCTTTGCTCTGTAAAAAGAAGAGGGAAACGTTCACCTAATTATATTTGTAGAAGAGTTTGGAGTAGAGGAACGCAGACATTAGTTGCAGCCTGTTGGCAGGGATCCTTCCCGCCTTGGCCTTGCCCGCCCTCTGGCTGGCACATTTCGAGGGCTTTGCAGGTAACTAACTTCGTTACCAGATTATAAATAGGAAGGCTTCTGCCTCGCTCCGTATTGATTTGTGCACCACACCCCCAGCTCTCTCAGCTGACTCCTGCGCGCGCAAATGGACGAAACCACGCAATCATGAACTAATCGCGCGTTTCCGACAACCACCTGCGACGTTGTCCTCAGGCCATGGGCTGAGTGTCTCTTGAGACTAAAACATTTGTATGTTCTTACACCTCTTCACTATTTCATAATTCAATTCGTGAGCTACGTCGCCTTACTGGAATAAAATACTTTTTATTTGTAAGTCATTCTTTATGGAATCCTCCAATTTGCTCTATCCTGAACCTAAGCTGCCTACTATTCTTCTTGTCCTCTGTATCTTCTACGACTATGATTGCTGATGGTATATGAGCTGCTAATTTGATTTTCTTATCATAATGTAGATCCACCGCTCCACAACTCGTGGGCACGTTTTGAGCTCCAACCTTTTTTTTTTACGGTACCGTCTGCCACGACTATATATTGTTTAAAATTTCCTTAATCTATTTGAAGGGAAAGGTAAATGGAAGGTATCTAATTTATTTGCATCTTGAAATGAGTTTAAATTATTCGCTCTCAACATCTCCTTATCGGTGCCACAGTACAAAAGTTTCTGAACCAGTCTTGTTTGACTTATGTTTCAACCGATCCTTGAAGAAATGTGCAATAATATACGCTTGAGCATCCTTTGAGACTTTGCCAGAAGTCAAGGCCAGACTAGTTTGATGGCTGTTAATGAGCAAGGTCTCGCCTGCTTGCCGCATCTGCCAAGACTTTGTTCATGGTGACGATCAAGGAAGTCCTGGTCTTGTAAAACTTTACGTAGCAATTCGTGTCTATCTTGTTCTTGGTTGAGCGCAGAAGCATTGGTGCTAGAGACAACAAATGTGCACCAAGGATAAAATTGATTCTCATAATTTATGAATGGAACTATGAAATAAATTACATAGAATACAAAAATGATTTATATTCTACAATTAACACTGGTTTCGACATGACATAGTAATGTCTAATACTAATCTGATTGATGTTTCATTTGTGAACAGCAAATCGCACACTTTTGATGTCCTTTGAAATTAAATTATTTATTTTTAACAATTAAAACGAGCTCATTCTTATTGTTTTCTTATCACAAGGACTTCTGTCCCAAATCAGGCACCAAAATCGTCGTATTTAAATCGCCAAAAGTAACCTCCCTGTTTTTTTTATAGTTTCGGACAAATGTCAGCAGATAATAGTTGCTTCATACGGTGCTCCAATTAAACAAGACTAAATTGTAACTTTTAAATAATTTTTGCTAAAGATTTTTTGTTATTAAACAAACATATATTATTATTTTATAATTCAGATTCGTTTTATTTTCCCAATTAAATAATATTTTCTACACAGTTGTGGTTTTCCAAAGTGGAATAATACCCTGCTGAACATTTTAATAATTATTCATTTCTTTGTGTGTAATAGTAGCAAAGTTTCCTGCTTTCAACAATAACCAGAGGTGTAAGACTAGAATTGTCAAGAATGAAACATTAAAACATTTTGGGCAAAGTAAATTGAGGTTCAGGTTAAATGATATTAATTTCATAAGGTATGGCAATGTTGTTTTCTGAAAAGTACTGGAATCCACTCGTAACACATGTTCACTTATCGATCAAAGTTATTCAAACAACAAATTACACATTTTTGTCAATCACAAAAATTGTTTAAAATCTGATTATTTATTCCACTGTTTGCTTGCTACTACATATTTATACATTTTTATTTGATTTCCAGGTATCTATATGATAGACAGCACTTTTTACCTCTTGAGATCTTTTGAAGATTGTCACAGTTGTTTGATTTCATTTTAAAGTTTATATTGCTTTTATCATCGGTATTCTGTGTTCATTCAGTATGAACTGCAATAAATTAATGCACACTTACATAAAGCTAAATTAAATAATGTACTTATAATCCATAACTTATAGTATAATTAGACAAATAAGCCAAACAAAACTTGTCAAACATGAGTTTCATAATATAATCATGTTTTGTATAATTTATTGTACTATTTATTTACAATTGGATTATTTATCTTCGATGATTTGTAAATGTTTAAAATAGTTATCAATGTGAAAAATTACTCCAATGGTAGTTTTGATAAAAATATGTTTTAATAATTGTTATTATTAATTTATTTCAGGTTGAGCCCATGAGGAGAACATTTCACTCAAGAGACACAAAATACTGAAATGGTGTTCCTGGGAGGCTGGGGTATGGGAGAGGCCGAAGTGGAGGGCCATTTGTCTCGCCAACTGTTAAGGCTAGAAAGCCAGAGGGAAGTTGATGACACAGAAGTTGACCTCTTGCCCCTTGGAAATCAGGTGAGTGATGAGAATGGAAATTGTTCATTTTTTAGTTGTCTCAAAACATATCTTTAATTATTAACTTAGTCAAACAATTAATCTGTAACAATGAAATTTTAATCAGTTATTTTATTGTATTTATCTGATCTTGTTTCAGGTTGGAGGTCACACAAGACTACTACTCCTAAATCAGACGACAATCTGCAAACCTCTAAATCCACGAGAATTGGATTTTTATGAGAATATTCCACAGGACATCCAGATGTTTGTTCCGAAGTACAAAGGTAAGCGGCGGTCGAATGACACGCTGGATGCATTATAGGAGAAGTCCTAACATGACGTTTGCTGGGACAAAAAAGTACCGGTAAGGTGAGGCCGGTAAATATGTCACTATATTTGATTGATTTTGTTTGTGTGATGTTTGTTTGGGGTTTCTAGTTTTAGTAGCATCATGTTAATTGACTTGATTGCAATGTTTAGTTTTCATTAATCACAAAGAAGAGAATTGCTTTGATTGCTTTAAGATTATGTTACAATTTTATCAAGACCTGTTTAAGTTTTTTCCCCTCTGATTCATTAAGGTGTTGAGTGAGTTTGATTTTAATTTATTTAATTTCTGAGAGTAACTGATCACTAAATATATGCAGAATGGAAGATTAAGTGTTCAGGTGGAATGTAAATTTGAAGGCCTTATTCCTGATTAACAAATAAGAATGGTTGAATTTTGACATTTTTTAGTATCATCAATATTTGTCATTTTTTTGTTAATTTGGTGTTAGTCTGTATAGTAACTCACATTATTTATGTCTTTTGCTTCGTGACATTTTGACAGTATTTTACAATGTGAAGTATGCTTTTTTATTTTCCATTGTGGGAATATTGTACTAAAAGTATTAATATATTTCGTTCTGGCATAGAAAATTTCACTTTTGAAGAAAATTATTTGACAATTATCTGAAATTCCAACGCTAGCAACAACTGTATATCCCTTTAGACATTTATTCATCAAATCAGTTCATCTTTATGAAGTTTATGCATTTAATCATAGTAAAGTATATAGCAGTAATGCTAAAAATTCTGTTAATTAATTTTCCCCTATCATTTCCACCTTTGTGCAAATCAATTAATCATGTTTTATGAAGAGGTAGATTGCAAGTTTCTTTATATTAATTTAACGATTCAACCAATAACAAATATTATTGAGAAATCAGATATGAATAGTCCCAATTTGGACCTTGTGTACTTCAATTCTGTGTATGTTAGGATATATTGTGAGCTAAGCTAGAAAATATAATTGAGTAGGAATTCATACAACAGTGGAAGTTTTACATAAATTTGATATCATTTACATAAATAATGTGCTGTCCACATAAATAATGTGTTATCCAAATTAACCCTCATTAACTTCAAAATTGTTTTTGTGTTATACACATTTAGCAAGTGAAGTAATATCGAATGAGCATTGCTCCAAACTGTGAAATTGCTTAATAAATATTTGCTATAAAGAAAACTTGTAAGGAAAAACAAATTTGTTTGGAAAGTGCACTATATCAGTTTGTTCCATTTAAAAAAAAATATAGAACTGTCTTTCTTTGTTTCTTAAACATATCAATATGTAATAAAGAAATGTGTGGAAACAATAAGCTTGATTAAAAATATTTTAGTTAATTGCTCATAATATTTAATTAAAAATGCCACAATTGCTTTAATGATAGTCTTCTACAATTTTCATAAAGTAAACTTGTATATATAAATATTTACAATATTTGAATTACATATATTACCTATCAGCTAACATTCATAGCTAATTATGAGAGGACTATGATAGAAGTGAATTTGGCATTGACTGTATTGAGTAATTAACATTTTACTATATGCTTTGAAATAAGTGGCGTGAAATGTTTTTCACGTCGCAACATACACAAAAAAAAGTTTCTCCCTTTTGTATTAAGGAGATACCTACAAGTGCTGCCATCTAGAGAAGCCATTCAGACCTGTGTGGGCCTGGAGCCGTGGGGAAATAGTCTGTCCGCCCTGCCTATGTTCGGTCGGCACCCTAAGAAAAGGGTTTGTATGGATGTTGCCATGTTAGTTTCTTGCTCAGAGATCTACCAATGTTTCACTCAACCACCACAATTTATTTAAAAAATTTGTCATTTAACTTCATTTTATTAAAATATGTAATTTGGTTTAATAGTTTGAGTAAAACTTGGTTCATCTTTTGAGCAATGCAGTTGACAATTTGACCCTTCAGTTTGGAAACAGTAATGTGTATTTTATTGTTGGGTTGGGATTATTTTTGTAATGTGTAGGCAACTTATGGGAATGCAGCAGCTATCTAAATTAGCCTGGGTGTGCAATGTTACAGGTGTGATGCAAGCATCTGGAGGTAGCAAGTTAGAAAAGCGTTACAGTCCAAGCTTTCGAGAAGATTCCCTCAGGGGGAAAACTGCTGCAAAGAGGAAACGTGATGATGTTTTCAAGTAAGTGTAAAGAGTATTCTTGTTTTAATTTTATTTAGTGATTTACAATTTATAATTGTAACCATTCTTTGACATAAAAAAATATGTATAAAAAATTATTTATATGGAAATGGTATTGCATTTAACATTATATAACTCATATTCTTCCATTTTTACAGGTTAAAAGTTCATAGAAATAATAGTCCTGTAGATTCTGGAAAATGCATTTCCCAGTTGGACAATGCAAGTAAACAACGTATCCTTTCATATTGATGTATATTGTAAATACATTGAAAATGTTTCAAAAAAGAAAATTTTAAAAATTCTATACATGCAGATATAAATTAGAAAGATAATTATATATTTGTCTCTGTGGCATATTTAATTATGAAAAGTGTTATTTGATGCTTCCAATGTAAAAACAAATTATGATTTAATTTGGCAAGATTACCTATTTTATAGCTTTTGGCTTAAAATATTACTAAAATATTGTGCATAATTTTGTAAAGACAAATCAACTGTGCTTCCTAGGTTATTTTGTGTGTTTGCTCAGTTCAGCTTTGAAGTTTATTCTTAACCAGCATAAGATTTCCTTCTTTTGGAAAATGTGACATCACACTACCAACAACCATGTATTTTAGACTTGAAGATGGGAACACGCCAACATGGTGATGATGCATCAGCTGAGAAGAAGAGCAAGCAGATAGCTAAATGTGCAGCAAGTACTTCGGCATCATTAGGGGTTAGGTTATGTGGAATGCAGGTCAGTCCTTTAGCTTACATCCAAATGTTTCTCATCATCAACCACATTCTGTTAGTTACTAGATCTCTATCTTTTTTAATAGGTATATCAAGTTGATGCTGGTCACTATGTAAAAAGAGACAAATATTGGGGCCGTGAACTTGATGAAGAGGGGTTTAAAGGTGCCCTTTACAGTTTCTTTCACAATGGTTTTCAATTGAGAAGCAGCATCATTAGAAGAGTTATTTCTAAGTTAGAAGAATTGAGAAGAGCAATTGAGAGACAAAGTAGTTATCGTTTCTACTCCTGGTAAGTCATATTATGTTAAATTATACATTTGACAATTAGCCTTTTCATTTTTTTAAAATAGCTGAGCAACTGTCTCATTTCAAACTTTATGATATTGTAAATCTGAACCATTTTGACCATTTCATTTTCATTCACACATTTTATAGATAATGCATATAACTGTATTCCAGGTATTCTAATTACCTATATAATCATATATTTTTCATAATTATAATTTTACTTGTTATTTAATATTTGTTATGCTTTTGTTAATATATTTGTTTTAAACTGTCACTGGGAACAATCCCAATTGCAGCTAATAATATTCATAAATACATACATTCATAATGCCATTAAAACTAGTCTTTTAAACTAACCATTAATTTTCTTCTAAAATTCTTAAAATATACACTTAACGACTAGAGTCTATTGAGTGTTGCCTTCCATATTTTTCTGGTCTGAGTACAATTCATTCAGACACTGTGCTCTTCTTCTGTACACTGCACATTATGCAAGATCTGCTGGTTTTCTTCTTTTTAATCTTCTGGTACAGTGTTGATTTTCCAGACGTTGTCAGACCATTATGTTGATTTTTATTTATTTTATTTATTCTTTTATGGTTTGAAACCGGAGATCCCTATGGATGTCTGTATTTTGGGTATACCATACACTTTATTCTGAAAAGTTTTGATGCACTTAATGTTTGTGTCACAGACACAGATCCAAAGGCGAATACTGTATAGCCATGTTAGTTTTAATATTTGTTGTAAATCAGTAGTTTGTAGGTAATTGAAAGTTTGCAATGTCTTCCAATTAGCCAATATTTATATTTTATTATAAAAATTCAGTTGTTGATTTTTTTCTTAACATACTCTTCCACCTAAGTTTAGTGTCTAGTCATGCCTATATACTTAGCGTTGTTCTCATAGGGACAATTAGATTGATAGAAAATATTGTGATTCTGAATTCATAACTGATTTTACTTTCTTCTCTTCTCAGTCCAATCCTTTAATTTGATGTTATCATTATTGAGTATTATGATTTGCAACCAACACATTAATTGAAAATTGATTTTTGTGTCTTATAAACATTCATTTCTAAACTTTCCAGTTCTCTTCTGATCGTATATGAAGGATGTGAATGGGACTGTTTTCCTGATAGTGATGAAGGCACGCAAGGATCTGAGGATTGTAGTAGCTTGGATACAGTTCCGTGTGAAAGCAGCAGTGAGGCCAGTTGCTCAAGTTCATCCTGTGAGCCCTTGGGGTTGGAGGCGCATAGCAGAGGTTTTGGTGAAGCAGCAGCTCGTGGCAGCATACAGAGATTTGTCCCCATATCAGAAGAAACTGTTTTCCCTGATAGTACTGATGATAAAAGAGTGAGATTAAGCCAGAATTCACGAGTCGATGTGAGAGTGATTGATTTTGCACACACAACTTTTGGACGGAAACAAGGGAATACTGTTCATCATGGACCAGATTCTGGTTTCATTACTGGGCTGGATAGTTTGAGGCGACTTTTATCGGAGATACTTTCGGAAATATAATGTGTTGATATTTATGCAGAATCAGTGAAAATATTTAAGAGTGATTAAATATGTGCTGAAAATTTATGGATATTGCTATTGAGACTTCTTTTATTTCAGAACTTTCATGTCCACCAAATAGAATAAATTTCAGTCTCTATGCAATAAATTAATGATAGAACAGATATGAAGTATCCAAAGGAATTATTTGGAAATAAATAGAATTAATAAACATTCCAACTACTTTGCTTTATAACTTTAAGAATATTCAGGTAAACATAATTTTAAAATATTTTTAAAATGAATGAATCAAAATTAGAAGTTTTGAAATTGGTAATAATCAGATACACAAAATACAATAAATCTGCCTTTTATAATGTGAATATATATATTGAGAAACTGCAATGTGCGGTTTTCATTTGAACACTTTTGTTGTCAAGTGTATGTAACGTGTGAAATACGAAGAATGAATTAAGTGAAGAGAAAAAAATACATTTAATATGTGAAACTTTGCCCTTCAATTTAAATACAAGGGAATAAGGTTTCAGGACTGCAATTTATGTAAATAATACATACATAGTAAACTAATTTCATTTATTTGTTTGTGGGAGAAGTATAATGTTCCTCATTAAATGTATATTAACTTATATAAAATTATTTTTATGTAAATATTGTATTGTAACTGTTTGTACCTAGAGGAGAGGAAGCAAATTACTACTGTTTAATACTAGATGTGAAAATTTTATGGAAATATATTCCAGTATCTCTTTTTTGTTCTTGTAGAACACATATTTATATTATATGTTGTTGAAAAAAATAACATTATATTTTGCAAATTTCAGTGTGGTATAAAGGAAAGTACAAATAAGTTAATGTTTGTGTATAAAAATATATTACATACCTATATAATGAAGGTAATTCATTTTGACCTGATAATCTTCTGCCCAATTATGAGATTATATGAATAAACTCCTTAATTTCTGTAACATCACATCCAATATAAATACATCAAACGATTTATTTTAGACTCTTTAACAATTTACAATACAGCATGGCTAGTATTTTTTTAAAAAAATAACACATGTACAAATATTAGGTTGTCTCAAAGTTTACCTGTTTGAGACTGTGAATCTATCAAACAAATTTGACTTTTGTACCTGAATGTATTCCATTTTCCTTCTACGATTGTTTCACCACTTCCTTTTATCTTGACAGTAATATTTTCAAATGATTTCTTCTTATCTGTTGCAAATAAGAATTAGTTACTAGTAAGTGATTGTGATATACTGATTCTTCCTATTCTTTATTAATTTACAAATATATTTTGGGCCAGAACACCCTTTTTAAGACCTATAAAAATACATTTTAGCTCTTGTACACAAATAAAATGTCTTCCTACCTTAGGCATATGACGCATTTGCTTTATTTTGTTGACTAAAATTTTAATATTCGGGTGGTACAAAAAACTAAGGAAATTAAATTATCTTTTTGTTAACGCTAAAATTTGCTTTCTCTCTAAACTACCCAGAACTTTGCTTAACATTTTTGAAACTCTTATGTACTTTAAATAAATACCATAGGCATATTTTTACACATTCAATGACATAAACACACACTTGTGCTGAAAGCTTGGTAATATTTAGAAGATTTCACATGTCACTTTTATTCTTTAAATATTTTTGCAGGTGTATTCAACTTTTTAACTGTAAACGCACATACATGCTTTACTAAGATTATTTTTTCATTCAATAATTTTAATAAAACAGCTGTTAATCTAGTTTCTTTTAAAGTTTCATTAGTTCTAAATGTAATTTGTACTGCAATATTTGTCAAATTTTAACTGAGTAAGGCACTTGTAGATATTATTGCTCCCCCAATAATTATGCAATAACAGTATGAAAAACTGAGCAATATGTAAATATATCCACTTTGACATTAAAGTCATCATCATTTTAAAAATTGCATATGTAAATACTGAAAGAAAGTATTGCTGGAAGTATTTTATATTGCTGGATTTATTAATGTTCATATTTATATTCTTGTTGTGTGTTAATTGGTTCCTGGCACATCCAACCATTTTTCACTGTAATATGGATCCATCTGTGAAAAAATATTCATTATATATATATATATACTTACATATATACAAAATATTTCAGAAATTTTAATTTCTCACCATATGAATTTTCAAGCATTACATTGCATCAAAGCCACTATATCATCAAAGATTGAAGTCTTTCCCAGTTTAATTGTTCGATAAACAGTTCTCGGTTTTCACACAGGTATAGCATATTTAAACGTTTAAATATGCTACACCTGTGTGAAAACCGAGAACTGTTTATCACACTATATCATCATTTATATATCCAGGAAATAGCATTAAATTGCATTTTAAAGAACAAAATTGGTGGTTAATTATCAAGGGCTAAAAAGTGGCAATTTTAACTAAGAATGCAAATCAGCTGTACAAAGCAAGATCTTAATAATAAGAAAGTTATAGACAAATAAGTGATAATATAAATACCACACAATGTTACTGGGATCCTTGTCCCTTTCTTCAGGTGCTAAGAAGAGCCCAAAGCAACACACTGCACTCATCAGTTGACAAAACTCAAAAGTATTGTATTTGGCTATCTTTCTTATTTTTATATTTCAATCATACATAAATTTTATAATTTTTCATTACAGCAAGATCTTGTCTTGTGTTTGGCAAAATTATTTTCCTACTCCGACATAAACAATTGTGATGTTTTTATGGTTTAGTGCTGTATGTTACTTAATTCTTTAAGATCCTTGTCATATTGTAAATGAGACAAGATTGATGGTAAACCCAGCTGGCACTGGGATAAAGATTTAGCGTAAGTAAAACATTTTTGAGTTTCCAATCAGGTCAAATATTTATTAATGCATAATAGGATAGAAATCCAAGAATGTTTTATTTATAATTTACCACGGGAATGTCCGCATTCCCTTAAAAACTTTTGTGTGCATCAAGAATAGAATTCAAAAAACTTCAGAACATAACATAATTTATTCCAATTTACTATAGCATTCAAGTTGTCAATAGATTTTCTGATTTTCATTCTAATTAAGCATAGTTACATCTTCTCTGAAATTTTTGTAATTACTTAATTCTTGAGGAATTTTATAGTAAATATTTGTTTCTCATACAGCTCCAATGTTCACAAAATATAAATTATACATGTAAACTATGTGTAATTTATATTTTCTTACTGATATTTTATTTATCTCTCTTCTTCTGGACTTTCTCTAATTTTTTGTACACCATTGTTAGTTAAATTTACATTTTGTGAATTTTTCAATTGTTACATCATTTAGTATTGATAATGATTGTGTGACTTATTGTTTGTTAAAAAACCAATATTGTTATATAATTTCGAATCTGAAAGCAATATAAATGTTCTTATGTTATAAGATTAGTGAGAAAATATTCAAATAATATTTTATATAACTGTATAGAAGAACATTGGTTTCATTAATGTAATGTATCCATACAAAATAATGCACTGCACTTTTTTAGTAGAAACGGTAGGTAATTTGTAAGAAACTGTATCGTTTTTTATTACTTAAGAATGACTGAATTACATTTAATAATTTCCTTAACATGTATTACGGATATGTTATACCTCAATTTATGGTTCTAAAAATCTGTCCAAATTATTTTTTCATCATGGGAGATATAGGGACCATCCTTCATTCTTTAAATTAGATAAAGTATTCATAAAATTTATATATAAAACTGTATGTATAAGTGTGTATGAACTGTTGAGTATCTTAAATAACCCCATTCCCTTTCAGGGACCACATAATTTTAGGTACTTAAATATTTTTCAATTCATTTCTGGAATTCAGGTAAAAATTAATGATTAAATACCTTACTATTGTGGAATCATAATTCATAATAATAAATTGAATGTTTATATAAATAATTGGCTGTTATAATAGAAATTGTACAATTTGATATTGTGTTAATCCTTGCAAGAACCTTTTCTTGCTTTTGCTTACATATAAGAGGTGTTAACATACATTTTCTGATGGAACCTATTCAAGAAACAGGTGAATGTATATTGCACACTAGGATGCATAAATATATTAAATTTTCCATTTTATATGTACAAAAGTCAAATAAGATTCTGATATCTTATTGCTCAGTTCAAACACTTGATAAAATTCTTTTGTTATTATATATATTAAGAAATAAAT
The DNA here is from genome assembly GCA_037074705.1 of Zhengitettix transpicula. Classification (NCBI taxonomy): domain Eukaryota; kingdom Metazoa; phylum Arthropoda; class Insecta; order Orthoptera; family Tetrigidae; genus Zhengitettix; species Zhengitettix transpicula. The sequence goes on from CM073590.1 coordinate 224,946,734, forward strand.
GCTGGTGCTGAAATTGTCACAAAACTGTAAATCATTACTGCCCCACTTTCCTGACAAATATGCATGCACATATTTATTTAATTTATTAGGAAAGAAAGAGAGGGATAAAGTGGCTTCTCAAATATTATTTACAGATAAAACAGGTCAATGGCACGTTGACTAAGCAATTTTTACACAATCTGAATGTGTAATATAAGTTGATATTCTGGCAATAATCCTCATTGGAATGATCATTGCACAGACTTTAAAACAGTAAATCTTATTTTCTTACGATTCCTTAATGTATAATATACTCGTGCTGCTTTAGAGGTATTTTTATTTATTTAAGTTTTAACTAAAATTCTGAATTAGTTAATGTTGTCTGAAGAAGAAAAAGAAAATAGCAAAGCTAAAATATTTTTAAATTTTTGAAAAAATTAATTGTTTGCGTAAAAATTATTCAGGATGCAAAATGAACTTAATGTAGCTGTTTAAAAATAAATTAATTTTATGAAATATTATATAACAGATACATATCTTTATTCATTAGCATTTTATATTTTATGCTATATGCTTAAATATAAATATTCAACACACAGGAGTAATGAAAATGGGAGAATTATATATACACTGAGAGAAAGGTTGCCTGAGGGCCGCCCATTTTGTGGCCTGCCCCTGTAATAGAATAGGAAGATATGGAAGGGGGGGATGCGGTAGAGAATATGAGATAGAAAAGGATTAACTATAGTTCAAGGATCCTACCAGACATTCGCCTAAATTTGTTACAGGTCAAACAAAGAGAAAATGCACCCGGTAGGTCGGGTTATCCGTACGTTTTCGACGCTTTTCCAATGACTAAAGTGGGGTTTTCTGTGGGGTCGCAGCATTTCCGACTGAATGACTCGACACGATTCGGAAACTGTTTCCCGGCTTTTCCAATGGGAACATTGGACAACTCTTGCTATATGCTTTCACAAATAGAAAATACCGTAAATACCTCCTCGAGTAATATATATCTCGTGGCCTATGCATTGACCAGCTATACCATCCCTTCCTTTTCACATGTAGTTTCATTTGTTACCGTCGTTAAATAAAATTTTGAATTGTCTCATAAAGCATTTTACTTGTTAAATTTTCTGTCTGACGTATTTATTTACTCTTTTTTTTCACAGAAAAATGGAAGCCGGAGATTCCTGTAGTCTTAAGGAAAGGTACTTTTACAAACACATGACACTTTAATGTGAAGAACTCATGCTGTGTTTTATATTAGATAGCCAAATACAGACAGAATAAGTGATAATATAAATACCACACAACGTTTAAGGGATCCTTGTCCCTTTATTCAATTGCTAAGAAGAGTTTTGTCAACTGACGAGTGCAGGTTCTTCTTAGCACCTTAAACAAGGATTCGAGAAACGTTGTGTGGTATTTATGTTATCACTTATTTTGTCTGTACTTGGCTATATTTCTTATTATTTAGATTTAAAGTTCGACAGCCTTATCTGCTGCAACTCATAGGTAACAATGAAATGTGGCCGACAACAATACATTGTCGGCTGCATCTCTTTTTATATCGTTTAATAATACTTTGAGGTTTTAAATTTCATTATTATATTTTGTCTCAAATATTAAATTAACAAAGTATCAAAAGTTTTGTTAAAATTTTTGGTTTCAGATTTTACATTTGAAGCTGTTGGAGTGGAACGGACGTGTCACATCTCTTTCTTGGTAAATATCTACATCTAAATTTATTTCTTTTTCGAATCAAAAATTTTTAGAGACTTTTGTATCATAATATAGTAATGAAACTTAAAATTTTAATAAAGTAACAATAGATACAGGCAACAATACATTGATCTAGACATAGCATTAAGGATTTTCATAACAATGCCTGCAACAACAAGTTCCTGCGAACGTTCCGTCAGAAAATTTAAACTTGTAAAATCGTGCGTTCTTCTATTGGACAAGAGCGATTAACAACCATGGCTATAATATCAATTGAGAAAGATATTGCCAAAACATTAAATTATGACTGTGATCAAAATGTTAGGTGAAATTGTCATTTAAAACTCCCGGGTATTAGGAAGGCAGGTAATTTTTTCCCCTAGGTTGGTGGGACTGTCTATAATATTTTCCAAGCGTCTGATTGTTAAAAGGTTTAATTATCTCCGAGTTACACGTGTTTTTGTAAACAACCAAAAGTGAATTTTTCCATTTTTGCAATGGCTGATTTTGTTGAGCATCAAATTTTGTTTGCGGAACGAATATTCTTGTGCGGACACGTTGAAAATGTTGCGGAAGCCCTTTGGTGATCAAACTAGGCACAAAAAAACGTTTATAAGTGGTACAACGAGTTCAAAGACGGCCGAGAACGCGTTGAAGACGAACCGCGCTCTGGACGACCATCAACGTCTACCGACGAGGGCCACGTCCAAAAAATCAAAGATTTGGTGCTTGAAAATCGTCGATGGACAATTAGAGATCTCGCTGATAGTCTTGGAATATCATTTGGCTCAGCCCAAACCATTTTGAAGAATGTTTTGTGTCTCAAACGCGTCAAGTCCCGATTGGTGCCAAAATCGCTCATTTTTTTTTGGAAAAAAAGCGTTGCGTTGATGTGTGTGAAACTTTGCTGTCTGACTATCAGGACCACTTGAAATGCATCATTACTGGAGACGAGACTTGGATTTTCGCATATGAGCCTGTGGCGGTGCACGACCTGGCGTTTCCATTCGGCGTGCTGGACCAACTGGGTGACGTTTTCCTGTCGCGCTTCGTTTTCGCTAGGACCGACGCCCCACTGGCCCGGCGCGTCGTCTTCTTGGATACCCCCAGCGTCTTTGAAACCGCCGGCCAATCCAGCGAATATCAAGGTCACGTTGACAGTTTTCTTTGATTATCGTGGTGTGGTGCACTATGAATTCCTTCTGCCGGGCCAAACTGTCAACAAAGAATATTATTTGAGCGTTATGCGTCGTTTGCGTGAATCTATTCGTCTGAAAAATGCACCATGTCATACTGCATTGGTTCTTCGCGACTTTTTTTTGCCAAAAAGCTCGAATCATATCGTTCTGCAACCACCGTATTCGCCTGATTTGGCTCCGTGCGACTTCTGGCTATTCAGCAAACTCAAAAGGCCAATGCGGGGACGCCGTTTTGACACGATTGAGGAGATAAAAACCGAATCGAAGAAGGTCTTGAAGGCTATACCGGAAAAAGACTATTACGACTGTTTCGAGGACTGGAAAAAGCGTTGGAAAAATTGCGTTTTATCGGATGGGGATTACTTTGAAGGGGATGAAATTGATTTGGAAGAATAAATAAATAATTTATATTTTATAAATAAATTCACATTACTTTTTGTTCACAGTGGTAGATGTGTTTGTAAATGAAAATGCTAGAAAATTACTTTATAAAATATTCTGAACTGTTTTGTTTTTATTATATTATATACCTGTGTTTTATAGTGAATATGAATAAAATTATTTTCTTATTTAGGTTATAGATTATTTATTCATACAAATACCTTGACAAATACATTATTGTATATACAGACAACTCTGACTCTACCTGACGAGGTTAATAATATTTAATATATTTCATTTAGTAATATTTAACTTGTTACATTAAAATTTTAAATTTTTGTTATTAATGGGTTACGGGGAGGCGCAAGTTACTTGCCACAGGCGCGTCATACCCTCGTTACGACTCTGGCTTTCACAAATAGAAAATACCGTAAATACCTCCTCCAGAAATATATATCTCGCGGCGTATACACTGTCCACTTACCCCAACCCACCCTTTTCACATATAGTTCCAATTTGTTACCGTCGTTAAATATAATTTTGAATTGTCTCAGGGGTAGCATTTTACTTGTTAAATTTTGACGTTTGACGTGTTTTGCTGCTGTTTTTCACAGAAAAATGGATAGTCTGAAAGAAAGGTATTTTTACAAACACGGAGGTTGGTGACACTTTAATTTGAAGAACTCATTCTGTGTTTTATATGATCTCCTCTCTATGTGTATATGCCTAATATTGTATACTTCTCTTTATAGAAACTTATTTCAAACGCCAGCGACAATGATATTTCTTGTTTATGTAGCCCAGGGCATGTTTCATTTGGGCGAATCAACATTCACAGCTTTAAATATCTGGTTATTATGTCTATTCTATGTCTTCATATTTTAAATGTTCAAAATAATTAAATATTAAAATATCTCCTTATAGTGTAGAGGATTATCGTTGGCCAGTGTGAGGGCAAGAATTAAATCTATGATTATGTTCAAAGACACTAGGTATAGAGAAATGAATAGAGGGAAAGATAAAAATTAAGTTATTTTGATATATTTGACATGTACGAAACAGAATGGACAAAGTGTCAATTTATTCTTAATTAATATAATCTTCGTTACGAAAATTGGTAAGATGGATAAATGTTTATTACTTAGAATTTTTCCTCTCGATGCAGTCGGACGAGCTGATTCTGACAACTATGCTGCTCTTGTTTACATTTACGTTCTTAAAACACTAATATTCTTACAGTTGTAGTATTGTTATATTTATTTATTAGTTCACTGTCTGGCATTTAAACCTGAAAGGCATATTTCTTTTTTCAATTGCTTTTCATTCTGACATTCCACAATTTTCTAATATTAGTATGTGACTTATTTCACAAACCCTTATAAGAAGCTGATCTTCAGCGTTGTTGAATGAAACACGTTTCGTACAGAAAACTACGGTATATCATGATTGTGCTTAAAGTTTTATAGTTTTACTTGAACACAATGTCATTACATCCCATTTGTAACTCCTCTTTAATTTAAGTAGTTTTGAATATATAAAATAGATTTGGGGCAATTATAAATGAGAGTTTCCTGAATTTCAGAATAATGCGCCGTTAATTTTATTGTAGCTTTTACGTTGGTTGGACATATCGGTGTCGCATTGGTAAAACTATATTCGTCGTTCCAAACAGATCCACTGTAATGGTATTTTTAGTCATTGCATAAGTATCAATTTTATAATTTAATTCTTTGAAGGACTTTATTAACAAATAACAATCTGGTCTCGAAGTTTGAATTTTATAAAATCAATAAACTGATGAAATTAAACAATCTAGTTAAATCTGTCACAATCTAAAATCTCTATAACTAGGTTATTGAGCACTTTATGATTTGTTTACGTGTAGAATTACTGGAAGGTTTTTGGTACGCGCTGGTTGTTGGCAAGCAGTTGTATTTAAATACCCAGGTATTGTGATTAGGATTCTCTCGCAGGTAACCTGCGAGGGATTTTCCCTCGCAGGCAGAACCTTTTAGGAGAGATACGAAGGGGCTACCTTTGGGTATGCCTTTTCCTCTCCGTTTTTGAACTAAGGTTCCCACTAGCCGAGGCACCTCGGCCTGTTTTGAGAGTGGTATGTTCCGGGGTCACAGACCTTGGGCATACGGTAAGAGTTGTTCGCTATTCCCATTGGAATAGTCGGCCAGCTGCCTCCTAAACTGGTCGAGGCAAGGAGAAGGGAATGCTGCGTCCCCACAGCAAACTCCTCTCCTGCTATCGGAAGGGCGTGGGACAAGTACCCAATGCCCGACCTACCTGATGTAGGTTTTTCTAGGGTTTTCCCTGCATTTCTTTAGGCGAATTCCAGGTAGGATCCTTAAAATATAGCCCGGGGGCCCTAGTTAACCCTTGGCTACCTTCCTCTACCATTCCGCATCCCCCCTTTCAAATCCCTTCCTATGCTATTAAAGGGGAGTTGCCCATAGTGGATTACCCTCATGTAGCCTGTTGCCCTAAAAAAAATGGTGTCGTGTCTGCATCACTTCAACAGGATCCGCCATTGGACATTTCTACACTTAGTACTACCGTCATCTCACAATTCCACATAAACACTGTCCAAATTATCGCCTCTTGTCTTGTTTTCCATCCATCTTCCTCTTAAAACTTAATAGCATCTGTTTTGCAGACATTATTTTCAACTTCTGTCAATCGTGGCAATGTCGCATATTTCTTGATAGATATACCACATCTCTGCCTTTAGAGACATACTCACCTTAAATCAAATTTATCTGTAGGTTTTGTTGAAGTAGATTTGAATTTACTCAAGCGTAGGAAAACAATCGCTGAGATGGGCGTGACGGGTACGGACACAGTGCTGGACACCTTGAAGAAGTTGTACAAGAAGACGATGCTGCCTCTGGAGCGGTACATCGCGTTCCCGGCGCCGCCTATGAGTGACATCGACTTCGACGCCCTGCCGCTGGTTTTGGTGGTAGGCCAGTACTCGACGGGCAAGACGACGTTCATCAGACACATGCTGGGACGCGACTTCCCGTCGCAGCGCGTCGGTCCCGAGCCCACAACAGACCGCTTCACGGGCATCGTGGCCAGCGGCGCCGCGACGGAGGGCGTCGTTCCCGGTCTCGTGGCGGTGCACGACCCGGCGTTTCCATTCGGCGTGTTGGACCAACTGGGTGACGTTTTCCTGTCGCGCTTCGTTGTCGCTAGGACCGACGCCCCACTGGCCCGGCGCGTCGTCTTCTTGGATACCCCCGGCGTCTCTCCGCGAAGCAACGTCGTCGACGTCGCTCGCTGCCTGGCGCGCAGAGTCGACAAGGTCATCGTCATGTTCGACGCCACCAAGATGGTGCTTTGCGACCAGATGAAGCGCCTCATCGAAGTGTTCGCGGACTACGACGAGAAACTTCTCTTCGTCCTCAACAAGTCCGACTCGCTCAGCTATCATCAGCTCATGCGAGTGTACGGCGCTCTCATGTGGTCACTCAGTAAGGTAAAATACTCAAACTATATTTGCGGTTTTCCCATTTTTTTTCTTTATCCTCTCTTGTACTTTGCCACGTAGTTATCTTAAATTCTTATGAATCCTTTGAATGTGACAGGACGTATACTTTGTATATGAATCCAACTTGGAATTAACAAGTGGGTAATTAAGACAAACTTAGGTGTTAAAATAAATAACACACAACGTTTCTGTAAAACTTTCATCAGATGTTGAGCACAGTAAGAGCAACAGAAATATGTCGTTCACCCCATAAATAGGAGTAGACGGCATGACGGAGAGCACCACCAACTGTTTAAGGATTTAAAAAAAGATTAAACACTTTTTTTTAAATATATAAATCCTCTTTAAGGAATTCAATACGGTTTTATATTCCCAAGCAGGTCAAACCCCCTTTCATTTCCGATGGTAGTGCCAAAATAGATCCATGGACAACTAAGAAAGTTTCTTTCCGCCATTGCGCAATTTCTGTGCCGTTTGAGGTCTGCTAAAAACCGTCAATAACAGACAATTGTAAAAAGTAATTTATTAATTAACACGTTTGCGTCCTCATGTGAATCCTCTTCAGGTTTTTACTATATTATCAAAACATGTCGCAATTTAATAATTACTTAATAAATTACTTTCTCAAGTGGCTGTTTATCAACAAATGTATCTACACTGACATGTAACTTTATGTAATATAATAAATAATTATTGTCGGGTATAAATTTTGCATAATAGAGAATTTTGTTTGACTGCAAGCTTCTGTAAGCTGAAAGCCGTAATTGCATAACTAAAATTACCTCGGCCTTTTTAACATCTTGCAGAGTACTGCAAAACGACGTGTTATTTCCATTTAAAATAAAATCTGCCTGTCTTCCAAATAAAATATTTCAAACAGTTCGAAACCAAGGACTATTATAATGCAGATTAACGGTCTAAAAATCCAAATAAGTCCTCCAAATTTAACTAAACTGATTTATTTAACCTACGTCAATTAACATAGAAGCTTTCGGTCTTCGTAAGAGCCATCGTCATCTTCTGAAATACAAATTAATGTACATAAGTAGAGATTTTTTTTTAGGGCAACAGGCTACATGAGGGTGATCCACATTGGGCAACTACCCTTTAATAGCATAGGAAGGAATTTGAAAGGGGGGATGCGGAAGCGTAGAGGAAGGTAGCCAAGGGTTACTAGGGCCCCCGGGCTATATTTTAAGGATTCCACCCGGCATTCGCCTAAAGAAATGCAGGGAAAACCCTAGAAAAACCTGCATCGGGTAGGTCGGGCATTGTGTACTTGTCCCACGCCCTTCCGATAGCGGGAGAGGAGTTTGCTGTGGGGACGCAGCATTCCCTTCTCCGTGCCTCCACCAGTTTAGGAGGCTGCTGGCCGCTTATACCAATGGGAATAGCGAACAACTCTTACCGTATGTCAAAGGTCTGCGACCCCGGAACATACACCTCTCAAAACAGGCCGAGGTGCCTCGGCTTGTGGGAACCTTAGTTCAAAAACGGAGAGGAAAAGGCATACCCAAAGGTAGCCCCTTCGTATCTCTCCTAAAAGGTTCTGCCTGCGAGAGAAAATCCCTCGCAGGTTACCTGCGAGAGAATCCTCTCGCAGGCTTTCGATCCCATAAGTAGAGAAACACTTGTATAAATAAATTAAACTAGATACATAGTTATATAGAGAGAGAACTGAGGAAATACATACGTCATGTAGGTAACAAGCCGTTGACATTGACGTAGGTTCAATTAATCATGTAAGCGAAATTTGGCCGTCTTTATTGGTTTTTACTCTGTTAAAATGTTATTTTACATAACTATATCAAGACTCCGTACGACTCGAAAATCGTCGAGGCAGAGATGGCTCAGTATCGAGCTATTATTTGTTTGAATACAAAAATTTAACCAAATTTGCTTCCGTTCCCTTTTACAAAATATAATAAATATATTAAATAATTAATTATTGACGGACATGATGATATTGACCCGTGTTTAAACGTATAAACATTGTACAAGTGCTTTGACGTGGGCGGTGAGAGAAAATTTAATGACCGGGGTCAGCGATGAACGTCGACTACTGCGAGGCAGCTGATTGTTGTAGCCAGAAGACCCCCACACCCCACTACATTCTATTGGGACATAAAACTGAGCGGAGTCGCTCAGTCTACCTGCTCCTAGACGCTCACCGCTCGCCGCTTCTATCGTGCCCGAGGCCTTACTATGGTTTCTTATAAGGTTTGCAGAAACGCTGTGAGTTTATTTGTTTTACCCAATTTTGTCTGGTCATTGGATACTTCTCTATCTATTTGTTAATTTTAAACTTATATATATATATATATATATATATATATATATATATATATATAAATCAGCAACGGTGTGCCTGCCATGAAAACTAATATTAATTTACTTCTAAAAATCTTAATATGCTTAACGACTACAGTCTATCCAATACTGCCTTCTAGATTATAAACTTATTGAGACTTTTTATACTTACAGTAATATAATTTGGACTGTTGCAATCAACTTAATCCAGGTACGTCAATTATATACTTTCGTGTAATTTCCCGGTGTAATTATAAACTTGGCAAAGAATCGACCCAAATTAAAAGTGATACCAGAAAACCGTTACACAAGGATTTATGTCGCCGTCATCGATGAACTGCCTTAATTTTATTTTATGAAGGAAGCCGTTTGGGAAAAAAAATTAATTAGTAAATGCATTGTAAGATTTCGGGATTCAATAAAAATAACGGAATTAATTTCCAGTCTTTCTGATTAAACGCTGTTGCTAGTTGAATCCACTTAAAAGGTAAGATAAAAATGAGAGAGAGAGAGAGAGACTAAAGGAGAATTTCCAAGCACTGAGCCTAAATTTTTCTCCAAATCGATTAAGCCAACTGTTTCAAAGTAGACCCCTACAAAATATTGCTGCAAGAGGAAGACAACGGAATGTACAGCGGTATAAATAGAATAAATATGAGACATTACAGATATCTTACAGACTCTCTAAGAGTAAACCACGTAAGACGATATATTTTGCAGTAAATGTTTTGTTTGCCGTTCTGGATCCAGGCCAATTAAATTACGCCCTCATCATATTGCGTCTCGGGCGAAATATGAATTCACGTGTAACCAAAGCACGTGGGAAACCATATTCATGTATAAACTGTAGCGGTACAAATCAGTTCGGGTTAATTCGTTAAAATTATGAAATTGAGGTATAGTGAATTATGAATAAAAAAAATATGAGTGAATCTCATAGTCTTTAAAACTACATTTAAATCAATAATTAATATTTCATACAACTGTGTTATTTATGATTTTGTATTGATTAATGAAGGACTATTAAACATCCTCTACTGGTTTGATGCTAATCTTGCTCTGCTATCATCTTTTACCAACCCCGAATATAATAATTTGTATAGTGTCAAAATCAATATTCTAGACTAGCCCTCTTCCGTTCTTCCTATACCGTCGATTGGTATCAACGTCTGTCTCATCGTCTTGTCAGAATACTCCAAGAAACTGGAAAATAGCTTCTGAAGAGTCTCTTATTATTTATTTTATCTGTTCTTTAACTATCACTTGAAGCATCTCAATCTTACTAGTTTCCTCAGTTCTGAGTTTGCTTATTGTAATTTTGGAAACCACTCCGGTAATCTTAATTAATCTTTGGAATATAGAAGGTTGTTCGTGTTGACTTGTTTTCTTTGACTGGTCCATCATGGATGTATTTCTCTCAAAAGTACAGTAATTCCTCCACACCATCAGAAACAGCTTTAATATAAATCAATAATAACCATTCAAAATTTTGCATATTTTGCTGCTCACGTTTGTATTATTTTCTGTGTTCAGGTTGTCCGTTCTCCGGAGACGAGGAAGGTTTTTGTAGGCTCTTTCTGGGAGCGTCCCCTACACTACGACGCCTGCCGCTCACTGCTGGAGTCCGAGGAGCGTGACCTCTCGACCGAGATCGAGAATTTGCCGCAGAGCGCCGCAATGCGCAAACTCGACACCTTCGTGGCCAGAGCCCGCGAGGTGCAGGTGTACGCCAAGGCCGCGTCGGTGCTGCGCCCGCGCCACTTCAGCGCCAGACGCCCCTGTCTCGACGTCGCCTTCTCGCAACTGCGACGCCTGTTGCCGCACGTGCCGCCGGCGGACTTCCCCGACCTCGCCGCGGTGAGGCGCAACCGCAACCTGCGGAAGCCACGCTCCGCGCTGCTGTCCGCACTCGACGCCATGCTGGCCCACGACGTCCCCAACCTCGTCGCTGAAATGCAACCGTCGCCCTGCGTCTCCGCCACGACGAGCCACAGATGGGACAACTACGATCAAGGATGTGACAGTCGGCCGTACTACGCCCTGTTCAAGTCTCTGAAACCAATCGCGGGGAAAGTGTCCGGCGCCGCGGCCAAATACGAGATGATCAAGTCCAAGTTACCCAACTCGTGTTTGAGAAAGATCTGGAAACTCGCGGACGCCGACAAGGATGGCTTGTTGGACATAACGGAGTTCACAGTGGCGATGCAACTTATAGAATTAAAAGTGGCTGGATTCGACCTTCCCTACGAGGTTTCATCCGAAGTTTTCTGTTCGACGGCCAACCAGCCTTCTTCATTTCGCCCCAGGTCTGCCCATCCGTCTCTGATGACCAATACTTGGAAAGATAGACGAGAGGCAACGTCTAAACAGATCCTCAACGACGTTACGGAACTCCTGGAACGAAGCCTCACGACGCCCTCTTGTCGCATACCGCTCGGTGGTTCCTCAGCCTCACTTGGTCACGATGCTTATAGGAAGTCTCAGTCGTACGAAAAAATCAATTTCTCGTCGGAGATTGACCAGAACGAATCGAAAGTCTTAGAGGCTTATTGTGGTGACAAAAATGAACCACAGAAGACAAGTTCGGATACACATTCCAAGTCGTCAGGCGCCAAGTCATGCTTAACGACGATTGAGGAGGATGCGAATTGTCAAGAAGACTTACCAAGGTCGACAGTGGCTGTACCTGCCTGTGGAGAGAATATTCAACACATACGGAACACGGAAATGAACTCAGCGTCTATACCCTACTGTCCAACGACTTCCGATTACGACGAGCAACTCAACTGCTCAACACATTCATCGACGACGTTACAATTTACAGACTGCTGCAAAAACGAGGATTGGTCTTCTGACCCAGTTATCGGTGACAATGCTCCGAAGCTTCACGATTCCACGACGTATGCCGAAACCGATCTATATGAGCCTCTCGACGAAATACGCGAAAATCGGAGAGGCCCAACCGAAATGTTTGTGGATTTAAAGGATGCTAATTGTGATGAGAGTCTATATACAGGGCAATCGGCCGCACATGAAACAGTACATGGAATATTGTCCTCATCGAAATTTATACAGTCGTCGTGCGTAAACGACAATTTCTCTCCTCACAGAAGTGATACGAGGGAAGGAAATGAATATACCAAAAATAATAATGACATTAGTGTCTCATGTTTAGAATTCGGTGCCGAGGAGGTAAAATCAGAAAATCCGTGCTCTACTTATTCGAATGAAATGCGTTCGAGCTCACTAAAAGGTGGAATCGCAAATTACAATTCGGATAATGAAAGGTCTGCTTTGCTGGATCGGTGTTCAATTCAGAAATGGCCGGCCTCGTCGGATGATTTCTGCGAACAACGGGAACCATTCTACGACATCACCAACACAGATGATCCGCGAAACAAGCACTGTGTGCTTCCGGCAGACGTGATAGGTTCAGAAATCACAGGTGCGATTAGCGGAGGGAAAACAGATCTGAGGTGCAGGAGTGCAGAAGTACAGTCAGGAAACAGGGACAGAGATGTCGAAATTAGCCCAACGCTCTCATCGTGTCTCCACGATAATTTACTGCGTGTAAGGTTCAAGCAAAATGAATACGCTTGCAAATGCGAGGACTGTAGTAACTTCTCCAAGATCCCAGGGTCTGCTTGCTCTTCCGAGACGAATAAATCTCCTCCACTCGCGTTTCAATACGATCGAGGATTTTCAAGAAAAGGAGATGAGTCGGCACGGAAACTACATCGCGAATGTGAAGTCGGATTAGAATCCCTGTGGCGAGCACATGAAAGCTCTAAAAGTTCGCAGTTGGCGTTCGGAATCAGGAATAATGATATTAACGATAGTTTCAGGAAAGTTTCAGGTTGTCAGCCGAAAGTAAAGTCTGGAGAGGAACTTACTGGAGAGACCGAAAGACCTCAGGTTCCGTATCCTTGCGTTGTCGCTGATGCCGTGCCGGAAAGGGAGAATTTCACCAATGAAAGTATGAATGGGATTTCATGGGAAGAAACGGCTTGTGGGCGGAGATTGCCAGCTGGGTCCTCCCTGAATGGGTCGGAACGTGACATCCTGCCGGGAAGTGAACCTAATCTGGCAACTGGTACCACAGGTGATTACTACAAATCTCCACTGCATCAAAGGAAATGGTGGACAGAACCACGGAAACGAATAAGTAACTTGTGTTCAGAATACGAGGTTCCAGAGTATAATTGCGAGAAAGCCGACAAATATAAGCCAAAACACAACTCTGACGGGATTCTAACAGGAAGTCAGGAAGTAGGTGACGATCGTGAGGAAGACGCAGATTTCAACGAAAGGCGTCAATGTAATGAACATGAAAAGAGTAACCTGACACAATTCAACCGGGCAACTCAGATTTTTGGATCCATGAAACCACGTTTCGGAATAATGTCCGACTCAGAGAATGACACACGAGGACTTGCGTCGTACTTGAATGAAAACGATAGCCTTATTTCGCCGTCAATAATTCTGCGTCAAGAGCGAGACAACACCAGGAATCTTAAAACTAATGCAGCTATTGCGACGGAAACGGTGACGAAGTTTCACGACGACGACAACGGAGGCGGTACAAGTTCGTCCACGTCGGAACGACAGTCTTGGTCGGGTGAGGTCAATGCAGCAGCGAACCGCAGCCGCCATCCAAAACGCGTGCTCTTGTCTGCAGCGGAGGAAAGTTTCGTCAAAAATTCTGACTTCTACCGATTTGTCGATGGGGTGTATCTATCGGATACTAACGACGCCCATCCATATGTGTCTTCCTCCGACACATTGCACAAAAGTTCGTACGGAGAGACCTCGTCGATGTCTCCCATCAGGGTCAACAACTTGGGTTTGACCGCATTATCATCCGCAAGCCCTTCTAACTCGAGGCACTCTGACGGAGACGATTTCAACTCGAGTTATCGAGAACCTCTCTTTTGGCGTTCTTCAAAAGAAAATTGTGGCTGCAGCGATGCGAAGGAGAACCGACAACGCGATAGCGAGGAGTTGAGTAGTTCCAGGGCGAGCGGAAATGGCGACACGAGTGTCGAGAAAGTGTGTCCGGAGCGGGATTTCAGTGATTACAATCAGTATAGACAAGACGAAGGACAGTAAATCTATTTAAGTACTCAAGATAATAAAGAAATCGTAGTAACTTTTGTCAGAATGACACTCAATCCTTTAGAGATCTTGTAAATTTTTGTGTATTTAATAATGTGCGTTTGAAAAAGTTGATAAGACAAATGTGTTACTGGAATAACTAAGAAAGGGAATCATTTTATTGTCCTGTTTATTCTCGTACCTTTCAAGTTGTTGTGCACAATAACTTTACTTAGAACTTTCAGATGATTTAAGAAGAATTGAAAATGAAATTAATGGTTTAAACTGAAGCCATGCTTTTGATTTGCAAACAATTAATACAAATATTACTTTCATTGATAGACATATATGATGAATGTTAACAGCTTTTATATAACCTTATACGGAGGAGTAAGGGACTCAATATTCCCTTTTTAAAATTTTTTTACTTTGACACCACGGAGTTGAACGCGGCCATCTCATTCATGCAAGAACAGAAACATTATGTACGATCGTCGTTCTTTACTTAATGATTCAATAAATATATGGCTTTATATTCTATACAAGAGTCACTTGTTCAACAGATTAAAACTTCCTATTTGAGATCTTTATGAAGAAATTTTCTTGGGAAAAATGAGAAAATATTTATAAATAAATTAGAAAAGACTGATTTGCACTGGTAGAAACCCATGTTACTCCTAGAAGATTCAGTAAAATAGAATCTTCTGAAGAATCTTTAATCTGTAAAACTTTTACGTCGACTGTTTACCTGTTTCATCTCACTTAAAGAATTGCCTATATTTTTTAAAAAATAATAATTTTTTATCTCCGAAGTAGCGCAAATAAAAATTTAATTTATTTAGTAGCATAACGTGAAAAGGTCCGTAGCTAAGCTGAGCACGGGGACGTTCGTTGGCTTGCACATTACTACAGTTGTTAGCCGTACAAACTGGTGGATGCTCATGTGCTGCAGCACATAATTAACTTAAGGAATAATGAGTTTTTCAACTTTCAGAACCTCAATTATAATTATGTTTTTAACAGTGTGAATTTCTGCTTTGATTTATAAGACTTTAAACTGCTCTTGTGTTTCTTAAGCACCCGAAGAAAGGCCCAAGGTTCCCAGAAAAGATGTGGTATCTATATATTATTTTAATACACTTAACAGGTATGTCGATAACAGTCATTTCGGTAGCAATATGTGCGCAACCCTCAATCTAGAAAGTTATGCTTATCTAAATTTTCACATAATAAATTGAATGCAATTCTATAGAAATTATATTTTTACATAATTCTATTATAAATTACAATATGAGTAAGATTTTATTTTCTTAATTTTCCCTAGTTTACGAATTTAACTGAAATGTACTCCAGAAGCGGTTCGAATTGCGGATGAAACGTTGTGTTTGTTAAATTATAATGTTTGAAATTTGATTATAAATTTTCTGATGAACATTTATTTAAAAAGAAGTCGGATTAATATAATTGTTAACATCATATATATATATATATATAGTTTGTATAATGTTTACAGAAGTATATTAAAAATCGGAAAGATGAATGATATTTTAAGAATGCAATTTATTTTTGCAGCAATTGTTATCTTTCACTGCGTAGTATCTTTGCCTTATGATATGTTCGTTCTATTGAAGTACTTTGCTTAATCAACGATATTACAACGATTTTCAGAAACCTCACAACTCTCAAAGAATATCTTTGACTGGTTGGGTGTGAGGGATAGGTCTCCGAAATGAGAGAATTATTTTGATTTTGATTATTACATTACGTGTTTTTCTTTCGTATTTTATGAAAATTTACTTTAGTATTTTCTTACATTGATTTAAAGGTTTTATTTATTCAATGTTTAGCGAAGTAACCAATGCCAACTTCGCGTGTCAGTGAGATTAATCACATGTATGAATGATTTATTGTAGTATTTTGTTATATTTTGCTCATAATGTCCCTTTACGCAGGGAAAGGGTTTACGGAAGGAACTGGAAATCCAAAACCATGTGGTAAGGTTCCGCACTCATTAGCAAATGTTGAAAGTAGGTTAAAATATTTTAAGTGATAATAATGGTTTTCCCCTTACATTAATGATAACATGTTATACAGTATTTTTGATAATTTGTCGTGTTGATAATATTTACCTTTATGAAAATACAATGTTTTTTATGTGGTAGGTCCAGTTCCGGACAAAACCAAAGAATGGCAAATGGAATTATTGATGGAAAAACTTAGGTCAAAATCCAGCCAATTCAAATCAATTGTAGAATGTGCAAAAGCATTAAGGATGGCCCTTTTGGTAAGTTTTTAATTTTGCAATTTTTCTATTTTGATAAAATATATGCCACTTATGCTTCTCATATTTTTACAATAATAAAGTGAAATTAGTTTTAATAATACTAACATCCCAATATATTACTTTTTCAAAAGCATTGCCATTTGAGTACTGATAGAAAACTATGTAATGAATTAATTACCTTGTTGATTCCTAAAATAACTTTTCGATAATTGCAAGTTAATAGTTTTGTGCTTTTATTTTGGAAACCAGTTTGTTATGATTACAAATTGTTATGGCTCCAAGTGTAAGAGTTTTAACATTGTGGGCCTTATATTATGTACTTAATTTAAGCTTTAATTTATCATAATTGTTTTTTGATGTTTTTTCGTGAGCTCACCCAAAAATGCCAATCTATATAATTTTTCTGGTTACTCCTGCATAATTTATTTTATGAATATTTTTAGTGAGGTCATATTTCATTATTAACAGGAAAAACGATATCCAGTTGACAGTGTTGAAAGAAGCCAACTACAAAAATGTCTTGACACATTACAACATTCCATCAAGGTAACATCATTGCAGGGTATGGTGGAGAGGCTTGAGAGTGTTTCTCGGCAATTGGGGTGAGTTAAAGTTTTTTATTAATGCTATAATGTCGATTCTTTCGGCAGTGAATTCTAGATTATTTTCACATTTCACTACGTTTATAATTATTGTGATTCCAATTTTATGTTCACATGTTTACAGTCTATATTTTCTCAATTTCATTCATTATTTGGTCTCAATTGGTATTTAAGATAATACAATTATTAATTTACTAAATTAATGATTTTTTCACTTTTATTTAAAGGTTGAAGTTTATGTCTGGGCAGTCTGGATTTGATTGGTTCATTTCATCAGATATGTTTTATTTAGAAATAGTTTTGGAACCATCAGGAGGGGTTAAGGAAGTGAAGATACATCATGAAGGAAAAGTTGAGCAACAGGTAAGAATATTCTTAAAATGAAAAATACATGTCTGTTTTTAAAATTAATAATAAGATAAAATAGCCAAATATAGACAAAAGAAGTGATATAAATTCCACACAATGTTTCTGGAAACCTTGTTCCTTTCTTCAGGTGCTAAGAAAACTAAAAACGCAAGAACCTAAAGCAACACAACTGCACATTACAGTTGATATATATATATAATGGAAGCTCCTAATACTTCATTCCCTCTACTCTATCCATTCCTCCACTAATCAACTAATTGTCCACAATAAGACTGTCTATATTTGCCTGGTCAGGAACTTGACCCAGTGGCCCAGATGGTTAAGGTGTCTGTGTACTGAGCAGAATACGTGGGTTCAAATCCTACCTGGGTCAAATATTTTCAGTCTTTCTGTCTTCTTCCATCCTTCTCTCTGCTTTGAACATATGCTTTTCTATGTGCGTAATTCTTCGGCTGAGCATATGTATTCACATAAAGCGTAATCCTATTTCTTCTATTTATTTCTATCCTTCCTCAATATCTATATATATCTATATATCTATATATATATATAATTGCAATATTGGTATGGAAAGGACAGAGAGATAGGTTGTGGCTTACCTGAAAGTGAAGTGCGGTGTCGCCATAAGGATCTGAAGGTTATTCTTCAAATTTTTGGAGGCTCTCAGCCTCCTTCTTCAGGAAGGAGTGTTACACCATTCCGTGCGGACTGAATTATAATAGTAAGGCAGTCCACAGCCGGCCGGTGCACGGAATGGTGTAACACTCCTTCCTGAAGAAGGAGGCTGAGAGCCTCCGAAAATTTGAAGAACAACCTTCAGTTCCTTATGGCGACACCGCACTTCACTTTCTGGTAAGCCACAACCTATCTCTCTGTCCTTTCCATACCAATATTGCAATTATTTTTGACAATGTCACATCCTTACTATTATAATATATATATATATATATATATATATATATATATATATATATATATATATATATATATATGTGTGTGTGTGTGTATAGTATCCATTTTCATGTCATTTTTTTGGTACTTAATACTATACTATACATGATCCTACTTTTACACCTTTAATAGTTGACAAGTGAAGTCTTGTATCCTTTGGCTTGTTTTTAAATATTTGTTAGTACTTGTTTAAAAGTTGTAATGTGCAGTTGTGTAATGCTTTTTTGCTGAGGAAAATAAGTCCCAAGATGCACAGACTCAAATGTACCATAAAAATGCACAAAGACTGACAATTTGTATCAAATTGACGTTAATTTAGTCAATATAGTTTGTATGTCATGTAACTTTTATCTCATTGTCTTGTAAATTTTCACTATATATTGGGATAGAATATTAGATCTTAAGTTAACGTTGCATAAATATATTAAAACTATATAATTGTTCTTTCATTACATTAAGAATAAAAAAGAGTATAGCAATGTATTGAGTAGAAAATTTTCTAAAAAATTCCCAAAGTAGGCTCAATTATATCATCAATAAATTGCAGGAAATTTGCTTTATGGTCACTTCATTCATTTATTATTGAAGTTCTTTGGAATTATACATGCATTAAGTATTTTAATTTTGCAGAGTTGTGAAGAATTGGTTTCATGTTTGTCTCGGGGTGACTTTGCTGACTTTACGGCACAACTTGAAGGACTTGTTTCAATATACCAACTAAATGCTGAGAAGAAAGTCAAGTGTAAAGCTTTCAGTGCCCTGCAGAGTCTTGAGACAGATTTAGGAGCATTAGCACAATTGCAAACCTTTATTAAGGAACCATTTAACCTTGTACACAAGTCACCAGTTGGAATCTTGGAACGAAGGAGAGGTGGTAAGTGTAGTCTAATTGAATTACATTTTTTGAGATAGGCAGTGACTGACTTATCTTATATTGTAGTTAGCGTTGCAAGGCTAGGGAATAATGAACATATCAAATTTTCAATGACCTAAACCCCTTTCTCTGGACAGAATATGACTGCATATCTTGCTGGCCAGTTACACAATATGCAGTACTGTTCTGTCCTGAGGCAATGTTAACTATCAATGTAAGGTAAATCAGTCTCTCTCTTTACTATAAAGGTGAATTAACTAATTGACAATGTAACATCAACCTTAGTTGCTTACCTGTACGTATATGAGCAAGTAAAGATATGAAATTGTCAAAATAAAAATAATTAATTAGGGAAGGAAAGAGAGATTGTATTTGGCTTACATAAAACTGAGGGCTGGTCTTGTCATTTCCAACACGAGGACACTTTTCAAATTTTCAGTAATATTTAATAGTTGTACTTTAATACCTCTGTGAATCGAACAGTCTGATTTCTCTAAAGTACTTGTGTAATTACTATTGTAAACTTGTTTTGCTTAGGATTGTCTCCTTATGTTTTGCCTCCACTGTATATGCCAAATTATATTATGTATATTGAAAAATGATAGTTGTCTTATAAAATTTAAATTATGCAATCTGAGAGATCCGCAAGCAACATGGCAGGAGGCTTGTGAGTAATTGAGTCAAACATGAGACTCTGAAAATGTTGTATCTCAAGGCTCCTTCATTTGATCTATTGAGGAGCAATTAATTAATTAAGAAAAACAATTAGAATTTAAATTACAATTTGATTGACAAAGATTAAATTACAATTTTATCTCTTCCTGTTCAGTTGCAAGAATCTACTACCATTGATTGTTGCTATTATTCAAACTCTCATGTTAATATTACTTAAATTATAAAAGTTCTGGAAATTAAATTTTAAAGCTGGCAAAAAATTAATTTCAAGGCGTCCTTGAGGAGGACTGCCAAACACTGGAACCAACAATGTCTCACCACTAATCAAATGGCGAATGTAGGGAATGGGAGGGCTTAACTGAACTCTGGCATGGTGTTCCCCCAATGTCCAGCTAGCTGCCTTGGAGACTCTGCTGTAGGTAGCTGGTTCAAGGTTCAGGTCCCATAGCATTTTCTGTAAGCCGTCTGGTTCCTCGGCTCCGGGCTTGTACCCTAGAGATGTGTCCTTGCTTGGACTGCTCTCACTTGCCTCCTCTCCTTCTCCAAAACTGACTGTCTGGATTTATTTCCACATTTCATTCTTCAAAACCACCTCCACCATGGGAGGTTTTTAAAATATCTATACAAAAATTTGGTCTGCATACCTGCAAATGACTGCTCAGTGCTGATCCTCGCAACACTATCATTATGTGCTGACCTCCTAGCATAGGACCTACTGAGGTGTCCCTCACACACACACACACACCAACTGCCTGTCTCAGTTTGCTTCATTATCCTAATGATCAATGTTTTAATAATTTTGTTTAAAATTCTATAAGAAAAATACAAACACCCTTATTGTATTTTTCACTTTTTACATTACATTTCTTTTCACTATTAATATTTCCTTTTAATAAGACTGATGATTGATATTAGTTTCTATAAACCTTAACTTAAAAGCTATGCAAATCTACTTACACATTTCTCTTGTGTTCAAACTATATCAAATATATTTAATATTTTATGCTTAAAAATAATGTTTCATATTTTTATTACAGGACATGCTATGAAACTAACATATCTTGTTCCCCCATATGATCTGTTGGATCAGAAGAGCAAGAGCTGTTTACCTCTCTGTGTGGAAGAAGTGACTGCCAAAGGCCTTGGGTATAGTGTGACAGTATGCATGGAAGGTTCTGTTGCTCACAAATTACAAACAAGTCCATTGATATCAGTAAATCGTAGTCCAGGAGGAAAAAGGTGATATTATATACTCTCACTATTATGATGCAAGATTCAAAATTAAGGGTTTGTCAATGATAAAATAAATACAATTAAACAAATGACAAACTTATTAATGGTTTAAAAATTACTTATATATATTCATGTATAATGTTAGGAACTATGATTTAGTGACAAAGTCACATTGTATCTTGGATAGTGAGGAAACAGAAATAAATAGAGAAAAGGTGGGAATAGACTTTTCTGTGAATGCATGTGCTGGGGCGTAGAATTATTCAGAAAGAAAAGTGTTCCAAATCATTGTTTCTAATATTTTATTATTTCTTATTGGGTGCTTCTAATTCTTCACTCCCTCTTGTCTTTCCATTCCTCCTTTAAAGAACCTAATATGACTGTCTATATTCGCCTGGTCAGGTGTGTGGCTCGGTGGCCGAGATGCTTAAGGTGTTTGTGAACTGAGCACATTACACAGGTTTTTAAGTTTGCCCGACTTGGCTTTCCTTCTTCGTTCCTTCTCAATGCTTTGAACATAAGCTTTTCTTTTTGCATAGTTTTTTGTACACACAGTGAAATAATTAGTCCATATATAGTTCCTCATTGTGAAATCTTCCTTTTGCTTATTTTTCTATCACTCATTGTAGTTGACCCAAATGCTTTACACCATTGACAGCGAATTTCAGTAGCTTTATACCCTCTTGTTTTTAATCACTCAAATTTCACATCTTGCAGAATTTTTTATTACCACATTTCCTTTAACACACTTTATTTCGAAGACAGACAACCCTTTGATTGCAGTATTGATATTACATTCCAATAGTCAGTTGCATGTCTAAACTTCAACTATTGCCAATTGCTTTCAGGCATGATTGGTCCTTAATTTTGAACCATGCATATATGTTTAATGAGTTGATTATTCTGTGTTGCAAATAAAATTAATTGAAACTGGAAAGATGAATGGCGACAAATTAGTTCCAGAATTTGCATAGTCTTTATTGAATGTTCTGATAATTAGAATAACTTGTAGTTTTCTTGCTTTACATCTTTTTTGAGAGCATCACTAGATCAAATTAAATCAATGTAAATAATAATAAGCAGCACTTGGCTGATTAATTATTAAATTTGTGATGTAAAAACTGTATACTTGTCCCATAACTTTAACATAGAATAATTTCAATATATTTGTATTCTTTATATTGAACTAGAGTCTTAAATATTTCATTTTTTGCAGTACACCTGTTTATGCTACGATGACTGCAAGCAACAGTTCTGTGCTGCCCGCATGTTTCGTCCTTCGTCTCAGTAAACCGTTACCTATGTGCTTACCTCTAGTTCGACGTATTCAACAAGTTACAGAAATCGAATGGAGCAATGATTTGCAGCCACATCCACTCATGAGCCTTATTACTCAACACGCTTCTGCAGGACAACTTGATTGCTCAGCCAATCGAGGCTTGTTTGTGGTATGTATTTGAATTAATTTGTTAATACACGTTTACATACAAAAATGATTGAATTTATTAAAAGGAGCTACTTTTACACTTTTAACTATTTTTATATTGCATCATCCAATCATAGATTCCAGATTATTGATAGTTTTAAATTTCGTACCATGTAGGATGTGAGAAAATTGTGAGAGATGTGTAATAGAAGGTAGAAGGTGGAGGTGAATATAGTTGTAAGTTGGTGCCCCCCCTCCTCCTGAAGAAGCTGAAACTATGCTACTACCATTCTTAAAAACTTTGATTATATTCTTATGAATGGGATATGATATTTTTTCACACCCTGTAATTATCATCTATTAACTTTCACTGATGAGTTTTTGGTGTACAATATATCCGGAACAGAGTACAACATATTTCCATGCATTACTGTTTTTAGTATAGTTTTTACACTACCAAGTGTTAAACTGAGCTCTGGCCTACTCCCCACTACAATTACAAGCCAGTAGGTCACATTTCATCTTATCTAGACACAACTTTCTATTTATTACTACATGTATATCATGACAAATTAATGCTTTCCTTATATGTTATTCCACTTTACTTCTTTATGAGAATATGGCATATGTTGAAAAAGTTTGTTTTAAATTACTTAGAGAGTTATCTCATACTTTTTTTACTTGCCATATTTGTGCAACTATAATTAAATTTATATATTAATAAATTTAGTAAATAGCCTCACAGAAGAGAATAAAACATCAAGCTTGGCATAAATAAACATAAAATTTATTTATAAACTAACAGAAATTATAATCATACAAAGGTTATTCAAAATCAACAGGCACAAGAGTATTTGTATTTTTTGTAATAATTTTTAAAACAATCTTCCGTACAAAGGATTGGACAGAAATAACATGTTTCTCAGCATTTTTCAGCAAGGTACAAAATTTACAAGATTATTAATAATTAATACTATATACTATAATTAGAGTTTTTAATAATATAACATGATTTAATTAAATTGACTTTTACTCTGGGTTATTTGAAAGTGCTGTGGCAATGAATGTGTAAAATGAAACTGGCTTCTGGGGCAGGGAAATGGAAATATGCCTTGGCAATCAACATGTTAATTGTGTACTTTCTATAATTTGTTAAACACTTGTAATGTTGTAAATTGGTGGTGTTGATGTTTGATCCCCTATATATGGATGCATATGATTTGAATAGCAGTAATTAATTATTTACTACTTTGATGAATCAAATAAATTTATTTTGTCAGTGGTTGTAAGCTATTGACATGATATACTTTGTTCACAGTCACTTCCTGATCAGCAACATTGCTATTTCATGACTGAGAGCAAGGATATGGATGGTGTCCTGGTCAGCAGCATTCCTTTCACACACCCAGCACATGTTCCCCAAATTTTGGGCTTCTTGAGACAGCAGGCTCTATTTAATGTTTTGATATCAAGTTGTATTCGCCCTAGTAGCAAACAAGGTTAGAATTATAAATCAAAGTAATGTAGCTGTAAAATCTCATTTTCATGAAGTGTCGCATTACATGCCTTTTATATTGCTGTCAAAACTTTTCAAATGTTTACAAACCTTGTTTTAGCATTATGTTTCTTTGCAAAATCAAGAAAATATGGCTATAATGGAACTTTTTAGGAATGTTTGCCAGAATCAGAAGGTTAGAAATTTTTGGAGGAACTTGCAAAAACAAATTTTAAGTGTCAGAAACTTGTGATCAGTGAATTCATATCTGAGTAACTGTGATCTAAATTAAATGCCAACTTTGTTCAAATAAACAAATTATTAATGAACAGAATAGCGGGCAGAAAATACTATGGACTTCACCAGAACATTATTGTATTGACAGGAGAAACAAATTAATGAGCAGTATCATTATTGTATTTGCAGAAAAAATATTTTCCTGACTTACCACTGGTTGTGTCACATTTTGCTGGAAATCTTAACTATTGTTGTGAAGTTAATTTGAATCCCATAGGAATATTTAATTCAGATTTATATGGTACCAAATACCATGTTTTGTCCTCTAATTAGGACATCTTCAGGTATTAAAATTATTGTATATTTCATAGGAGGGTCTTTAAATCTATTTTCGATTGAATTTTTAACCTTATGTTGTTGTTCCATTTAAATATTATATATTAAAGTTGATGTACATTAAATTATAGCTTCAACTTGTCATAATTAAAATGGCTATGTATTCAAATTTAATCTGCATGCCAACATTAAATCCTCATTTTCAAATCTCACATATTTTTAGAGTAATGTAAGCAGTTGCATCAGTTTTGCAATATAATATTGGTTCTGTGGCCTGTGCATGTTGTTGAATAACTCAGAAATGCTGAGGACTCATTTGTGAATGTTAAAGCAAGGTTTCCTTTAAGTTTCAAATAAAAATTAATTGAGCCTTCACATCATTTTTGAGATTTATTGATAAGATAAGCGTATATAGTATCTAATATTTTGGGATTATTAAAATACTCTGTGGATATTATAATGTGTGGAGTGCAAAAATTTAAGAAAAATACTTTTATTTAATTGACTTCTGGTATACTTTAGTTTCCAAAATAAAAGGTATGAACGTAAATTTTTTCGTCTCATTAGAATTATTACAGATTGTCAAGTAAAATTACTTCAAAGGTAGTTTCTTCTGACATTAAATCTTTTAAAATCTAGAGAGAAATTGAATAATTTACTAATTTTATTGTGATAAACTTTTATTAGTGCATTTAATCAATTTACTTAACATTTCTAAACTTGTGAAGCAAAAGTTTCATATTATGAAATTTAACTGCCTTATTTTCCAGATCTGGAAAATATGATTATGTTTGAAATAACTGCATTATCATGGCATCATCTGTCCATTTCCTTTGAGCATCCTCTTGAAGAGACCATGGCAACTGCTGAGCTTGATCTGACTGATATAGCTAATGTCAAATGTAAGGTACATGGAAATGGTGCAGATATTGGCACTATACCAGAAACAGCAACCAAAATATTGCAGAGGTGTGTGCTTGTGTTGTACTAAACCATATAATTTAGTTTTTGTCTTTTTGAATGTTACTATTTTTAGATTTGTTCATAGTAAAATGGAGTAAGATTTTTTAAGTTAATTAACTAACCATTTATTAGTGCATAATAAATTTAGCCTGGATTTATGTTTTCTTGCAATTTTATTTTACTTTCTAATAGTTTTATGTAATTGTGTTATAAAAATTCCAAATACCCATTCTTTCGCTATCCTCACACAGTAGCTTTCTATTTGTAACCTTGTGAATTCAGTTTGCATTATAGATAAGAGCTGTAAATTATGGGCAAAATTAATTTGTTCAATTCTCCTGTCGTGAACGGAATTCCTTAGGTCTTGTTAACTGTTCTTCCTTTGGCTTCCCAAAATTATTCAACCAATTCATCAAGAATAATTTTTCAATGACTTATTGTTTGATAACTGATTCTAAGTAGGCCATAGCTGTTACTAATTTTCCTATTACAACTCAAAACTCGTATAATATGCTTGGCATGTTACTGGTTCCTTGCCTGGTGACTCTCATTTTCGATTTAAGGTAATTCAACCTCACTCTATCCCTCCTTCCTTTGTGCACCTTTCTTCCTGATGAAGGGGGCTGAGACCCTTGAAAATTTGCAATATTTTCACTCTTCAGCCTGACTGGACCAACTAAATGTGTTTTATATATATCGCTTGGGCGTAGATATACGCTCAGTGGAAAGCATATGTCCATTTTGTATAGAAAGTAAGGAGGAGGAAAGAATGAAAATAATTGGCAGGGCCAGCAATTGAACTTGGATGCATTTGCTCAATATGAAAACCGCTCTACCAACTGAGCTACCATGCCAGTCCATGGGCCTAATGAATATAGTCTGTTTTATTGTAAGTGTAGAGGGTGCACTGGAGAGGAGGTGGAGGGAGTAAAGAGTTTTTAGTATTCATTAAGGAATAATTACAATGTTAAGGATTTATATAAGAAATAAAGCCATAAATTTATTTCCAGAATTTCTTGAATGTTTGAATGTTAACTTGCAATTCTTGCCACAGGTGCCTGTCTATACCAGTAACAATGAGATCTCTAGTCAGAGCATGGCAGCATCGAAGCATGGGAGGAATGTCAAATGGTGGAGCACCACCAGGAAGTGGTGGTGGTGGAGGCGGTGGTGGGTCACATCATGGTGTACCTCCAGATTTTGACATTGGAAGAGTGAAGACTGAGCCTGGTGTTGGTCAAGGTGGATTTGGTGGTCCTGATACAATGGGTGCAGGAGGACCAGATCCTAGCTTTCAGCCTCCTAATGTGGAATCTGTAGGTGGGCCATGGGCTGTTTTGGGAGGACAAAGTAAGTCTACACCTTCTGCTCTGCTTGGTATAATGAGTGATCAACAGCCCACATCAGGAAAGAAAAGAAAACGCAAAGGAGGAAATGACAACTGGCGGAGCCCCAAGAGACGCACACAAGATGATTACGAGATAGTCGTTGAAAGTTCAAGCAGCGATTCTACTCCATTAGGAACCCCAAATTCAATTCGTGACACTTTTAATGATCCAAGTATGGATTGTGAACCAGATAAACCAGATTCAGAGTTTGGTGATGAAGATATGTTTGAGTTTGGTGATGTAGAAGATATGAAGCCACGAAAATCAAAAAAGGACAAGAAGTCTTCCCCACCTACAATAATTTTGGACCTGCCAGAATCAAAAAACTTAGTACCACCTTCTGTTAGTATCACACCAATAACAACCTCATCATCTAATTTGAACTCTGTTTTGACTACAATGGGATTGGAAAGGAGGCCAGGCATTGAAATAATTCCAATCGTTTCAACACCTACTTCTTCTATTTCAAGTTCTATTACCATTACTCCTATTTCATCCAAAAGCTGTGATGACAGAGGTCGAGACAGAAAGAGTAGTAAAAGTAGAAGTGAAGACAAAAATCGTGTGGAAAAGAAGAGGAAAAGGAAAAGGGAAGAAAGCCCAGGTGGCCTGTCAATGGGCCCACCTGATAAACTTCCACCAAAACAAGATCCTTTGTCAAAACCTATCTCAGTGAGTATAAAACCTACAGAACAACCACCTCTGAGGCCGTCATCACCACTCCGGAAGATTAGTTCATCTCCTACTCATAGCACATTACCAATATCTAAATCAAGTTCTAGTAAATCTAGTTCCCAACATCAGAGTCCCAAACATTCCCCTGGATATAATACATCTAGTCCTAAACATCATGGCACATCTTCTCCAAAACATCAATCAGGTGGAGGATCTGGAAAACCTAGTATGCAAGCTTTAAAATCAGCTGCAAGTTCACCTGGGAAGGAATCTCAAAAATTAAAGTCTTCCTCTTCAAGTAAGGAGAAAGATCGAAAAGTATCTGGGAGTTCAGGCCAGGGTTCGAGTCCCAAGCTGAAATCCTCAAGTGTGAAGCTTAAACAGTTAGATTTATCAAGTGGTGTGATTCCTTCTGAGACAGGAAGTACATCTTCAATGAGTGGAAGTACAAGTAGCAGTAAATCTCTTCCTACTGCAGCACAACGGAATCGAAAGGGATCTCTGTCCGCAGTGATAGACAAATTGACTGCTCAACACTGTGAACAAGGGACAGATAGTGGTAGAAATGCCAATCCTACTAGTGGTAAACCTCCAGGGGAATATATGGTAAAGTCAAGTTCAGAAGGTATAAAAATAACAATCAATAAGACAAGGACCAAAGAATCTAAACCAAAGTCTTCAGGCTCAGGGTCACCGAAAACACACACTGGTCTCAAACCGGGAGTCAACAGTGGGCCAGCTTCAAAGAAGCCTCAGAAACCATCATCAGGTGCCAATGCACCTGGTAAACTACTCAGCAGTAATCCTTCTAAAAATCCTCTGACTAAGAATTCTTCAGTAAACTTAATCTCGAAGCCAATTTCTAAATCTAGTGGCTCACCAAAAATGCCAGATTTGAGTCGTAGAGATAAGCCAAGACCTGGAAAGGGAAGTGAAAAATCTGTGTTCGGTTCAAAGAGTTCTGAAAGTCGTAAATCGAGCCCTGTAGGGCTCAGAGATGAGAGCGAGGCATTTAAGGTACTTGCTGGCCATGCTAAAATGGAGCAAGGTTTGCCACCGCAATTGATGAAATCATTAGACACAAAATTTCAGATACCGAAACTTTCTGCAAGAAATAATCCTGTGGAAGGTGATGGTAAGAAACCAGTTTTAGATAAGAACGTAAACATGCCTGATTCTGTGATCAGGCCGGACATATCGAAACCAATAGATTTGGTCAACAAGGCAGACTGTTCGGTTTCATCGTCCAAGTTTCCTATTCCGAAGGCAGCAGACGAAAGCAAAAGCATTAAACTAAATCCTCACATACCACCACCATCAACAATTTTGCCTCTGTCCACTTCAAACTTGAAGTCATCCTCCCCATCCCTTTCGTCTGCTGCTACCAAACCGTTGGATGTGGCAGGATCGGACATTGGCATCTCACAAGCTTCCGTAACGGGAGCTGTGGCAAATGTAGATACATTGGATGTGGTAGAGATCTCTCGATCCAAGACAGATAATTTAAGAATCCATTTAGGTAAAGATGACACAAAACTTGATACAACAGGGTTGAAACCACTGGAGCTTTCTCAAACCAAGTTTTGTGATGAAAGCAAGAAGATTGACCTGTCCAATAAAATCCCAGTCAGCAAACTTGTGCCTCCTCCCACTACACCTCAAGAAGCGGCGGAAATCCTGCTGGATTTTTCAACTTCTAAATCATTGCCACCGCCAGTGACGGAAAGAGTGCTTGTCCCAGGTCGAAGAAATACACCCCCACCTCTGCCACCACCACCAGCATTCCCAAACTCTCCATCTGTATCAGTGCATATTGTGAAGTCTCCTGCTCCTTCCCCTCGTATCATTCCATCTCCCCATTCAGTTTCACCATGTATCACTGATGATGAGCTAATGGACGAAGCACTTGTGGGTATGGGTAAATGAACTTTTGCCCCACTAGGTCAAATACACTTACAAATAAAGGGTGTAAAAGTTTAATAATGTTTTAATGTACTGTATTACCAAAAAAGTTAAGCATGATCTTGAAAAGAGATGAAAAATGTGAGTTTAAGGATATGAAATATTACCTGAAATTTGTTTAATATTTTGAAAGCTATTTATCATGAAATGGTACCTGTTTTACTTTTTATTTAATAGCAACTGTAAATGTGTATGTACTGAATATTTATAATAGGGTCCATTAAAATGGTAGTATTAATAGGGCTGCAACTACCATTCCATTTATCCCAATCAGGCTGTGATAACATTCAGTAACTGTGGTATATTGGATTATTGAAGCTTTGTGAACACAACCATTTGTACGGATGTAATAGGATTTTTAATACCAAAGGGGAAGGCTGTTTTCTTCACAGGAATTGGCCACTTACAATTGTAATTTTATTAAATTTTAAACTTTTAGATCCATTGTGTACTGTAGCAAATTGATTTGTTTATTCCAGTGCAAAGGATTGTTAACTCAATTTGATATAACCAATACCTATATTGCAATATTGTATATGTTTGTATTCCAGTTCCTGCTCTCAATTTGTTTTTTCTAACCACAGTTGCAATGAAACTAAATTATTCAATAAAATAGATTTTGAAGTTTGTAAAGACATATATCAGAAAAAATATTTCAATAATAATCAGGTTAAAGCAAACTGCATAGTTGCCTTCATGAACATTCTCTTTAATTTTGTCAAATGGTATAAAACGTCCAGCTATTAAATAGTTGTAACTGTTGAATCATTGCCTCTTCGCAGAGAAGATCTATCTTGTAAAATTTGTATATAAAGATAAGTGCATTGTAAACTTGAATACCATTTTACTTGAAATGATCATTGCTGTTTTTTTTCAATGTTACACATACACAAGTTTGATTAATGAATAGATAAACAAGGGTTGTCTTTCATGTTTTGATACTTTGAGACATTTGAATGGTATTCAAGCTTGTACAAATTTTTCATATTTTTAAAGTGACTTTAAACAATGCAATCATGAATATTGTAAGTGGTCGCTCATCCAAGAATATTCTAACAATAAATGAACTATTATATTGCTCTTGACTTGTATTTTAGCACTGTTTAAGACTGCATATGATTTGTTAATAGGAACACAATTCTTCATGTTGTGATGTAAAGCCAGATTTACATATGATTTATTATAACTTACATAATTCGTGTGTGTGAAGATGATGGTATGCAAAAGTATTATGTGCAGCACATCACTCTAAATAAGATTTTTTAATATTTTATACTGGAAAAAATATATGTACATAATGTATGTAAAAATGAAATATTATATATAATGTATATTAAGTGCTTAATTATGCCTTTATTTTTAAAGGTGCATCGCAATCTAATAAAATATTGATATGAAGTGATTTACAATTTACTTGACTGTATTTAAAACCTTAAATAAATAATTGAATTGAACTTTACTAAGAACAAGTTCACAAATGCCTGTAATATTCTCATGTGATGGAATACATTTTCAAATTAATTATCACTTGCTGTGAATGAAAGAAAAAGTATTAGGATTGTTCAATAAAATTTGTATTTGGCAAGTTGCCATTTCCTTGTATCTTTGGACTACAACATTGTGATATCTAGATGTCACTAGTATGTTAGTAAATCTAGAAGAAAATTCCCAGTTACTAAAAAAATGATTTATTCTTCCAACACATTTCTTGGTCATATCAAAGTAAACCCATGATGCAAATGCTCACAAAATAAGACTTCAAGAATAATAATTATGTGCAAACAATGATATATAAAGGTCAAATCAGAATGCACAGGCCACCAAGCAGTTCTTCACTGACTGGATGCATGAGATGCTTGAATTTTAATAAATGATTATCTAAAGAGAAAAAAACTTCAATGTTTAGTTCCATGAAGCTTCAACAAAAGTAAATATTGGACAACAGTTTTCAAATGTGTTTTTCCTCTTAAAATAATCTTGATTATTTTAAAATCAAAGAGGTTCTGGATTTGATTAAGTTTGGATTCCAATTAATCAATGATAAAGAATTGCCAACTCTCCTTTGTTGAATTGCATTTTCATGGATTTTAGGGTTTGATAGTACATTCTCAGTGTTATCCAATTAATGAACAATACAGTGTACAGTATTTCATAAGACAGATTTATAACTTGTTTAAAATGAAATGTTCTTAAGGCTTGTATATTTTGCTGTTGAATCAAGAGTAATTTCTTACTAAATAGTTTCTTATAAAAAATTACAGTTTTCAATTGTACGTTCAAGTTGGATGGATTAGTAACAAACATTTAAATGACATTTTCATAAGATTTATTTTACTATACTGTACTGTCCAGAGATTTGGGAATGATGAGAAATGAAAATATCTTCATAAATGTTATGGCAGATGCCTGGTGGCTTATGAATAATTCTGAAATTCTTATAATTGTCTGCTACTTTAAACTGAAAGTTCTTTTATTACATTCACACAGCTTAAGTCAATATACAAGTGTGTATAAAGGAAATTTATATACAGAATGAATATATAAAATATTTTAATTTGACAGTAAAAACTAGTGACAATAATTACTGTTTGTATTGAATAACTAAATCTACATCTGGTGAAATTCCTGTAAAATAAGATGACTCCTGTGAACTTGCACATGTTGCATAATGGACATCATTGATGTTGTTGATTGAGTTTGTCCCATCAACCAAAAGAGGACCTGTAAAAAAACAACTACCCATTTATTTCCTGTGTAAACTTTATAAGGTAGCATTTTGAATGCATAGCTAAAATTTTTGTCAGTATTCAGCTACGTTGAAGTTTTGAGATATTGTGTTTTCAAATAGAAAAGAGATGTGTATTAATTACACAAAGGAGTTGCCAACTGACAGACAAAATAAATACCACACAGTGTTTATACAATTCTTGTTGCAAGAATAACACCACACAAAGAAGGTGACAAACTCAAAAGCTACTTATTTATCAAGGAAATTAGAAAAGAGATGTGAATAGTACTGGCACAGTATTATTAGGAATTCCATTGTCTGTTGGTGAGTATGAAATACGAATGGCGTAGAGGCATAATAAAGAATGTAGTCTTTCTCAGTGTGCAGAATGAATAAAGTCTTCTCGGGCTTCTATAGAGGCAAAAACGTTTGAAAAAATAACCTGTAGATTTGCTAGAAATTTCAGGATATTTCACACTGTGAGGAACACGGCAAATTAAATTATTTGAACAAAACTGGATATACTCTATATCATGCTAATTTGGAAGAACGTAGAAGAAACTGGTTTGATAATTACACAAGAGTACTACAGAAATATGAAATGACAAAATTGAAGTTACAGATGGGACAGAAGTGACTATTTTTTGCAGTGCTGTGTTCTGAAGCAAATGTTACAAAATGAATATTAAAGCAGGAGCCTTGATTAAATTCAATAATGCAATATCACAAAAAGTTTTAACATCTAGAACTCACTTGACCCCATAAATTATATGATTTAGAATAGCCTGGAAACTAATTTCTGGTCATTTTTCCAACCTATTGGCCCCTAATTTAGTTCCCAGACTCACTCAGATTCATTCTGCTTTGTTCATTAAGTCAGTTGAATATAAGTTGGATGCATATGTCTATATAGGCTGAAAGTTTCTGGAGTTAACGACAATGGTATACAGAAATGGTTTTTTATAGCAGAATAAATGTTGTGGACTTATTGGTTTTTACTGCTGTCTTCTTGGACTAGGCTGTGCTGAAGTGAATTAATTGTTTGTATGGGTTTTCACCTCATTTACCTGAGTCTATACTTTCTGATGATTTACAGAGTCTGAAATATCACTCTTTCACTCATTTTAATTACCTAGATTTAGTTTCCCTCTTCAACACTTTAATTTTATTCTTTATTTTATTTTATTCCAGAATTAAAAGCATCACTGCCATTAAATTGAAAATCAATGAGATTGAGTGTGGAAGTTTCTATCCATGACTAGAAATAGAATTTTTCATGGATATGTTCCGCTCTTTCAGCAGAGTTGAACTTAAATTGAAATATTATGCCACAATTGAACCAACTACCAACTAAAAAGATCTATATTGGCATTATCAAATAATGAGCTATTCGGACAAACTTATATTACAACAACAACTACATTAAAGCTGAAAGGAGGAATAGTGTGTAACATTAATTAAATCTAATGTGAAGGAACAAAATTGTTTAACTTACAATCTTTGAGCTGATCACAGTCCTCTGCTGATAATGTGTCATTTATGTCTTTTATTTCACACAAGTTTTTATTCTCTCTTCCATTCCATGTTATCTAATGAAAAATAAAATTATGACTTTTTATTGTAGTGAAAGTAATTCTTTTGAAGAACAACCAAAATGTGACAAATTTGTAAATGCTGTAAATAATTACAAATTATAAAATAGAAATCTCTGATAAACACTGATGAGCCCAAATAATATGACCACTGCAAAATTGATGTGTACATATGATAAAGAAACTATAAATAGAGCAGAAACAAATGAGGAATTATTTAATAATGATACATGCCGAAAACGTGTAAATCCACTAACATAAGTTGCAAAAGGCAGATTGTTACTACCCTGAACCTGGGAATGAGCATCACAGTAATTGTGAATTGGTTGACTGATGCATGCATCTAGGAAAGTGTTGAAAGACAATGAAACCATGAGTAGGCGAAAAGGTGTTGGACGTCCATGTCTCGTCAAAGAATGAGGCCGGAAGCTTACATGCTATGTAAAGCAGGGTAGGTTGAGAACTGTGGCAGATCTGACAACGGAGTATCATGTTGAGCATAAGGCTCTGCAGCACACAACCTCTGTGTACTCATGTTGACCTAATGAAATCAATTATGATTAAAGTAGGCACAGATCATTGAGATTGTTCTGTGGATCAATTGAAACATTTTGTCTGGTCATAAACTACATTTCCTGTTAATGGTCATGTATAGATATGCAATCTTTGGGGTGAACAACTTCTTTAAATATGCACTGCTTCACAAATGTAGGCTGGTGAGGGCAGTATTATGCCATGTGGGATATTCATGTGGTAGTGATTGAAGGCATCATAAAAATTGTAGACTACATGATGATTATTATGCACCACTAGCTTGATGTGTTCCATGACAGCAGTGGCATCTTCCAGCCAGATAACTGTCTGTCACAAGACTAGAATCATGCTATATGGTTTCAGGAGAATGTTAGTGAACTCATGTTGATGTCTTCACCGTCAAACTCATCTGATCACAATCCAGTGGCACACATCTTTGACCCATGTGTATG
Organism: Zhengitettix transpicula; assembly: GCA_037074705.1. Lineage (NCBI taxonomy): Eukaryota > Metazoa > Arthropoda > Insecta > Orthoptera > Tetrigidae > Zhengitettix > Zhengitettix transpicula. Next base: position 224,981,700 of record CM073590.1, read on the forward strand.
TCTACACAGGTGCCATATACCGACGAAAATCTACCTAGGACTTGTTGAATATTGCCATACTGAATCACTTCTGTATTGCATTACAAAGGTAGACCAACATGCTATTTTAAGCAGGTGATTAAAATGTTTTGACTTCTGAGTTTGTACTATTATAGATGAGATAAAACTTTTTAAAGGCTTGCAGTGTGGAATAAATCTTTAAAGTTTCAATCCAAAATGAGAGTTGGAATATATGAATTCAATGAACAAATAAAGTAATTCATCTCATTGTTGTTTTTGTTTAATATTAAGTTAATATTACCAAACATTTTTAATTACATAAGATATAAAACAAATAAAAAACTGTTTTCTCTGAAGCATTTAATATTCTTTCATCTATTATATTTCTACAGATTTATAGACAAAAATGAATGAAGAATTTTAAATCAATATTAAGTGCTATTAATTTACAGTAAATTAACTATTATTATAAAAAACCTACCTTATTATCATTTGAAAGTATGGAATCTGCTAACTTGTCATCGATTGGAAGTTTTTGAATTAAGTAAGGTTCATTTGTCTCTTTTGTATGAGGCACAAATGAACCATCATCACTATTATTTACACATTTGCTGATAGTTTTCATCTCAAATTCAAGAGATTCACAATCATTTGTTGCTTCCTTAAATGTGTCTTTCAATTTGACTTTCACTGATTCAACATGTACGGAAACAGAAGAAGCATCTGAATCAAAAGTCTCACATTGACTATTTGGGAAAGCCTTGTCCACAGATGAAATTTTTTCCCCCATCAACTCATCATTTTGCAGCGACATATCTTCACTGTCACTGTTTTCAGAGAATTTTCTTGTAATTATGGTGTAGCTTGAGTCACAACTATTGTCTGTATATAGTGCTTCATCATTGTCATCATAAATGGGGGTTTCGCTATATTTAGAATCACTTTTACCATTGTCTCCATAAAGTTCATTTTCCTTTGAAACTTTATTAATAATGGGACATAACAATACACTTTCTGATTTTTCCTGTGTTTCAACAGGCTTTACAAAACAATTTACTTGTGCAAGTCCTTTGGAAATGGATGTATCATTGATTTGCATGGTCAGTTGAGGTTGCTCGCTATGACAAACTTCAATATTATCATCATGGGTTATTATTTCAGAAGAAATGTTATATATATTTTCATGAATACAATTTTTACTATTTGTGTTTGGTTCATTACTTTTTAGAATAATTTTGTGTTGGTTATTATGCATATCCTCTCTTATTAACTTCAGCAGCGGCTGACACAGAATAGCTCCACATATAAAACCATATGATGTGAAACTGGAAAGATAGGATCTTTGGCACACTTCCAAGATGAGATTCTGAATAATTGAGCTTTTAACATGATTTGGAATGTTGTCTCTTCTGGTGTGTTGTGAGAAATTATCTTTGATTAGTGATACTATTTCATTAGAAAACCTAAAGGTATTATTATCCACTGAACTGAATTCATTACTAATTTCTGCCTCTTCTTCCCAATTATTACAATTTTTTGGTTGAGTACTGATCACTTCCAAGTCTACATCTGTTTGTGACAAAATTTTCTTATCATTATTTAAGGATTGCTTGTCTCTTTTGAATGAAACTGACTCATTATCCATGTCAACATTTTCAATGTCTGTTAAGTTTTTCTTTTGGTTATATGTATTAACACTTGAAGGTTGCTTATCCAAAAAGTGTTTGCACGTTTCTTCATCTACATATACACAATTATCTATATCACTTAAGGCTGGTTGTTCAATGACTCCATCTTCATTGTTCATCTGGGAAGCTGTATTGAGTCTTTTATTGGACAAAAGATCTATGTCAAATGTTTCAGGTAATTTTTTCATTTGAAATCTTGGTGCTAATTCTTCAATGTTTTCTGCATTATCTGAACATTTTGAACGCTGCTCAAAAATACTTTTGCTGAATTCATCAAATGAACTGTCACTTGATGAACTAAAATCATGAAATGAATTGTCTATTACTGTTGACGTGGAGCTATTTTCACATCCACTAATAAATTTATCACATTTTCTTTGAGATGAAGATGGTGTTTGTAAGTTTTCCATCATGCCAGATAGATTATGTTCACATGCAACAGAACAAACAAAGTGCCTTGATGTATTAGTTTTGGATTTCATGCCAGTGCTTTGTTTGCTCATGCAGGTATCCTGAGCAGTTGAAAAAGGTCCTGTATCTTTGTCAGATAATCTGTTGCAGTATGTTTGTGTGTACCCTTCTTTCTCCAACTGGTCAGTTGTAGAGTGATTATATAATACTTGTTCAGAAATATTAGAAAAATGGCATTTGCATCTCTTTGATTGCTTTATCTGCAACTCTTCTTCTATATTATCATATACACAGTTTATATTTCTCACTCTCTTTATGTTATGATTATATTTGTTGCTATCCAACATTTTTGATTCAGTCAACGATGGATAATATCCCTTCAATTTCTGTTTTGTATTGTTCATTTGAGATTTTAATGACATATTTTCTATACTTGAGATAATTTCATTGTTTTTATCCCTTACTTCAGTATTAGTGAATGCTGAACAATAATTCTTTCTTCTTTTATTAGCATCTTCAAATTTAGGGCTTATGCAAATATTAGAGTTTACTGAATTTGCGCAACTACTTTCAGAAAATTTAGATCTACATTTGAACAAATCAATAATATCTATTTTCTCAGCCTCACAAACATCTAGACCATTCTCAGCTGAAATACTCATTTCATTATCTACAAAATCATTTCCAGGTGACTGAGATGAAGCTTTTAAAATTGTCTCCAATTGAGAGTAGTTCTGAAATCTCAGATTTTCTGAACACTTGTTGCCTAAAATTGAACACACATTATTAAAATATATAACTAAATTTTAAATAACAATAAAGCAACTGTAAGTGATGGAGGCAAATACTGAGAAAAAGGTTGTCTGGAGAAGTTATCTTAAAAATGCAAAATGTTTGCCACATTTTGAGTGACCTGAATAAGAATTCACATTGTTCATAAATTCAAAATTTTCATCCAACAACAAACTGCACAGTCAAATTTTCTTACAGAGGGGAATACATATTAAAATCTAGGGTATATATTTTATTTATTTTATCTGCTTAGACTAAAATCTCAACAATACACTTATACATATCTGAATTTATGCCAAATTACTGTGCTGTAGATATCAGTATCATTCATACTGTGAAGTAGTTATCAGTATCATTCACATCTCAGAGGTCCTGTGTTCAAAACCTGGCATTGGCATGGATGTTTGTATTTACTTATACACGTGCAAATACACTTTCATAAATCATGCAATGTGCCAGTGTGGTGAGTCCAGGCCCACTCTGATTGAAGGCTACACCCTGAAAACTGGGTTGATATGGCTGACAATTTTTATGAGTCATGTGTATCTAAAAATTTGTTAAATTATTTCATTATCACAAACACACAATGTGTAATCTGCAAACATGAGGAATGCATAATATACATCCTGAAGAAGGAGAATAAAGCCTCTGATATACACATTTCTGTATATACATACATTCACACACATAGGAAAGAGACACAGTGAAGTTGACTTACCTGAAATCAATAGTTGGTCCAATCGGACTGAGGAGTGAAAACGTTACAAATTTTCGAGGATGCATTTGTCAGGAGAGAAGGTCAGTGTACTGGCTGGGCACAAATTGATGAATTCAAACTAGTATGCACCAGAAAAGCCAACAACTATGACTCCCACTCAAGAAAAGGTCACAACAATGTAAGAAGAATAGAAAAATACATACACATACACATGTATACACACATACAAGCAACACATTAGTGTGGAAGGTAAAAAGGAAAGAAAAGGAAAGGAAGTTAAAAAGTAAATTAATGAGAATGGGGAAAGGATTAAACATATCATTATAATAATAATTATTATAATATTATATTGATACAATATTATAATTACCACTACAATGACTAATATAATAATATTAGAGGATGTTGAGTCCAGGACTTTGCTTAGACTGTAAGATTGCTGGAAGGAGAGTTAATAAAAATAGAGTTCAGCATCCAATGAGTTCATGCCTTTAAGGAGGGTCAATGTGAAGCATTGGCTGAAATTGTTGGAGTAATGACTTCGGGCATGAGCAACTATTGGAAATTGGACTTTTATAGTTTGACAGTGCTGTGGGTTAGCAATGCATTCAGGGAGGGGTCGTTCGGTTTGGGCGATATAAAAAGCTGTGTTTGCTATTAATTTGGTAGATGATGTGGGAGGAGACACACGTAATGTTTTCTTTGATTTTGTAGATGGCTAATTGTACAGCATTTTGGAGAAATTTAGTGGGTTGGAGGATATGGCAGACATGGCATCCTACAACAAGGTTGGCAAACCAACTTAAGTAGGGGAGTTTTAGGGTGGGGCCTGCAAGGGTGGACAATGATATTGCAGAGATTGGGAGGGCAACTCTTTGGCAGGTGGGGAGTATTGTGGGAAGGATGTTTTTAAGATCTGTTTTGGGTTGCAGTTCAGTGTAGGCCAGGTGGAGTATGGAGTTGAGTTTTTGTAGTCCAGGAAAGTAGGATGTGGTTGGGGATGGACTACATTACTTGTGTTGGTAAGGGATTTTTTTTGGTAGTTTGACAGTGGATAGTTCATGGGATATTTGTTTATAGAGGAGATCACTAGAGTATTTTCTGTTTATGAAAGCAAATTTGATCTCCCTCAAGGGCTAAACTATATGTGAAGGAGTGTTTGGTATTAAAATAATCTCTTAAATTATTATTATACTTTTAACTTCAAGGGTTCAATTCATTTGAATATATATATATACAAACAATCTTAGGAACTTTTTAATTTGGTGACAAAGTCACATAGGATCATGGATACTGAGGAAAGATAGAAATAAATAGTGGATTAATGTTAATACTCAATTAAGTTAAGAACTAGTAGTTTTAGTAAATTTTTGAAAATATTATTTGTACCTAGTTTCTTGTTGGATCTAATATTGTTGGCCACATGAGCAGATGGTTCTATTTGATTCCACTTCTGTGTTTTGGATCCAGTTTTGTAAATGCTGTGTACAATGAAGAAATAAAACTGATTGTTACAACAATTAAGATTATTTTATAAGAATGTATATATAACAAAGAATAAAAAGTGGAAATACAATGGGATACTGAGAACAGTTATTATTTAGTTACATTAATTACATATATTGAGACAAACTATAGTTTTCTTACTACCAAGGAACCATTTATATAGATTCCAAACCGGTACTAAAAATATGATAATTTTACAGCTACTTCAATGACAGTTAACAACTGTAATGTGCCTAACACATTGATTTAACTTTATAAGCTCCAGCATAATTATGCCTTCAGTAGTCAAAACATAATTCTCAAAACTTACTCTTCACAGATTTCGAAAGGCCACATTTTTTGCCCTTTCAATATGCTCATTGGATCAAATCCTGCATACTGAACATTCTTACTGAATCTGCAAAATATATAAAAATCTACTTAAGGTTTACAGAAATTGTACATTTTAATGTAAAGAAATTTGTAATACATAACAAGTACAATAAAATAAGAAACAGAAACGTTGGATATAGTTATAAGTCTAACCCAGTTGGTCAACCATGAAGAATTAATTAATATTTTACACCGGCAAAGTTTGCATTAATTAAGAATAGTTACTTTGTGAATTGATAACTTCAGAGTTATCTATTTTATTTTAAAGCAATAAAGTCCTAAATGTTAGTGAAAAACTTTGTGGAACAAAGATTTGCCTATAATTTGATACGTATATCATATATCTTAATATATTACTTTACAGTTTACTTACTTATTTATCTATAACTCATACCCTAAATTTATCTGTCTATAAGTGAAAATATTTTTAATTCAGTAACAAAAATTTACAGTAAATCTTGATTTGTGTTATTACAATATAGCTTTGAAAGGAATTTGCATATACATTTGAAATCAACAGTTACTTTGTGTAGAAATAAAAATTCAAATTTTCAAGGAACATAGACCAACTGTTGATTTCAGGTAAGTTGCCTATGCTGCCTCTCTTTCCTATCCAAATGTACTATTTAATTTGACCTTGTCACATTTCCCTAAGTGCCTTATTTAATTATATGTATATATGACAGGAGAGTAAAAGTAGACAAATTTAGTGTTATTCTAAAAGTTAATTATAATTCAAATGATTTTTAGCATAGCTATCTAGATTAAAAACAATTCTTATTAATAAATTAACAAACACAACTCTTAGAATGGTTATCAAATCACATTTATAAATATTATTGATAAAATTATTATGTAAATAAAAGAATATCATATAATCTTTATGTATAACACTACATTATAAAAATTCATTTAAATTTTTACAAGAGGCTATAAGAAACAACGAGTCAATACGTTTGAAACTAATATAACCTGTATAGTTTGAGATCAAGTAATTTATTTTCCTTGCAGCAGTCAAAAATATAATTAATTGAAAACACTTCATACTTCACACATTTGATCTTAAATTCAGCGAGTGAGATTGATCTTCTCGTAGGAAAACCCTCGAAAACGCCACATCTATCCTAAAAATATAAAAAGTAAATATTGTATCAATGTCTGCAGTACAACGAAACGGATACATGATATTCTTTATTTTACTAATTCAGACTTTGATCAATTTTTCAAGTTGTTTCTTTTGCTTGCAGTCGTATATGTAGAATCTCATTGGGCTAATTTTACGTGGTTTTATGTTTAAAAAAAGAGTAAAATTCGTTTTGTGTTTCATCGTTTGACATAGACTGCTCGGAGTTTTGAATATACGCGCCAATTTGACTGATTATTGTAGAATCATAGCCAAAGATATTGTATTTATAAATATTATAACAGTAGTCAACAGAGAAAGTTAATCGCGTAGTAAAATACGTAAAAGGTAATTGAAGTCCCAATACACACGATTTATTTTACCTTTCAATTTTTTGTTAATCAATCATTGCAAAATGTCGATACCCAAACAAGTTTAGAACCAACCCAGCGATATTGACAGACGAACGCAGACAAATTGCAGCACTGACTTATCAAAGAAATACCTTTTCGATTATTTATAACTAATTCCACACCACCCACTATAGGGTCAATGGAATATGAACTAATACACACTAAAATAATGCAAATGAATAAGATCTGTATGGATAGAAACCATATGTATAATTGGATAGAGGAAAATAAAACTGTATTCCGCAGGACTATTATTATTCATAATATTAATTAACAACCTTACTGCAAAACGAGATTCTTGTGCAACAAATGTTAAATTTGCACATGACACTTGAATTAGTAAACAGTACTCAGATAAAAGCAACACAAAACCTTTTACATTGTTTATAAACGGTTTACATGAACAATCTTCCTATAAAAAGCGATTAATTAAAAATGAAAACAGAAACTAAACAAAGTAAATTGGAAGGACCTCGTCATAGACTTCAAGTAGGTCAACATCACTTTTTAGATTAATATCAGACTTTTCTGCACTATAAGAATTCTAACTGGATCGAACGCTTCTTGAGAAGGACGTACCTCCGACGCGGCTTCATTGCAGTACAAATAAATTTGAATGACTATATTAAACTACAAATGGTGGTAGTCAGTGTACAGGAGAAACAACATAAAAATTCCCGTACAGAGGAAATAAAAACTTCTGTCCAATTTGTCCATTTCAACATAAGCAGTAAATAATCTTGATCCTTCTCTTACACAGTTTCTCTATCAGTCCACTTGATTTCAGTACCATTGAACGTTGGTACACTAAGAGGAAGAGTATAAAAAGTTGACGATAAATTTTAATTACAATTTAATATCGTTCTGCTTACGAAAGAAAACGAAATTGAATGGTACTCGGCAGAAGGAGTCAGAATATCGACGATTTGAAAGAGTGAAGAAATGTTGACTTTTAAAAGAGGAACCTGAAGATACTTGAAGAATTAGCGATTGTATTTAGAAGAATTCTTTCGTAAGACTGAGCATATATTAATAAAAATTAAGAATAATTTTCTTGGGTGGTTTTACAATAATTTTTTTTTAAGATTTTGGGTTAGGAATTCTCAAAAATCGCTTAATTATTTGGAATATTTATAGACATTGAAGGGACTGACATCCTATAAAATATATACTATCTTACCAATAATCTCTCTATATATAAAAATGATTGTCTGTGTGTCCCCTATACACTCTTACACCATTCATCGGATTGCGATGAAACTTTAGTGAGTTGTTCTCACCTCCGCGAAGATTTCTGTCGGGTTTTCGAAGAGTTAAGAAACTCCCAAGGGGTGTATGGGGGTGAAATTTAAAAACTTGCAAAAAAGACCGATATTAGCGTCGATTACTTACTTTTCGGGATATATGTGATTAATATTTTCTATCCAGATGTTTTAGTGTATAATTTCAACCCCTTAAAGCACTAATAATGGAGGAGGCGGAAGAGCGCTACATAAAAATAACGCGAAACAACCGAGATTGTTGTCAAGTCCAGGGTTATAGAATTCAATGAGTTTAATTCTAATATTCGTTATGTCAGTTAAATTTTAGATGAGCCCTTAAGTGTGGGGGTGGTGAGGTGAAAGACCCTTACATAAAGTAATGAGTAAACAACGGAGACTGGTGCTGAACCTGGGATTATGGAAAGTCACTGAGTTTAATTCAGACATTTACCAAACTGGTTAAGATGTAGTTCAACCACTAGGAGTGGGGGTGTAAGGCGGTGAAACAAGTTTCCGTTTACAATCTTAAATTCGTAGACCAATTTCTACACAACTTTATTCACATGGTACGCTTTAGTAGCAAACACTGAGGGGTTAAGACACACCTACAGCCTCTGGGGGGGGGGGGGTTGTGGAGTTTTTTAAACCATACCTAAAGGGCCATTATTAGCGTCTATAAAACGTTTTAGGAGTCGCTGAATTTGATAAAGTCATTCTAGAATTTTTAACTTTAAAGGGCAAGGAAGGGGGGGTCAACCTTTCCCGTACGGGTGGTGGTGGAAGGGGTTTACATAAAAAAATAATGTAAAAAAACGATATGATTGTCGATTACGGGTTTATAGGTGTTGCTGACTTTAATTCTCGCATGGTGGTTAAGGAAATTTTATGTTCCTCTTCGTGGAGGTGGAGAAAAGGTTAACTGGAGTAGTTCTTACTCTCTTAAGTTACCAGGTAATTTTTTTTATTTTCTTAGGGTACAAGCTATATTTTGGTTTAGTTAAAGGGTGTATTTATTTACGCCTTTAAGGTACCTGGAGTAATTGTAGACTTTATTAAGTTTTCGAGTAGTTTTTACTGTTTTAATTCGTCGTGATTTTTGCTACACTTTTATTTTATGTAGTAGGAGGGTTCTCGAATACTGTCAATCATCGTCGTGGGTTATAACACTGGCACTATTGATGCTGGTTAAATGAAATGTTTACCAAGAGGTTGTTTGTGTCGAATAAATTCCTACTCCTGGTCAATTTAAATAAACACCCGGGAATTGCCGGGAACTCCGCTAGTTTTCTTATATAATTGCGAATTTTACTATAACTTAATGACAGATAAAGCATTTGTTATAATCACTACTGGAATGAAAGTTTGAACTTCGCCTTCGGGAAAGAACGCTGAAATCGTTTCATCTCTTGTCAGTCCAGAAATCGCTTACCGTTTCAATATTCTAACTGCGGGCCACTATTCTGTCTCATTTTGGAGACTTAACAAAGGACGAATGGTAACCATTACCATTGGAAATCCCTTTTTGTCAGCAATTTCCGCGGCCGACTTTCGACACGCTGTTTCAATTCAGTTCGTAAAGTGCACAAAGCTGATTTCCACGTGTCATTGCTCATTCCCTTTGCAGAGTGACGACTTTTTTTTTTGTGTGGTTAATAATAAAACCTGGCTCCCCGCAATTTCCGGAAGTTTAATAGGGGATCCCATTGAACGCCAGTCGACGTACCTAAATGGACTTGACTTATAAATTTTATAAGATAATTCTTTTTTCCAATTTTCATTTAGAAATGAATGTATATATATTTGCTAGTAGCCAAAGATAAATTATTCCCTGAAATTATTAGTGTAAAATTTTTTTTGCAGACAAAACAATATTAAATGTGTTAAAATAAAATTGGCATAAACTGCCAAATTACAGAATTTGATATTCCCCTTATCAAGAAGAAGAAATTTATTATATTAATATTACTCCACAGTGCTTTACCGCTATAATTTATTATTTTCTTATTAGAACAATGCCATCACTCATCCATTTCTTTAGTGTCTCCTGTTGACATCATACCTTTTCTTCCAGTTATCAGATTAGTTTCTTTGATCTGGCCTAGAATAATCCTTTGCAAATCTCCTTTTTTTTAACCAAAACACCAGCCTTCTGAAATGATTTGTGACGACGCCAACTGAAATTACAAACATTTTAAACGCCGTAATACATGTTATTATTTCTCAAATTTCGAGTTTTCTTAATCTGTGAACATCCAATATTAAATTAAAGATCAAAACAATTTCTTGTTTCGTTTGTACAAGCCTATATAAATTTCGCACTACTTCCAGGTGGTTTTTGATTTGTATGTTTCCAACCTTATTAATATTAAACGCGTTACGTTAGGAAGAAGTGCAGTAGGAAACGTTACTTGTGCTTTTTGTCAGGCGTTGTGATTAGTCGCTATTATTTTACGACTTATTTCTGGAGCAAGTTCGTGAGTCCACGGTGCCTGCGTTTCTCGTTTAACAAAGTTCTTTCTCTCTTACTTTCACGAGTTTTTTCTTAAGAAAGAAAATATTTTGCAAGTCTGTTCCTTCGGAAAAGCAACAAGTCCAGTCCGAACTGTTTCTGACTGTCCACTCCATATTACTTTATTCCAAACTTTGAACCCTCAAACGTCGTATTGAAATACGAAGTATGTGTTAGTAAATAATATACGTTGCAAATCTTCATCATTTTGTTTGTTTATTTATTAAAAACATAAAATACTAGATTTTTTAAAATATATTTCATTCACGTTTCTGCATACATTTCTAAGCCCTAAATTTTGTACAGTTTATTATAATTATTTTTTTTTCATTTTAAAGTGAAAATAGTTTCTCACTTTTACTGATTTGTACTTATGATGTATTATTTAGCAGTGGATAGAGGAAATCTAAATTTCTTCACTTACATTTTTTATTCCTATTTAAACATTTATAACATATTTAAATTGTTCCTTTACTAATATAACGTCTGAAGGGTCACTCAAAGGGAAGAAATGTTATGATTTTAGTTAATATATGTATCTTTCAATCTTTATAAATAAATATTCTTCCTGTTAGCCAATTTCTACTAATTTAAATTTTATTATTCTAGTTGCAAAATTTCCTAAATTTGCACCCTGCTCCATTAAAGAATTCTATTTTAAAGACAGCAGTTAACAATACGGCGGTCCCTTTGCATATCTATGTTCATGAAAGCTGAGCTTATTGTTTTTAATTTGTCTGCTGGAATTCGTGGGGTTGAATCCTGGCAATAATATTGTTTCAAAATTCTTCTTCATTTTTCTATCGGTGACGACAACTCGAATAGCGTCTTAATGAGAGATTCCACGACGTCCAATCGACCCATATTGACGGATGGATGGCTATGATTGTTCTGTGCCCCGTGGAGTGGAAGACACGAGGATGCCACCCAACGTGCGTGCTTGTAGGGCAAGTTGCATGTAAGGTGCATCGCTAGGAAGAGAATAGTTAAATCATGATCCTATAAATCATGATCCTAGAAAATAACAGGACATTTTTTCGTAAGTCGTCTGATTCTGATTACATGCATTTAAAGCACATCCAAATGTACTGTGTCTGATTCTGTCCCCTACTATTTTTCAATACCCTTTCTTACCAAACCAGAAACAAGCTTATTTCTGTTCCTTGTCTCGTTCTGTTTTTCAATCTCAATCTCTCGCCCAGTCTACATTGCTTCCGCGCTGAACGTGTTGTAGTATGATCGAATACCTCCTAAATAATTTCGCCGACTAAAAGTACGAAGTAAACTTAAAAACACATAAAAATTACCCACCATTGTATATCCTCCATATATTTCAAAATAATGATTTGCTTTAATAATCAAAGACTATTCCGACCTGACGGGAAACCAAGAGTTGGTAATTTCTCGCCAAACTGCTCACGAACAACTTGGCCGTCCCCTGGTCCCCCCTGGTGGGGGGGACAATATATAAAAATCGAGAGAAAAGGGCTTATCCTTACACATTTTGACATGCTAGCATTGTTTCCTTACACGTATAGTAACACATATTAAATAAATAGGGACAAACGTTTATGTCACATACCTCTTTCGGAGAAAGAGTGACATCAACAAGCAAAACGGACTTGAGGAAAGGAACATCGTAGAAGGATGCCGCTTGCTAACTTCCTGAAGGCGCCAATCGCTGCAAATATTCCCCAAGTATGCAAACACCGCAATTTATTCCTTGAGTATATTTATTATAAACTGACGTTTTTCTTTAAGCTGTTCTAAAACTGACATTATTTTATGCTCTGAGTTGGAGTTAATTTCCCTAAATATTTTCTTTATCAATAACTCTGCCTCGATAACGTTTTTGCTGTATCACATTTAACTTTTTTATTTTCAATATCAAATTATCCCTATCACATTCTATCTCAGTATCTCCTGAATACTTTTTTCTTTCGAAAGCCTCCTCCATCTGTTTGGAATTTTGTGTAATAGATGTTTAAATTGCATCCTCCAAAATCAAAGTTTTTTCTTTTGGGGGTTTCCACTGAAACTTTAATGGATATGTCCCCTCACGTACGTATTTTTCCACTCCCACCTTTCTAATTACGACTCCAATTGTCAAGGCTCGTGACGGGTCAGACCGTTTAGAATAGGGACAAACGGGACCATAAAAATTATCCACGAGACAACCAGCTTCCGATATGAATAAAATTGCAACCTGAATAAATAAATATATTTAAATGCCCCCTTCCAAGTTTTCTCTTGATTACAGTTGTATGAATTTCACTCTATTGTTAATAGACACTAATCAATGTTCTGCCTGTGCCAACTAATTTGACTGTCATTGCTCAATAAATCAAAGAATTGGATAACAAGATCTCCCCGTACTTTTTCCAAGTATATTGAACAACATTCTGCGACACGTTCGTCTTACAGTCTACTCAAATCGGACTGAAAGAAAGAAAACTCTACAATCGATTATGACCCTGCTTGATCGTTAAGTCAGGATGAGATTACTATATCATTTATATCTGATAATAAAGTTACGAATGGTTTAAGAGAAAATGTCTAACGTTGAACTTAATGTGTAAGCAGCATAAATGCTAAAGTTTTACAATTTGTTGTTCGTTGGGAGGAGTTAACTCGTCTCATATCGGCCACTTTTATCTGCTCTCTATCCTTTAATCCCAGGTCAAGTGTCACAGGAGCTGGATGGCATTATTAAAGCTTGTTATCCAAGTTGGCCGTAGTAGCGCTTTACAGAATCTGATCGAGGCAGGAGGAGAAATTCGTTGCAAATGTAACGCGCGCCACTTTACTCTGGGATAAAGTTTTAATGAAGAGCTATCTAATTTTAGTAGAGTTGTCTCATTATACTATTATGATGTGAGACGGAAAAGATAGCCATGTAAATTCATCTCCCCTAATAAAGCAATTTGAAAGTGATTTGTATGAACTGTAAAAATATTTTAGTTTTGTATTGGTTTGTAATTTATTATTTTTTTAATTCCAAAAATAGTATACAATGAATATTATTATTCTACATTCGAACTGAGAGGTTCGCGTGCTGACATGGCCTCAGCGATATATAAAATTATATGAACTATACATGTGTATATATATACATTAAAAAACGTGTACAATTTTTTTATGCAGTTGTTACGTAATATATTCAAATATTATATATATATATGTTATTATTTCAAAGGTAGAAGAGTCGGAGAGGATGCCTTCTCTTCTCTCCGTTTTGAAATAAGGTTCCCACATGCCAAGGCACCTCGGCCTGTTTTGAGAGGTGTATCTTCCGGGGTCGCAGGTTTTGGGCATACGGTAAGAGTTGTCCGCTATTCCTATTGGAATTGGAATAGTCGGCCAGCTGCCCCCTAAACTGGTCAATGCACAGAGAGGGAAATTCTGCGACCCCACAGCAAACCCCTCTCCCGCCATCGGAAGGGCGTGGGACAATACCCAATGCTCGATCTACCTGATGCAGGTTTTTCTAGAGTTTTCCCTGCATCACTTTTAGGCGAATTTCCGGGGGCCCTAGTTAACCCTTGGCTACCTTCCTCTACCCTTCCACATCCCCCTATACTAGAAGAGGGGAGTTGGCACTATGTGGATTATCCTATACATAGCCTGTCTACACCTTCTTCATCTTCTTCATTTGTTATTCTCAATGATAATAATCTAAATATACTGTCCAGTTCAATTATCAAAATGATGACTCGAGTAATGCTAGTGTTTAGTTTTTTTGAATTATACGAATACTTTGATGAGCCAAAACAATATGACCACTACCCACTGCGAGCCTGGATGATTCCAGCGACGTTGCGGGCACGTGTCCGGAAGGAAATCATTCTAGAGACGATACGTACCGAATATGGTGCCAGTACACTGATTTAAGTGACTACGACAGAGGTCAGATTGTTATGTCTTGGTATATTGGAACGGGAATCTCGGAAACTGTGAATCTGGTTGGCTGTTCGCGTGGTACTGTCGTGAACATCTAAGGTAAAGGGTTGAAGGACGGAGAAACCACGAATAGTCTTCAAGGTGTTGGACGTTCACACCTAATCAAAGAACTTGGAGGTCGGAGGCTTACCTGCACTGCGGCAGATATGATACAAGTGAGTTGAGACAACGCACATTGCTGAACATTTTTACATTCTTGATGTCTTCCAGCAGGATAACTGTCAATGTCACAATGTCAAATTCAAATTCAAATGTCAATGTCAAATTCGTGCTATAGTGGTTTGAGGAACATGATAGTGAACTCACGTTAATGCCTTGGCGACCAAATTCGCCCGATCTTAGCCCGATGGAACACATCTGGGACGGCAGTTCCGCGCCTATAAATCACCGGTCCGTAATTTAAGGGATTTGCGCGGCCTGAGTGTAGACATCCGGTGCTAGATATGTTTGGAAACAAACTAAAGACTTGACGAATCCGCAACTGTGTTGCGTTCCAAAGGCGATCCAACACAGTATTAATCAGGTCGTCAAAATGTTTTGCCTCATCAGGGTATATGAAAAATAGAACTGGAATTAATTTCATATCGTTAATTTACTACTTGAGTAAACGTGATGAAGCATGTTTCCTAAGGCGGTGATTGGTTTTATGAGACTGTCAACCTTCCAGTATTTGATATATATATGTAATTCATATTTATCGGTCCTGCATGCGGTGATAGAATCTCTTTCCTAATATTAATCATTAGCCCTTCTCATTACTGTTAGTTAATTGAAATATTGATCTCTAAATGTCGGTAACTTCTTAAACTGTATCGATCGTAACTTTTTCGGTCCATTTAATTCAATATTCTTCGTACTTCAAATCTCCGTCTACTGCTTTCAATCGTCCTATTTACACACCCACACCATCCAGTGCTTTACTGATAAAAAATTTATTTTTGTGATCGTTTTTCGAAATCCTTATACTTTTGTCCAAAATTATGGTTCACGTATGAAACGACGATAGGAGTAGTACAAACAGTGAAAATAAGCGAGGGCATATATTTTGCAATTACTTTAAATTAACCGGAGTAACGTAACAATTATTTCAGCACTGTAACCGTACAAATACGATGTGTGTCTGTTATTTTATTAAAATGACCTTGAAGCCCATAGGAACGATCAGTTGTGAAATGCATCGTTGTTTGTAAATATAGACGTTAATTATTACAAAGATAAACAAAATAGTATGTTCTGTTTTAATCAGTGTCGCAGCCGGTAGAAACCCAACAGTCATAAACTGAATATTATGTTACTGATATACATAAATTTATTGTTCACTATTAATTAATTTAACAAAAAACGAAATTTTTTAATGCAATATGAAACAAGTGTAACTAAATAAAATGTTCATGATTTAAAAATCCATCATTATTTTTCTAAACGAAATTAACATTTTCTATCAGCGTTTCTGCTCAGTATTTTCCTCCACAAACACCACGGTCGTGTAGGTATTTGACCCTTCACCTCTGTATCCTTGAAAATTATGAATTTTCTCGAAACCAAGTAAGTATTTTCTCTAAAAAAAAGTTATTTTTTCATCGGTATAAATGCTAATGTCCCATTTTTATGGCGTTTCTACGCTTTATTTTCCACACACAACAAGGAAATTGAAATTACTACTGATGTCTTTATTCCTATCCTATCCTGAATTCAATTCTGTGTGTTTATTTTAATATTTTAAGTGTAAGCGAACAGAAATAAATGCACTGTTTCCATCAACAAGTAAGTTATTCGGGATAAAATAAGGAGGAACCACGTGACAAGAGAAAACCAAACGAGTGGGAGAACAGAGCTTCAGCGGCATTACATGGCCAATAAAGAAGGAGGATGTGATTGCTTCAAGTCGGAACAAGGTGCCACGGCATATTGCAGGGAAATTTAATTTTCAAGAGAAGAATGTATTGTTCGCGAAATGACGGGGGAAATATCAAATATTATATTATTCGACAAGCTCTTTCCATTATCTCACTAGTCGTCCACTTATTGAGGGAGGAAGAAAACGCCTGAAGTTTCTTTTGTCTTCGGCTGCTCCATCTACATCTGTAGATAATTAATAATACACTTCTGTAAGAACCGAGCGTTTTTCATTAATCGAGGAAGACGGTGACTCGCAAAATACTGATGATAAATTAGAGAGCTCCAGAAGTCGCTTGGAAGTGAAATATGTACCTCATTTTTTGACAGTGCCTCTTGATCTTTTTAAAATGAATGTTTGTTAAAAAAAAGCCTTTCCAAAATAGTCACTTAGTGAATTCTACATTATTTTCTAAACATTGAATTTAACCAAGTTATCATCGCTAATACTGCAAATAAATATTAAAGATGTCACTTAAAGAAAAATTTAAGACAACAGTTACTAAGCGAACATAAGAAACAGGATGGACCAAGAGGTTTTTGAACTGCAGTGCAAAGGAACACGAAGGACATAGTATTTTAGCAACGCAATCTAGATACTATAATATGCAAAACAGTAACATTTCAGAAGGTTGACTTGGGACAGTTAGGAACCAATAAAACTGTAATATAGCCCACTGTTGAATACAGAGTGACGACTGCTTAAGATGACACTACTATTGCCATTTTTACTAGTGAGGAAGAACGAGCCTGCGAGGCAGGCAGAACCTTCTAGGAGAGATACGAAGGGGCTACCTTTGGGTATGCCTTTTCCTCTCCGTTTTTGAACTAAGGTTCTCACAAGCCGAGGCACCTTGACCTGCTCTGAGAGGTGTATGTTCCGGGGTCACAGACCTTGGCCATACGGTAAGAGTTGTCCGCTATTCATATTGGAATAGTCGGCCAGCTGCCTCCTAAATTTGTCGAGGAACGGAGAATGGTATGCTGCGTCCCCACAGCAAACTCCTCTCCCGCTATCGGAAGGGCGTGGGACAAGTACCCAATGCCCGACCTACTTGATGCAGGTTTTTCTAGGGTTTTCCCTGCATTTCTTTAGACGAATGCCGGATAGGATCCTTAAAATATAGCCCGGGGGCCCTAGTTAACCCTTGGCTACCTTCCTCTACCCTTCCGCATCCCCCCTTTCAAATCTCTTACTATGCTATTAAAGGGGAGTTGCCCAATGTGGATCACCCTCATGTAGCCTGTTGCCCTAAAAAAAACCATTTTTACTAAGTTTTCATATTTTATTGGTCAGTTGTATGATTAGTCATACAGCCGTGATGGTCGATCCCAGTTCAGCTTGGAATTTTGCAGATTATTTCCTTTTCTTGGAAATTATTACGACGGTGGTTTCCGATTGCCTTCCGCCCTGCTCGAAACCGATCGTAAACCGGAGAACGTTTTATCCGTTATCTACTCCAGGAAAACCTGGCTCTCTTATATTATAATCTACGTTAGATTTTTTTTTACAGAAAACTTACTTTATTTCTCAACATAGTCTCCTTCCTTGGCCAAGGGATTCTCAGGGTATAATGTTCATGGATTTTATGGCCCAAAAGATGTTTTGTAACATTTCTACCAGTCTTATCAAACAATCCTCGTATATGAACGTAATTTTGAACCCAGTCATTTTTGGAGACACTTCGTTTGTCTCTGATTTTACTCTGATTTAAGAGTCTCATGTGTGTGTTAAAAGTAATTGCTGTAATAATTGTCTTTTAATTTAAAGAAAATATTATTTTTTAATGCCTTATTTTTTAATTAAATTAAGACTTGATATTTATTAAAATACATTCAGTTCTTATACATATTCAACTCGAGTGCCTGCAATAATGCAGTTCTTTCTGATCTTGCCAATATCCTAATCAGGCGAGGATTGTTCTTAATGAAATGTGATTAATTGAATGCTTACTACTGAATGCTCAACAGCTTTGTTTTCTGTAAAGTTAATTTATGATTTCATATCCAATGCTTTTTTATTTAACATCCTGACTTAGGTAAATAAATTAAAATGTATGTATTCAGCTTTTGCATTTCTTTCAGTCTCTCTCATAATTTAACAAATTCAAATACACATAAGTGGTTTTGAGAAAAATGTACTTGTATATCCCATTCACTTTTCCTTATAATCATCTCTGAGTTTTGTCCATAAAACTGTTGATTGATCTCTCTCTCTCCATCGGAGTATTCTGAATTTCCTCGTCAAAGCCGTCTGAATGGCGGTTTACCTATTAATTAAATCAGCCACCAGCGTTTTCAGTCAATACGAGTTCTCTCTGTATTCACCTGAAAACTCCGCATATTTTTGCTGGTCTGTCTATTCGGTCGACAAGGAACCACACACATTTCTAGCTTGATAATAAAGCTTTGTTTTTTAAAAAATGACCGAGCTGACCGCGAGCAACTTTGGCTCCGGTATTGTTTCACTCTGTGTTTCGAATATGACTGGTTGTGCTGAGAGAAAACTGGTTCACAATTTATGAGTTTAGATTGAATTTTGTTATAAGTCTAAAATTGAAATAAAATTGTCACTGTAACCTCAATAACGCCTATAACACACTTTGTTTAATTTAAATCTATAACACACAAGCAAACGTGGAATAGTTCTTACTTTTGTATAGACAGTTATTTACATGTTTGGTACCTGTAAGTAACAGGACTCAATTATAATTATAGTAGTAAATGTGAGAGTGCATAGAGTATTCGTGTTTTTTTAGAGTAACAGGCTACATGAGGGTAATCCACGCGGTGGTAACTCCTCTTTAATAGCATAGGAAGGGATTTTAAAGGGACGCGGAAGGGTCGAGGAAGTTTGCAAGGATTAAAACGCTGCAGTTAAACTTTTATATGAAGGATAATACTGCGAGATAGTCATCTTTGGTATAACCTAAGTAACGTCAAGCGCCAATAAGAAGCCGCCACGTCAACGTGTAGACTTAAACATACAATATGTTTTAAACAGTCTTGTGGTCGAGTTATCACTAATTTTTTATCTGAGTAACAAAGATAATGATTACTACTATATAAACTGAAAATTGATAATTTAGAGTAAAGTAGAAATTTCATGTTTGGACTGATTTATTTAAATCCTCGTATTTTCACTATGTCTTCAATGTGACAGGAAATGTAACAAGCATATTGAATAAACATTATAGAGTAATTAAATCTGTTTAACAAAATTTTTTGATGAATACTTGAAATTTTCCAATCTTTCGCAGCAGAAAAATAATTTATTTTCCATCTACGTCTGTCGCACATAATTTTTACGCACGAATTTCTTTCATGATTATTAATATATATATATATACTTTACTCTTTTTATCTTAAATTTTTATATATATATATATATTCTGTAGCACTACAGCTTGAAAGTCTTAGTTTACTCTCTCATACACCGTCTCAATAGTTCAGTTTGTGAGGACGTAACGTAAACGTAACGTAAAAAACAACAAAAGAAATTTTATGTAAAATATTATCTCTGTATTCAAAATTAATAATAAGTAAGATAGCCAAAAACAGGAAATAGAAGTGATGATATAATTACTACATAACGTTTCTGGAATCCTTGTTCCTTTCTTCAGGTGCAGAAAAAACGCAAGAGCCTTGTGATTTGTGCAGTTGTGTCGTTCTAGGCGGAAGAAAGGAACGTTGTGTGGTATTTATATCACTTCTTTTGCCTGTATTTGGCTGTATTTATTTTTATCAATATTAAGATACTTTATTTACCGTTTCCGTTTGGTTATTACACATTTTTCTGCTGTATAGAACTGATTTCGCTCCTATATTCCTCCGAATGCCTGATTTACAGAAATCCATTTTAATTATTTTAAAAGAATGGTTCTACACAAAACCTCATATTTTTAGAAATCACAACATGTTCACAAAATTAGTCACGTAATATGAATTTGTTTCTGTTGGCAACCTTAAATTGTCGTTTTAAGGTACGTGGCTGAAGCTGTCGACACTTTTGTACCAGGGAGATACAACTGAGACGATTGTTACTAAGTGGTTTAATCTCGTCCCGGCTTTCGATGTAAACCGTTTTATATCGTAAAGGCGAGAAGGCTTTTTGACGCTTCGTATTCAAATGAATGTAAATCGGGCACTCGACATTTCACTCTTACAGTTATTACCTCGACGAAATCATAATATTTTACGAAATTGCGTGGCCGAAACTCCATTAAAATGGTAATCCCTTTCACGACGGAAGACTTTTAATAAAGGAATATCCCAATTGGTTTATATTAAAAAGTGACCGCGCTTTTAACACTGGAAACTTCGAGTATGTTAAAGCCAATTTTGGTATTAATTTGGTCCAGAATATATCAATTTTGAAATGAATGTTCAGCGAGTGGTAATCAACCGTCAAAAAAGGGCTAAATCCTCTACCCCTATTCACCTTGAACGATGTAGTGAAAACAATTTCCAAGTTAAAAAACAAAACAGCTCCCGGAAACGATCTAATCAACTCAAACAACCTCAAACATTTTCCCACAAAAGCCCTTGTCCTACTAACAAACATACATAACGCAATACTAATAACCTCAAAAATTACCAATAACTGGTAATTAGCAATAATAATAATGATTAACAAACCCGACAAGCTAAAATCCAATCCCACCAACTACAGACCAATGAGCCTTCTCCCTATACTTTCCAAAGTCTTCGAAAAATTCCTCCTGCCTACATTTAAAAACCAACTTTCCCACCTTATACCCAACCAACAATTTGACTTTCGGAACAATCACTCCTGTTCCCAACTGATCAACATCCTGACAGAAACGATCAACAACTCCTTCGAAGAATTTGTATAGCGACATTCGGAAAAAGCCTTCGATAAAGTTCACAACCCTTTCCTCCTATTTAAAATCAAACCCCACCTCTCCCAACACTACTTAAACCTTCTCTCCAATTACGTCACCAATCGATCCTACAGAGTTAAAATAGAAAATCACTTCTCTCCACTACATCCGATTCTCTTAGGCGTCCCACAAGGAAGTGTAATTGGTCCGTTCCTCTACTCCATCTACACGCACGATATTTATTTTATCCCCTCTACTACCACCTCAATATTCGCAGACGATATCGCTATCACTTCTCACGCACACGACTACCAAACCGCAACAAACCACCTTCAAACATCCTTAAACCTTATTTCAATCAGGGCCAACGACGGCGCATAGTCATCAATCCTTCCAAATCCGTAATCGTTCCCTTCTCCCTGAAAAGAAAAGGCTACGACCTATCAGTCACTATCAACAACTCCACTATCCCTACTAAATCTTCCCATAAATACATCGGCCTAACCCGCGACTCCAAACTAACCCTTCACACTTCCCACCTTAAAAAAATAATACTCCACAGAATCCACAAATTAAAACCATTACTGAACCCGAAATCTCCTTTATCCTTCACAACAAAAACACTCCTTTACACATCCCTCATATATACCCTCTGGTTTTATGCCTGTTATATCTGGGGTTCGGCCGCTACCACCCACATAAATAAAATTCAAATATCGCAAAATAAAATACTCCGCTTTATAACTAACTGTCCCTGGTACGTTACTAACTCTAGAATCCACAATGACCTTAATATTCCCTCAACCCAAAAAACTATAATTCAAACCGCCCTAATCCAACTTAATAGAAATATTCACCACTTCAATCCCATTATCTCAAATACTGAATCCCATCCTCCTCCACCTAAACCCCTCAGAAGGCTAAAAAGAAAACGACTAATTGACCTGGCAACCAGCGCAAATTAACACACACACACACGCATGTATATGTACAGTGTAGAAAGCGTAAAAATATATGTAATAAAGTCATTAAGATATATATTGGTGGAGTGACTTCACTGGAAGCATCTCTCACGAGCCACTGAGTGTATAATATATTTAATATTTCATACAATGTACTTATTGTCCTAATGGACAGATTGTATGTAAAATGGAGTTAAATTTTATTTAAAAAACTCCTTCTTTTAGGGTGAATTTTCATGGGCAGATTATTTTGGAAATAACTTTTCTGGCAATATAAACGAATTTATGTGACAATATTTAAATGTTAGCTGTTTTGTTGGTGTCGTTTCAGGTTCCGCTCCTCCGTTAACCACCTCCTATTCTCAAAAACCGTATTGCTGTCTACAATACTCAGTATTTCCAACTAAAATGCACATTTACTCTGTTTTTTTAATAAATATTCTCTGATTTTTTATAAATTTAAACAAAGTTTGGGGCATTCCAATTTTTGCTCCCCATCATATTTTTAAGGTCTAAATAAACAAGTTCACTGGTCGTACAATAATATGGTTAAGCAGAGACACTTTTCAATATTTTTAGTAATTGATATTATAAGTATTTACATTGATACGCTCAAAGTAATTTATATTGACCCATGTAATGAATTCCTTTACACAAACTGAACTCAAAATTTATTAGATCTACAACAACCTAACTCAGACCCAGATGTCATTGATCGTTGAGTATTTTCAGAGGAAACTTAATTACCATTCTACCGACTCCATTTCCGTTGTTTGAGAGATTCTGTCCAACCGTTGCTAATCGAGCCACTTACAAATATCAAAGTCAAAAGCCAATCCAGTCCACGTCGCCTTGCAGGGTTTCCACAGTTTCACAAACTGCTTGAATAATACGGATTGTGTTACTCAAAGCTTGTTATTACCTGTCTCTGATTTCGAACCCGATATATATAAGTACAGTCAATGCCAGACTTCAATCAGAATGGACGTTAGCTTTATTAATGGAAATGTCAAAGATAGAAATTTCGGATAGACGCCTGATATATTATTTCCCATATCTGATATGCTTAGTTATAAACGCGTATTGTTTAAAAAAATAAATTACGTTTTGTTGATTAATAATAATGAAACAAGGGAAGTAAATTTTTTAAAAAAATAACGATACTGATATTTATCTGACTTTAAGTATAAATAAATAAGACACTGAATTAGGGCTGAATAATTTGAACGAATTACAATTGAATTAAAGACTTATACCTCATAAAGAATTAGTGCAACGTTTTTCAAACCATCAGGTAGACATATATTAAACAAATGTAATACAATTACTATTCATAACCTTGTTGAAGTAAACGCTTGATTCAAATAGGTGTAACATTTTTATTAGCAAATTCCAAACACATTAAAATTTTTTACAATTTATGAACTGCCTTTAGTGAAAGTTGAGAAAGAAGTCCAAAGGAATTAGATCTCACGCGATGGTCGTCCACTTCACATCGCTATTCCGTGGGATAACCCTTACAGAAAATTCTTCGTGCGCTGCGTGACGTGTGGCACCTTCCTGTTGGAAGGAAATTGATGTTCGCGTCAACATTTGACAGTTTGGATCACTTTGATCATGTCCAACCGTATATCTCTTCATGATACTTTGACAAACACTAGTGAGCACAGCAGAGCACTAACACTTCGAACAATGTTGCGGACGTGACCGCTTTAATGTTGTGACACTGCTAAATAAAATTTTAAGAAATTAGAATTTCTATTATATTCCAATTCAGGTTCTATCAGTTCGTAATTAATTATTTAACGCGAAACAATCCTTCTTCCTTGTCTAATAAAATTTTTGTCTCTGAAATAACTATTAATATTTATTTTTTTATTTAAAGCAAATGAAATATGAGAAACAAATATTTGTTCATGGAATTGGCAGATTTATTTCAACAATCTAGAGAGTATTAAAAGAATTTTTTCCGGGAGTAAAGGTGGTAAACGAAGTCAAAGAATGTTTCCTGTTTTACGTTGCGACACCTGCATTCACGTAATACGTTACACATGGGGCAACTAAAACTACATCCGAGAGGCACGAGAATGTTGTACGGGCGCGGACATTAAAAAGCAGCCCCTCCTTTCCCACGAAACAGCCTCGTTTCTGCCATTTGGAAACGGCGAAGTCGTATAACCTACAACGGAACCGGAAAGGCGGCATTTGTGACCCCAAGTGCTCGTAAAGTGGCAACGCCTCACGACAGGAACAATACGCGTTTATAACTACCATCACAGACCTGGTGCGCTCTCTCGTAAATATTGGGAGGGAAA
The DNA here is from genome assembly GCA_037074705.1 of Zhengitettix transpicula. NCBI lineage: Eukaryota > Metazoa > Arthropoda > Insecta > Orthoptera > Tetrigidae > Zhengitettix > Zhengitettix transpicula. The sequence continues at coordinate 225,006,471 of CM073590.1, forward strand.
GGATCTCTTTTTATTAATTTCATTCACGCTGTAGATTTATGCAGTATGCAGACTACAAAAAAAGAGATTTATTTGAAATATAACATTTTAAAAATAGTACTTGTTGAGAAGTGCTCGATGACGAGGCGTTATAGGAACTGAGCCTTAACTATAAATCTTCATTCACTTGTCAAATAATCATTAACTGTGACAAAAGCCCAACAAAAGTGCATTAAGCTAAATATTCTGTCACATACTCTGTCACTCCAGAGTAGAGATGTGCAATTAGCGAACGAACTGGTTCTAATTAACTATTCCGAAAAATGTCGAATGCAGTTCTGGGCAGAGTTTTGGAGAACTATTGTTCAGTTTCACTTAAAATTAACTATTCCTTAGATCGTTACTCCAGGTCTCTTGCAGCTCAGTTCCACTGTAGGTCTTCATGTCGCCGTGCACGTCAGCTCCAGTCCGAATTTGAATTAGCTCATCTTTCACACTTCAGGTTTCTCCTTATCAGACCCGTCCATACGGAAAAGGGACAAATTATCACGGATACCGTCTGCTGCGATTTATGAGCCTTTTTCTATTTTTAAGAGTGTTGTTTAGTTTATATATTTTAAATAATTTTAATAATGCATGATAAACCTGTAATTTAAAATGATTTGGTTTGCTCTTGCAACTTTTTACTCGATAAATAAAAGTTGCAGTAAAATTAAATTTTTTGCTTATAAAAATATCTGTATTTTATATTAATATGAATATATAAACAAACGGCCTTGAGTCAGAAAATTTATTTCGGTTGCAACAAGCAAGGCAGAAAAACCTTGCCTCAATTTTTTTACAAGATTTATGCATATATTATTAAATTTGAAGAGGTCCCAAAAAGGACAAAACGTAGATATATATTTTTTTTTTAAAATAAAAAAATATTCTGAGTCAAGGCAGTTCGTTTATTTAATTGTAATTTTTTTTGCTTATAAGACTTGCAGTGTTTTACTTCGTTCAAAAAATGGTTTGTAATTTAATCATTATAAAATGGTGGACAAGCAACAGATGTTTTAAATAAATGCAAAATAAATTCTTTTACCGGAGGGTAGTAAAACTAATGTGGTGATTCTTCAAGATCACCCTATTATTTTGAAAATTAAGGGATATAAAATTAAATACAAAGAAGTTTTCGTATTTCTCTGCAACTACATCGGAATCAGGCCAAAATCTAAAATATCAAAATCAATATGGCCGCGCCCAGGAATGTATTCGTGAAAAGCTTGAGATGTTCAGAATCCAGTCACACGTGTACATTTATAATTAGGAGCATCTCCGCAGATGTTGTTTCGAGGACACATTCTTTGTAAATTTCAACGTATAACGGTCTGCACATTCACTTAGCCATTTTGCTTTTGGGGGTATAGTAATCGAAGTTTGAAAAATAGATAATTTATCTTTGCTGCCTGGGTCCTGAGTGACAACTTTGTCTCAATCTGCTTGTGAGTGTTGAGACATACTCATGAAATTCAAACGAACTATTTCAAAGATCTAGTTCAGTTCAATGAATGAACTATAAAGAACAGTTTCCTAAAAAGAACTGTCTTGTGCATCTCTAATCCAGATGGAGGACTTAACACAGGAAGGTGAGACAAGCAAGACTATATAAATTCAAATAAAATAACAATAACTAAACGGATTAATAATACTAAATACGACCTTCATACACACAAACTTTAAGACTTAAAAAAAAGTGTGTTAGATAGAACTTGATCTGACACTTTAAAAAAGTAAGTTATAAAATAATGAAAATAAGGAGTGTTAGAAATGAGTACAATACAGACAAAAATATTAAAACCAAAGCTAGGATTATTAGAACTAGCAAAGCATGCAAAGTGATGGGATACGCAAGAGATACATTTTATCGCTTTAAGGAGTTATATGAAAATGGAGGAGAGGAAGCATTACATGAAATAAGTAAGAAAAAATCGCTATTAGCGAACAGAGTTTCCGACGATATAGAAAGAGCAGTGATTAGTATAGCAACAGAATTTCCAGCATATGGACAAGAAAGAGCTGCAAATGAACTGAGAAAAAGAGATATAATAATTTCTCAGGGAGGAGTAAGGTCTGTAACACTAAGAAAATTTAAATTTAAAAGTGCCGGATGTTTCGACGTGGATTAAATAATTAAATAAACCACACACTCTTACGTGGAAAAATTCTTAATACCTTCAAACTCAGTTGTTACATTTCCGATATTTTGAATTAGCCATTATTTTTAGGAAAAAGTAACCGCAAGAAAATAACATTTCACAACACACAATAGTTTCTGCTAAAAAGTTTTGTGGCTATGATTGTAGGATTTAATTTCTATACATATGTACAAAGGTGAGGATACATGTTTTCGTTTAGCTGAAACAAGGATTCCAACTCGTCCATGGCTGTACATAATCTCTATTTTTGGCGTTAATCCACGATCCTTAAGGTACAGAATTTTAGTTTACTATTAGAAAATTTTCGTATTCATTCCTATCATTTCTTATTTTCCGTATAATAAATAATATTATACTTACCTATTTTTCCTATTTCTGTATCCCGTTACAGTTGTAACTTCCAGTTCTACGGACCAGAGAATGGAAAACCCGACAAGTAATAATTTTTCTTTGTTCCTTGCAGAGCAGATTCGGGAATTTTGTAACTGGGCTTTTATTTGGCACGTCTCGCAGAGCAGATGAAAGCGTAACGGATTTTCCTCTTCATTTCCCTGTGCGCGCTACGAACACTGTTTGCAGGCGGTCTGTTCAAATATGGATTAAAGGAGTGACGAATGGTGGCTTCGAGCCAGCGTACAGAGGCAATGAGACTCGATATCGACGCTGGATCGCTGATTGGAATACATATCGTAATCGTTCGTCGCCCAAAATCTGTGTGTGGACTGTGCAGGTGGAGTTTGAGCTGGAGTCTACACGGAGGAGCATTTAAATTGGAAATGTGTCTGACAGGTTGAGTGGCAGCTGGTAAAATTGAGTTTCTCGTTACTCACTCCGAGGTGAGATTCAAATTAATGAGGTTAAGGTTTCTTAGTTCACCTCCTGTCATATCTAGGATTAAGTCTTGGAGTACTAATTGAGGTAAATGTTGCACAGTGGATAATTTTCTAAACCGGAATTAAATAAATTCTTTTTTGATTCATGTAGATAATCTTTTCTGTTATCGTCAGACTCATGCGTAATTATTTAAATAATTTGTGGAAGGGTTTTTATATTATTAATCGAGTTACTCCTTACCTTTTATACGATCAGGAAGGAACATCCGGAATATTCGCTATTTCCTCCAATAAGCGAAATTGGCTGTCTTCAACAGAGTAATAAAAATATAGACGGTCATTTAAAGAGAACAGACTGATAGTTTATTGTTTAGGATTAAAAATACTAAAGCGAACTCTGTTTTTGACGGTCTTCAGGTTTAAAGGAAGGCGAGAAGAGGAAGACTAATTGAAAGGGAAATTCAGCTCGTAGCAAGCCCTATAATTGTCTCTGTAAGAGTATGCTATGGAACCCCTCACCTAGTCTACTAAAATCTGCTTGAACGTCACGTAAGTACAGATTTACGAATGACATCGATATAGTATTTCTAAACTAGATAACTAGATTTATTGAGAAAAACAGACAAGACGTGGTGTAATAATTTTTAATTTCACGTTATTACGACTTTAATTGGATGTCATGAGTATGTAAATTAGAACGGAAAGCTACTTATTCAGTTTCTTTGATTCTTAAATTGAGGAGAAAGGAAATATTACAATACGGACGTTAGAAAATATTTTCATGTAATATTTTATATTATATTTCTTACTCTTCAAACTTATATTAAAATTAGGTAAAGTAATCGAAAAAAATTATTTGTACCGTAAGAAACATTTATTTTGAGTTAGCCACAACCGATTTAAGTTTTAAAAAAATAATAAAACAATAGATGACTTTATACAGAGACTTTTTTATTTTTATTTATACTCTGACGACGTTTCCATTTCTTTTTGTATCTTCTTCAGTATTTTCTTACAGAGGAGCTATTTACTAAATCTCCAGCTGTCGGATAAAACCCTCAAAGCTACATTCCGTCTTGCTACGATCTCCTTAGCGTTAAGTGAATTGTGTGCCTCGGACACTTTTTCAAAACTGTGTGAATTTAATAACTTCTTAATAGTTTAGTTGTGATAGTTTATTTTATAAATTTGATAAGTTGTTTGATGTTTATTTTTGTGTACTTTAGCTTGTCTTTGTTTACTTTGTACAATAATACTATAAATCTAATCAATAGTAAACACCTCCTCTGTAGGAAAATACCTGAAGAAGATACAAAAAGGTATCGAAACGTCGTAATGATATAAAAAGTCTCTTTATAAGGTCATCAATGATTTTATTAATTCAAAACAGACGTTAAATTAAAACTTTCAATTTTAAAAAAATACTTATAATTTTTTTTTCTGAAATTCTCTATCCGTTGACATAATTTGCCATATCTGCTTTTCTTAACTAAAATTATATTTAAATTTCTTATACGCACCTATTGTATAAATTTTACGTTTAGGCTGCAAATGATATTTTTGTTATAGGTACAAATTTAAAACTAAATGTTGTAATACTACATATTAGACTAAATATACTGTGTTTTTGTACATAAAAGCACATTTTAATTACGAAATTGTTTCATTGCTCTTTTAATAGTCCACGTAATCTATTTATTATTATTCAAAGCGTTTAACAGTACATTCCTAAATAGCAGAAGGCTACTATCTAAGAAATGCTGAGGATACACGCATGCGATTGATACATCTTAATTTGGAATCGTAGCGAATTTAAACGAAATAATCGTAGCTCCATTCAGTAATTTGGGTTTGAAGTCAATATAATTAACGTTCAAATTCGATCTTTTCAATTACATTTACCGTTTTCAATTATGGAATCCTTAATTGTGTGAACTAAAAAATATAATGACAAATATTAGAATGTCACTATAAAAAGGTTGTATCCGTAATGGGTAACTATTGTGCGGAAGTTTTTTTTCTCCAACAATTGTCCGACTTTGATCGAAAACGTTCATATTTACCGTTATTTCCATTTAATCTCAACTTTCCCACTAATTTTCGCTTCAAATGATGCTTATAGACTTTGCAACAGTCAACATTTCAATTCGACGAAGTCCAAATTTTAATTTCTAATTATCCTCAATAATAATAAAGGCTGCTTTTACTGTTCTATTTTTTAAGCTTTATCCTGAAAATGGGAATCAGAGTAAAATTATATTACATAATTTACGCAGCACAGGTTTTCTTGATCGTTGATAATTAATTATTTTTTATTTACACTGAAAAAGTGTTGAACTTGTTGGTCTTTAAACTACTTATTCCTTAACTATTTCTGCTCTTTGCTTTTATCCGTGTACGGCCTGGAGTTTGCAGATTCCTCGCCGTTCAGGATCGACAAGTGACTGGCCCGTCGTATGAGTTTTTCATGGCAGGCGTGGTTTAGGTTTTGTGTCTATTGTCGTGTGATGTGTAATTCCATATTTTATAATAGTATAATATTTAATTTTTACCTAGTGCGTATTTAATTTGTTGAACTGATAGCCTTAGTAAAGTTAAACATTTATTGTTATTATTACTATGTACTTTTAGTTATGTTGGACAGCGAAATTTGTGTTCCCCATTTTTAGTTACATGCATGTTAACTTGTAACTGTTATTAATTGTAGCATCCAACAATTATATTGTAATTTTATGTACTGAAGTATCCTACTTCCTCATTCGAAGACTAATGCAATAAATCAATTAAATCAAATCAGAAAGGCCTTTCCGTTCCTTCTACATACTCAACTCAAATGGAATATATAATTATTTGGAATAGAAATTTTGTGGCAGTTGTCTGGAATCATCAACAGATATTATTTCCTAAATCGGTTTAAAAAGAAGGTTTAAGAATAATAGAAGTTGGAAAGGAATTAGAAGCTTGGAAAATATATAGTTACGAATAGAATCCGATAAGATGAAAAAGACTCCAAGGAAAAAAAATGTAGCAAGTAGAATTAGGAAACAAACGTCTCGAACAGTGAAAACACATACACACGTATATATATATATATATATATATATATATATTGTAGTGAATAAAAACCTTAAGTGGCCGCGGGCCTGAGGAGGAATACATTAAGCGTGCACGTGTGCTTGCCCGAGAGGCCAAAAGAAATCACGGGTACAGGTCCTTGTTTTTTTGCATCGTTTGGGGGGCGGGGGGGGGGCGGAGGACTTATAAATACTCCGAACCCGGGTGAAAGTAGGAGACGGACAGACACGGAGACGCAGAGACAGACGCAAGGAGAGACGCAGGCAGACCGAGAGAGTCGAGAGGGTGGAGAATTTGGCGAGCGGGCGGGCAGAAACAAAGGTTTTGAAGGACGTCCATCGCGGGGAGGCCGAAATGTGCTGCTTACTACGAGACCACTGCAAGTCGGCTGACGCCACAAGTAAAGTAAGCATCACAATTTATGTAAAGTGCCTTCAAAAGTAGAATTTTTTACACAGTGCGGAAATAGGCTCTGTTCTTGAATAGCCACCGAACCACCCACATTACCCTGTTGAAGGAGAACTTTTTAATCAAGCCGGAGCTAATGTTAATTTTATGCAGACCAATGTATATCTGCTGGCGCCCAGCAATATTTTTTAATGAACTTTTGTATTTTTTGTATTTTTTTTGTAATAAAGTTAATTTTTTTATATTAAGTAATAAAAAGCAAATCATTACAATATATATATATATATATATATATATATATATTGTATAAAATAAAGTGAACCATTTCTGCAAGGAAAAATAACTAAATATAATGATGATAACTAATCCAAAGAAATTTAAAAAATAATGAATCCTTAATAAACTACAATACTCTATTGTGAATTGTTAATGATTTTTGGAATAAATAAATTACTTTGAGAAAGATATACTAATTATTAGTCTTTTTTTCTGTAAATTCGAAACGACTTTGCAGACAAGTTGTTTAATTCAATTATTGCAGGACATAATATTATTAGTATTAATAGTTTTTTCGTTTCTCCTTTTGTTTTATTTTACTACAAATGTATTATAGTTGTAATAAATTGTTAACAAATTCTGTAAATTTCCTAATTTAATTGTAGACTTAGGGATTAGCTTTGTAAAGTTCGTATAAATCAAACCAACTTTCTACGCCTATTTAATACTCTATTTATAAAGTTTTAGGTGACTAATTTTATACTCAGAACTCATTATTAAAATAATTAAAAAAATTATTCAATTCAATAACTCTATAATACCCTTTTAACTGCAACCAGAACAACAGATGGCAATAGTTCATTTTTTTCTTCTGTCACCAGGTGATTCAAATCGGAAGCCAATGAAACAGATTTTTCTGCAACCGCACGAAGAAAAAATCCATTAATAACGGTGCCTCTTAATCAACGTTATTGTCCTCTAAATGGAGCTTAATTGCCACAAAGCCGATTTATACACAACGTGGCTTTTGTGCGGGGATCAAAAATACGTCCGTTCATTTCCAAGAAGAGGAACAATTAATCATGTTCACCAATCACAAACGGGAGGGCCACGTTTGATGGATTAGCGTTGAAAATATCCAATGTGCCGAATTATGTAACGGCATTAATTCTGCTGAATGGAAGAGGGGGGAATATAAATGACAAATATGAGACAAACAGACTTACGGTGAACTCTTTCACACCGAAAAAAAAATGGCCAAACGTGTTGGCAGCTGCATGTGTTCATAGACAAACCTTTCTATGTAAAGGCTTTCTCACTGCCGCGAACATTTGAGTAGAAGATCGGTAGAATGGTTTCCTAAGATGTATTAATGTCACAATCTGTGGTTAATCGCCATGATACTCATTAATAATATGTTATTTTATAATTAATGTCTGTATGTTATTTTTATTTAAATTGTTTACTTATAATACAGTTCCATATTGTGTCTGCTATGGACCTACAGGCACGTCGAAATTGCAACATTAATGTTAATTTAAAAAATATTATCAGTAATTATTGTCTATAATCTAAGTGAAATTTTTGTTATATTTATAAGGTCAGCCTCCTTCATATTTGATCGAGATTGGAACAACATATGGTTCAGACTAAAGAGTAATCTCAATGATTGCAAATAAAATACAAATATGGTTCAGACATCGAACACAGTAAAACGCTATTACAGTTACCTCTGCAGCACGCGTCAGCATCGATGGCGTGTGGCGCAGATTGAGGCATAAATACATACACCACGACTATCTAATGGTAGCGATGGGGTAGCATCTGCGAAGAAGGACACGAACTCGAGAATGTTAAGCAGCGTCAATCTTTAAAATATCGTACTTTCGTCTTTAATAATATCATTTAACTAAACAGTTTTTTTAATGGTGTGCTTTAAAACTCATTGGTTCTATTTTTTCATGTTGATAGACATTCAGTGATGGCGTTATGGATTGTTTAGTTTTCTTTCGTTGATGTGACAATTAAAATATAATCGAAACGTGTTCTGAAAAATACCAAAGTGTCTAAGACACTGAATGAATAACCGTAATTAAGGGTATAGCAAAGGCCGTTTTGAGATTTAACACTTAATCTCTGACTAATAACGAAGACAAAAAAAGTTGGAGTACTTTGTTCAGTCCCTACTGGTATAATCTACTATAACGTTTGTTATTGCCTGAAACTCGGACGCAAAGACACATAATATTTATATAGCTTATTATATTTCGAGTTCCCGGGCAGTGAAAGTATCTCTCAGTATAATTTTTAACTGAAACCGATGACATGACGATACGTTACAAAATTTTCCAGTCGACAAACGCCGACTATCTGTTGACTCAAATACGGTCTGCTTTTTACCGTTATCATTTCTGATCACATTAATGCTTCATTGTAAAAATATTTCATCGCAATGGTAATTTTTTTTGTAAGTAAACACTGTAAAAGCCAATTACGACTTTATTGACGCCTTTCGAAACATGTCAAGCGAGGAAATATAATTAGCATTACGAGCCATCACAATTAGTCGCACTAATTTGGATATTTGTGTAATAAGTACCAGCAACGGGTCAAAGCAACTTTCTGGTCTATTTCATACCAATCATACTTTTTTTTTACAAAATATAGTGTCCAATTATGTTATATTTAATTAATCTAGTTGTTAATATTTTCATAAACAACTAAACCAAAAATTATTAAATTAATAACTATACGCGTATAGTGCCATGAGTTTTTAAACGAAATTATTTTTATTCATCAACACTTTCTGAATGTCAAAATGGAGTGTACAGAAGTACCCGATATAGCACAGAAAACATTCGGAAAAAATATCTTAATTTTTCAACGTAGTCTCTTTTTAAAATGAAATAAAGTGTGCCTTTTATTGAAAATTAATAATAAGAAAAATAGCCAAATGCAGACAAAAGAAGTGATGATGTAAATACCAGACAGGTGCTAAGAAACCTATATATGCACAATTCAGTTGCCAAAACTCAAAGACGCTTTCTTAGCACAAGGTTTACAGCATCCTTTTCCCCATCGATGTTCAACGGTCTCGATACTGACTAAAGTGAGGATCTTCGAGCTTCTCAAAACAGTCATCAATTGCGGGCTCCCCTTCTTTAATGTTGGCAAATATTTTACCACCGAGATATCTTTTTAAGTTTAGAAAGAGAAAATAATCTGAGGGAGCTAAAGATGGCGAATAGGGTCCGTGAAAAAGCAATTCTTACTTTAACACATTGATTTTGGCCATCGCGATGATGGACGTGTGAAGTGGAGCGTAGTAGTGATGTATTTTCGCCAAATACAGAAGTATTCTTTTTCTTGATTTCATCTGTGAAACGCTACTGTACGTCACATAATATTCGCCATTGATTGTTTTCCTTCTTGAAGTTAATCAATGAAAATCATTCCTTTTCATATGCTTGGAGTGATGGACCAATTTTCATCCAGGGTTATGAATCGACGCAAAATCACATCGATACAAAAGTGTTTAAAATGTGTTTTTAATTACGCATTAGACTGAACTGTACAAAGGAAAAACGAATAAAATAAATAGTTAGTTTGCAATTGTGCCAACCAGAAAATATATATTCAGTTCTCTACACTTCCGATATAACTGCCATTTTTATAATATAAGAAAGCCCCTTACACATTTTATTTTCATACTTTGTCACTAGATTATCTCATAGATACTTGTAAATTTATTAAACCTGGCTCAGAGAATTTTGGACGGTTTCACTGTCTTCACAGTAACCGCTATGAACTGTAGCTGAAGTCTAACTCGTGGAGAAACACGATCGTTGTTACGAGCTGTTTAGACTGTTGCTGCCATCGACGTGTTCGTTGAGTTGCCTATCCACTAAGGTGCGAAAGAAATTTCTATTACGTCATCGCTTCGTATCGTTCAAGTTCAACAATGTGATGTCAACATCTTCTCTTCAAATAATACGATTCCTTAATTATTTTACGAGTAGTGAAAACTCGGGCCAAGTTAGAATTACACAAAACATTCCGAATAATTTAGACTGGCATGATATCTTTTGTTTCGTAAATATATTCCAGTTTTCCGACGGCGTTGAAAAATCTACGTGGTAGGGAATAATGCACGTAACTTTACACATATATATATAAAAATTCTTTATAGATAAACAATTGGGCGTGAGATATTCCGCGAGAATATGAACATTCTGATAAGTTTAAAACTATAATTTCAGTATAACCTAAGAGAGAACCGTGGGGCGAATTATACAATCTTTAAAAGAGATTTACAGAGTGAGTTTGGCCGGAAAATGTATGGTTCTGTTAACGACAAAAATTTGAAAAAATTAAAAATAATTTTTTTTATCTGTGTGTCGTTCTCACGACTCTTGAGTTTCTTGAATCACCTGACGAAAGAAACAAAGATTGCACAAACGTTAGATCTTTTTTTGGTATGTTGTTTGGCTAAGGTTTTCTGTAATTAACACAGACGTTTTATATTTTAATTTCAAGTAATTTATTTAATCACTGTAGATGCACAGAAAACTTATTATTTTAGAAAAAGCTTTTCTAAAATTACACACACGCACACATACACACACGCACACTCATATACATACACACACACACACACAAACTCTCTCTCTCTCTCTCTCACACACACACACATATATATATATATATATATATATATATATATATATATATATATATATATATTGTAGTATTCAGACATTGAAATTCAAATAGAAACAATAATGCCAACCTTGGTGAAGCCAGAAATGTAGTAAACACAAATGAATAAACAATTAATTCCAGTTAGCCCGATTTAATACATCAATTTAAATTTTTTAAATTTTAACTGATAAGGATGTTAATAAATAAGATTTTTAGTTAATTAAACAAACACATTAATTTATTATAAGCAAAAAGAATTCAAGTTACAAAGTAGATATTTATTGAATTTAACAATATTTATTACGTACAATCCAAAATGTTTACCCTTTCTCTCTTTATCTGGGCCTTTAAATAATATTACTCTTTATAAATAATCAAATTACTGTAAAGTTATGCCAATACACAAATAATTACTATATTAAAAAATCCGATATCTGACGATTTTATCTTTAACTAAAGGTTTACAATTAATAATTTAATTGATGTATGACCTACTGTTCTCTCTCTCTCTCTGGTACCAGGACAATCAATTTTTACCTCGTTCAGACACTTTCACACACTTTACTTTTAATATCATACCTTGGTTTTCACTGATTCTACGCTTCACTTTAAAATTTGTCAAGATTGGCTGTATTTTGATCACTGCTCCGCTCCACAATAATTTACCAATGTTATTCTAGAACAATTCCTCCAATTCTGCTCAAATTTTATTTGTTCCGTCCTCTGCAATGATTCACCGCCAACTGCCTTATATGTTCCCTTCAGCGCGCTAACAGTCCTTCAATGCTCTAGACCTATTATTGTCCATTCTTGTGTGTAATTTGTGTCTGTTTGCCGATAACAATTCAAATCCCAAATTTCTTTTAATTGTTTATTATTAATTGCCTTTCAATTACTACAATATATATATATATATATATATATATATATATATATATATATTATCTCTCAAAAGTTTCATGTAAAATTCTTGCAATTAAATTTATTTCTATGGATATAATATTAATAGGTGTTGTATTTGTGTTTTGTAAATTTTCGGCATGGAAATTAGTATTACTGCCTCTGGGTTGTCTTATCTAAAAATTATATCGCTTATATATTTAGAAATGGACAACGATCTGCAAACAACTTGTTATAAAGTATTCATAACTTTATATTTGCAAGTAAAGAGTTCTTCAGCCACAATAATGTTTTTATTTGATACCAGGTGTAATAAATCATGTCAGATGGAAGCAGTTACTGTCTGAAACATATAGTTTAAATGGGCAAGTGTTAACTGATGGCTGAATGCCAACACCACACCTTTTACGGCACGTAAATTTAAAACTGTAGTAGGTCCCAATGAAACGAACATGACAAGTAGTGTTAAAGCGGGCGATAAATCTTTCCAGAGAGAAATTTACGTTGTTCGCGTCTCGTCCGGAGGAATGTGAGGCGTCGTATAACGTCCACGAAATATAGCGAATGGCGTTAATATTAAAAAACTTCTACCTACTACGACTTTTAGTTTTTTCTCCTTAAAATGAAGATGGAGCGTTCTTAGCGTTGACATTACAAAATTAGCTCATTACATTAGAGATGAAAAATCAGATGAAATGTAGGTCTCAGCGGAAATTAACACAACAGCTCTTTGACGAAACTTCTACGAAAATAGGATAATCAAGTGCATGGACTTTAAAAAATTGTGAAACGTGAGTTAATTTGATCCGATATTATTACACCAGATCATGTTCTTCCTTGATTCGCCTTTGTTATAGGTTACATTATTTTACAAATTAAATTGATATATTTTCCGGGTATTTATTGGGAAGGCAGTTTAAGAATGATTAATTTTAGATAGATTTCCAGATTTGCGCTAATAAATGAAGTGCAACAATATTTCCACTGGTAGCTTAATTGCTTATGAGGTCGACCACCGACGAGCGTGACCTCGCTCTCACGTCCATCGCTGAATGACTTCTCCGTCGTTCTTCTCTCAAGCGGGTTCCAAGATTCTGATAAATTCACCAATCACGTATCTCTAAAATGTGAACAAGGGCGGCAAGAGTATATAGGAAGAGAAACAATGTACCATAAGCTGCATTATTATTAGACTTATTGCGATGGAAACAGTTATTTTATGACATAGTGGATCGAATAAACACGTGGCATAAAATGTACGTTACACTACGAGAAAGTTATGTTTATTTTTTGTGTGTGGGTGCGTATATTTCAATTATATTAAAAAATTAGTATCCAAAATTGAAGAATGTATTTACCAAATCGGTTGTAGCAGATGAGTTGTGAACTGTTGATAGATGCGTATTTAACTTTTTTGGTAAAAATGGATACTTTATGTACTGTTAGCGAATCACGTATAAATTTTGAATGATGTTTGCCGTCGAGCATTCAGTATTTCTGAAGGAAATTAATTTTTTTAATTAACATTACTTCGGGGACCATTCAATTATACTACGTTTTATACAATTTTCATATAGATTTATTAATTTTCTTTATTATTTGCTCTATACAACACTCCCGTGTAAAATTACTCTTCACTTGTGCCCCGGGAGAATGTGCGCATGTCTTATTGCGACATTACGTTAACAGTTTTTCGGTCGGTTTAGTTTACAATGCAAACTGTGTAGAATCCCTCTGGTAGCCGGTTTCGAAGGACCACACTACAGATCTCGTGGTTCCCCGCCTTACAAGTGTTTCGATACTTGGGAGGGTTTTTCTCTCTCAGTCACTGGAGCCACTTTTTAAATGAGTCTTGCAACTGCCGTCATTGGGTTGTAAGGGCTCCTTGGCGCTCTCTTCCCAGTCTTGCTTTTATACATTAAACTATAACTTGAACTTCATAAAGCTTTCTGATATTGTTCGTGTCTGTGGACGGTACCATAGATACCAATAACGCCAGAAGTCTTCCTCCCGACGCAGAAAAGGAGACGACCCAGGATTTTCCTCCGACCTGATCTTATTCAGGCTGATCATTGCCGTACCTTAGCTCTAACTAAAAGTTATTGACATCCTTCTTATTTCTATGTCTGAGTTTTAGCAGTTACGATATATAACAATTTTGTTCAATGTCAGAAGGAGATTATTTTGAAGCAAATGCCCTGCCTGCTTACGTGAAAGCCCCACCAACTCTCGGTTTATTCAAGGTTTTTTTTATAGCACGAATATCAAGGTCTCGCATAATTTAGTTATAAATAGTTCAGAAAATTTCTCTCGATATTATTTTGATTAAAAATATAAACCAAATTATAATCCTTTCTCAAGACTTTAATGATGAATATTATTGTGCTGGAGAAGAAGAAGATGTAGACAGGCTATATATATGCTAATACACATGGTGGCTTTCCATTCTTGTCAGCTTAGGAAACGGACTGAAAGGGGGAATGCAGAAAGGTAGCAAAGGGTGAACAAGGGCACACGGATTGTTTTTTTAACGATCCTACCCAGACATTCGCCTAAAAGTAATGCAGGCAAACCCCTAGAAAGACCTGCTCAGGTTGGTCGGGCTCTTGGTACTTATTCCACGCCCCTTTTTATGGCGGGAGAGCCGATTGCTGTTGGGATGCAGCATTCCCTTCTCCATGCCTCGACCAAACCGATCATATGTACCTAAGACGAAAGAAAGCGGATGCACATAAACTACATCGCCTAATTCAATCATTTGATAAACTTCGTATAAAATGTAGGAATAACACTATAGATCAAAAAATTAATTTAAAAGTTTTATATTTAAATATAAAATAACAATAAATATTTTAAAATTTCTGCTTTGAGGAAAAATATTTGTGTAGAAAACTATCCTGTATAACATTCTTAATAATATGATGCTGGGATTGTTGAAACTATGAAAAAGCAATATAAAATTTCGCGAAGTAAATTATCAAATTAAAACAAATATCAGTATAGAAATGATGAATGAAAAATTGAAACAAACCTGAGTAAATAAAAAGAAAGTGGCGTGCACATTTCTGAATTATAATATCTTAAATCAAACAAATACTTCATAATTATGTTATGCACGGTTAAAAAGTTGTTAGTTTCGTAGCCAGACTGTTTATGTCCCTCATTAATATCTGCAGCTCTGTGCTATTTTAGTACATTGAGGGCGACTTTGTATAGAATTTTCTGGGACTCAGACGGAAAAAATTGTTCGATGCACACGAAAACGTCCAAAGGAAGACGGAATACGTTTTATCCTCATTGGACCAATGATCGTCGCTTGAGGCTCACTTGCATATATGTCATAGGTGTCTGTAATTCATTATTGATTAAAACTGTGAACGTTGTTTGTCATGTAGATATCTGTTTTTAATTGGAGTGGCGTCGTATAAAGCACCAAAGAACCCGACGCCCGACCCTGAAGGAATAATTTATGACACGAAAGTGTACGTTTGTAAAAGCCAAAGTGTTACAGTTAAGCTTGTGCGTCACAAATTTTAGAAAGGAAATATTTAGGTGTATTATGCAAAATGCATACTAAAGAAGGTTGTGCGAGTAATTTGTCAGTTTTATCTTCTTTGAGTCTGCTTTTATATAATGAGCAATCCAAAAAGTTGTAATTTAATGTAATATCTTTCGTAATGAAACTCATTAAGGAAAAACCGCAGTGAAAATAGCGATCTAAAGCAGAAGAAAGATCTCAAATTTAGTGTTACAAAGTTTCAACGTTATCACAATGTTGAGACGATGATAAAGCCAACGGTTTCTTTTTTGGCGGGAGGAGGAGGAGAGGAGGAAATGGGTCTGCATGGCGCAATGCCTTGATTAGGGAGGAAGGGAAAGTAATCTATTGCTGTTGTTGTATTTTGAGCTGCGAAGACAAGCGAGCGGCTTAAAACTTTCCCCGGAGACGGCTACGGCTTAATCCTGGGTGACGTTTCGCCAAAATTTGGGAGAATTCTATAAACAAAACCTACTGATTTTTAATATGATAACTGAATAATGCTACAGGAAATATAATAAGATATAACTATTATATACTTAATAATGTTTAATATCGTCAGTTGATAAATATTTGAATATGCATAAAATTTTAATCTTTTTAGAACTGTTTTTTCAGAAACTCGTTTCTACATTTTTACCTTTATATTAATTTTATTTTGGATAACAATTGGAAGTTATTTTTATACGATTCACGACTTCCTCGCCTACAAATATTTTTACTCGTAGTCTTCATTTAAATAAAAGTTCCCCCCCCCCCCAATTCTGACACCTGGCTCATATAAATCTTATTCTCAGAGTTTTTCTTAACAACGATCACTTCAGACCGAGTTTGGTTCGCTATCATTTGACCTGTTGACCTCAGGCATGGATAGAAACAAACTTTTCTGCAAGGTACAAATGACATACTAAAATACTTTTACAAATATTTGGCAAATATCAAAAGTTTGGGTGTAGGAATAATTATATAAGCTTCTTAATTCGAGTACGCAGATTAGGGATCACTTAAAACAAGTGGGATACGTATTTAGTGCATATTTATTAATATAATATATCTTTATATATCGTTCTTGTAGCTTCCAAATTCAAGTCAATCAACTCATGAAGAAACGTATTTAGTTATCGACTCTTAATATAAGTCAACGACTGTGAATATATATTTTAATCGAATTCAGTGGGTGAAGATTTATAACGTTGTGTAATAAAATAATTAATTCAAAAATATTGGAATAAAAGAGACAGTTAGAGCGTAATAATTTCTCGTCGATAAATACATATGATTTTAATAAGAATGAGTATATTTCTTTTCTTTTTGCATTAGTGTTACTGCTCAATTTAAATAATAAGAAAAAACTTAAATTCAAATTATATTCGGTTCAAATTTATCTTCAAAAAATGCTAATAGGAACACACGGGTATTAAAACAGTCTCTGATGCGTGTGTGAAAGAAATGTAATTTAGATACATATTTTACCTCAATTTTGTAAGCCATAGTTGTTCACAAAATCGCTTGGTTTAGTGGAATGTATGGGATTACGTATTAAACTGAATTCTCGGTAAAGTTTGTTCCCCCTGTACCGGTTCAAATTTTTTGTTATTATTCTGCTTGTCATACAATCGTGGTTTGTTATTTAAAACTATTAAATAAAGATCAGAGAAATTTTGGGGAAAAACCTCATAAGTGGATATTGAGCGGATTCTGTTTCACATGTCGCTCCAGCAGATCGCATTCGCGGATATTTGATATTCTTGTTCATTGTTCGGAGGCGTTTATGGAAAGTACTAAACCTATACCATCAGTCGTTAGTCGAGGAAATCGCAGAAACGTCAGTGTCGGCCAATGCTATCGCATTACGCGAACTCGATTGCTTTTCCGCGAATTTTGTTACTGTAATCTATTTGTGCCCAACGACCTAAGAATTTTTTCTACATAACGACCATAAAAGGACTTAATATATAAAGTTCAAAATTTGTCAATTTTATTATTACTCCTTAAAATCGAACATTTTTTTGCAGATGATGCCCGTTGAGCTGAAACGTTTTAATCAATTGCATGTCCACTGTGTTGTTTAGCGCACATGTACAATATTATATTATGGTAAAATTTGAATCTCATAAAACTTTTAACTTGTAAAACTATAAAGAAATTAACATAAAATAAAAGTAACATTTTGTTACAATCAAAAGATATATATTGGTTACAAGGTTATTTTTCATACTTGGATTACTCATCGTCTTATCTGAAATCTATTTTAATATTTTACAGTTGTATTTTCATACAAATCTTATCGTTCTATAACAAATTAGTATTCGTCAATTATAACTGCAATCATCGACATGCAATATGATCGGAGGTTCTCCTGGTGTAACTGATGTAAAAGTCTTCTCGGGAAGTCAGCCGAGGTGAATAAGCGATATTACACGACGTGTCGGCAACTGACACCGTTGCCATCTTCAGGTGAAGTGTCTGTTGAACAGACACTCTGTTCCGGGTTCCTGCGGTTCCTTTTAAGCTATCCTGGCGTGGTCGGGTGAGATGGCCGATTCCTGATTGGCTGCCGACCCTCGGTCGCAACTGGTAGTGGGGAACTGGAACAGACACTTCACCTGAAGATGGAAACGGTGTCAGTTGCGGAAACGTCGTGTAATATCGATTATTCAACCAGGCTGACTGCTCGAGAAGACTTTGGACATGCAATATGTTAGATAACTTCTTACAGGTTTCTTCTCGGTTCCGTACCAGTGAAATTTGATTTATAGCAGACAGCTACATATAGATATTACCTTGTGTTCTATTAATAAGTATTATTCATCAGTGCTTTATTCGTAAATTTTTACGATATACTTCTAAAGCGGTTTTATAACAAATAAAAATCACAAGTACGAGGTTGCTTAATTGACATGTGAATTATGTTAGGAGGAAAATAATTTTTATTTAATTTCTGTTTTAAAATCTGAAACAGTTGTAAAATTACAATCAAGACTTTTGCTAACCTAGAAGTATGAAATAAAACTAAAAGATGTAATAAATTATATTTACTTTCCAGTAAAATAAACAGTAGTAAATTCATTCATTGAACTAATAATTAGTTATCTAAATTAATTAAATAAATCACAAAATTACCGACTAGTATGAAATCACAGTGAAAACAACAAACGATTTACTAAGGCTTAAAAATAAAGTGTCCGGGTTTGTTCGTGCCGCGTTTATTCGAAAATGCTTCACCGCTCACAATACGTCAATTAATATCTCAACTATTTTCAGTAAACTTCATTCATGTAAAACTTATATTTCCTCAGTTTACAGAAAGTAATTCATGTTATTTGGTGATTTCAGAACTTCAGTTAATTTATGTCTTTTTTGACATAAAATAATAGTTTTATTAACTACTTAAATGAATTTCCTAAGTGATTGGATAATTTTATTTAGTTTAAAGCAATAACTGTCAAACAATTTTTGCAGTTATTAATTTAAGATGAGTGAAGTGTTTAAGTATTGGGTTTTTAAACTTCAATACAATTTTGTAGAATATCTATTACATTTATTATATCATAATATTTATTATTACTAATTTACTTCTTGACATAAGTTTCACAGAGACCAATTAATTGTATCATATATTCTTATACTTTAACCTTCCAGTAACATGTTCTATAATTAATTATGTTGCAACATCTGCTATAATATGCAGAATGTTTCGGTTGTATTTTTATGAAAATTTGACCCGGGTTGATAAACCGAGAATTATTCATTAAATCGAAAGCATGCGTTCAATTCCCATGTACTCACTACCAATTTAAATGTGCATAACTTTAATAATATATATAAAATTGAATTTACAGAAATATGGGAAAACAATGTAAATTTTACAGAAAGCATCAGTTGTAATTCAACACTTAAAAGCAATAAAATTGAGAAAAAAAAGTCCTTACCGTTTATAAACTTTATTTATATAAAATTTATTGAAAAATAAACCTCTGTAAATACTAAGGAACGTTCCAAGTATATTTTAATTTAAAGAGTATGATAACCAATAATTGTAAGACATTTTTATAATTTCTGTACGACTGATGACGTGTTCCAAACTCTTGAAGATCTGTTCCGGATATGGTCTGTGGGATTATGACCTAATGCTAATTCTGTTGGACTAAGCGAAAATGAAATATTCTGCAAACACATTCATTCCTTGTTAAAATTCTGCGGAGATGCTTCCGATAGAATCACCTTTTCCATGTCTTCATTCAGGAACCACGCTTCATCCCTCTACGTGGCGCCTCACTTTCTATCCGGTTTCTTTATACGTGCCATTTACTTTATACTTGTCTGTTCAACGTCGAATGAAATGTACCGCACACATTTACTACCCTCTAGTGTAAATGTAGTATTTTTTCTTCCTCTTAGGAGTGACTTTATTGACATTAAGCACTTATAATACCAATTAGAATTGTAACAAACTGTCCCTAGTGCTACACGTTTTTCAGTGGAAAATTTTGCGGATCGGCTGTTTGCATCATGAAACATTGCTTCAGATTTTAATAAATATCTGTAAAATTCCAAACATATTTATTACATGTGCGACAATTAAAGCAAAACGAATATTTTCATTTCGAGCTCCAAGCGCATGTAAAGCGAGGAGAGGAAAATAATATAACTTTTAATTTACTCATATTGTTTTTTAAAACATGCGTTCAACTAAAATGTTGAGGACGCTGTGATAGAAAATAAAAATAAATTATCAGGATAAGAGAAAATTTATGACAGGGCCGGGAAACGGTTACTTACAATTTTTCTGAATCACGTTCCTCCCGGTTCCGGTGTAATTTGTAGATTTCAATGACGAATGGTTATTTATTTAATGAGTATAGGTACATCGAATTAATTCAAGAACAGAAGAAATGGTTACAACTACAGCTCAGCTCTAAAGGCTATCAGATTACGATAACAAAGTACTTCGACAGGACAATACCGTGAAGAATACGATTCAGAAAATTGTAGGTGAGTCTATGTTGCCGTTGTAATGAACAGACATGCTCGTGAATAAATCACTCTTTTGTTTTTCATTATTTACATATTAAAGTATTTATTTAAAATTTATTAGTATTGAAAACATTAACGTTTAGACATTGTTCGGCGACAGTTGGTAATTACTACAGTAAAACATTGTTGGCTTGGCGCCACGGTTAAATTATTACGTTTAGTGAAACAGACATTTCTATTGGACGACATTTCAGTACTTTAATTTAATAGACATTACGAGATTGGAAAATTTATCAGAATCTTGAAACCCGCTTGAGAGAAAGTCGACGGAGAAGCAATGAATATGAGATCCAGTAAGGTAACGTTCATCGGAGGCCGACTCCATGACCATGAAACCGCCAGATACTGAAGAGAAAATATTTTAATACTTCACACTGCTACAGAGGCGTTCAGCTAAAACCTATATCGAGAAAAAATTATTATTAGATGTAAAAAATTAAGAAGCAGGATCACTAAATTGAGTCAAATGTAGTGGAGTACATTTACGACTCAAAAACAAAGGATGGAAATAGCAGTAGGTTTTTTTAAAGGTGTGGACAGGCTATGCATAGGGTAATCCTCATAGTGGCATCTCCCCTCTTATAGCATAGGAAAAGGAGTGAAAGGGAGGATACGGAAATATAGAGCAAGGTAGCCAAGGTTTAACTAGGGACCTCGAGCTATGGTTTAAGGATCCTACCCGGCAATTCGCCTAAAAGTGATGCAGAGAAACCCCTAGAAAAACCTGCATGAGGTAGGTCGGGCAATTGGTACTTGTCCCACTCCCTTCCGATGGCGGGAGAGGGGTTTTCTGTGGGGTCGCAGATTTCACCTCGTCGTTCCTTGACCAGTTTAGGAGGCAGCTGGCCGACTATTCCAATAGGAATAGCGGACAACTCTTACCGTACGCCCAAGGTCTGAGACCCCGGAACATAAACCTCTCAGAACAGGCCGAGATGCCTCAGCATGTGGGTACCTTAGTTCAAAAACCAGAGAGATGTTAAGGCATCCCCAAAGGTAGCCCCCTCCAGAGCTCTCTGGGAGGTTCACCTGCGAGATAATTCTATCGCACTCTTCCACATCCCCCCTTTCAAATCCCTTCTTATGCTATTATAGGGGAGGTGCCACCATGTAGCCTGTTACCCTAAAAAACTATGTATAGGGTAATCCACATAATTGCAACTCCCCTCTTATAGCATAGAAAGGGATTTGAAAGAGGGGAGAGGAAGGTAGCCAAAGGGTTAACTAGGGAGGCATTGTTTTTTTAGGGTAACATGAAGGTAATACACATGGTGGCAACTCCCCTTTAATAGCATAGGAAACTCTCCTTTAAGAGCATAGGAAGGGATGCAGAAACCTCTGTTGTACTTAATTTTTTTTCAAACAATATTACTACTACAGGGAGGATGGAGAGGAACGGTACATATTTGAAATCTATCTCACTGCAAGTAAAAAAATATGCATAGTGGTTATATATATATAATATGTAGGTTTCATCGTAAAATTAAGTTTTTAGAATTTTCACAGTTATATGCTTCCAACGGATGAAAAACATTTCAAATAATTGTCAGTTTGTAAAATAAAAGTTGAACATGCGCACGAAAACTCGTATTTCATTGAAATACTATTGTAATGGTTTGCTGTAGTATTTAATTACGAGCGAGGCATTTTCAATTACTCATTTATAATTGAGGGGCTACAATTATTAAATTTTTTTCCTATATACTGAAAGTTCGTACAAAAATGAGGAAGTTGATTGCTTTTTTATGAATTATTTACGAACTGGACCTCGTATGATTTCCAGTTATCGATTGATGTGGACTGACAGACTACAGCCGTTTTTCACGCACGGATAATGCCCTCCACCTTTATTTTGCTGTTTATCTTCTGCCCTTCTTTTTTTTATTCTATTCACACTCACGATATTTCTCCATAATGCGTGCACATAATTCAACGTTGACGGCCCATTTTATTTCCCAACGAATCGCTGGAAGTATCCGTATTTATCCTGAAATTGCACCATTAACTCGTTCAATACTTCATCAATTTAGAATTGACAGAATTCGGATTACGTTTTTAGTTTAGTAAAATTTTGTCGTTTTAATTATAATTTCTTAGATCTGTTGACACTAACTGATTGACAAAATATTGTAATTGATGATTTGTCCTCCATTACGTTTCCTCCTTTTTTGAATTCGATCATTTCCTTTCATTCAATTCCTCTTCGCTTATTTTACTCATCTAGTCTCTTTTTTACCTTCTATTTTTTTAGGGCAATAGGCTACATGAGGATGATCCACTTTGGGCAACTCTCCTTTAATAGCATAGGAATGGATTTGAAAGGGGGGATGCGGAAGGGTAGAGGAAGGTAGCAAAGGGTTAACTAGGGCCCCCGGGCTATATTTTAAGGTTCCTACCTGACATTCGCCTAAAGAAATGCAGGGAAAACCCTAGAAAAACCTGCATCGGGTAGGTCGGGCATTGGGTACTTGTCCCAAGCCCTTCCGAGGCGGGAGAGGAGTTTTCTGTGGGGACGCAGCATTCCCTTCTCCGTGCCTCGACCAGTTTAGGAGGCAGCTGGCCGACTATTCCAATGGGAATAGCGAACACATCTTACCGTATGCCCAAGGTCTGCGACCCCGGAACATACACCTCTCAAAACAGGCCAAGGTGCCTCGGCTTGTGGGAACCTTAGTTCAAAAACGGAGAGGAAAAGACATACCCAAAGGTAGCCCCTTCGTATGTCTCCTAAAAGGTTCTGCCTGCGAGAGAACATCCCTCGCAGGTACTGTCTATTGTTCCGTCCCCACCTTCTATTTCTGTGTCTTTCCACTGTTATATTCTCTTTTCGCATCACTACTCTGGCGAGAGGAATGTTCCCTGTCGCGCAAAATAACAGTGATGATATGAATGGAAACAGTTAATTTAAGGTTGAACTAATGTCAACAATAACTAAATATTATGTTAAATAATCAATCTATTTAAATATTTATAAAGGTTTTAACATTTACGTTACGATTTTACATTGTCATTTATGTAATCTAATTACCCTCACGTATTTATATTTTTTAATTTGTTTTCTCATTTTCAAATTAACTATTCTTAATATATTTTCATGTGTCTTTGTTATCCGTTGCTCTTAGTTTTTTGTGTTTAGTGTCCTAATTCCTCATTTGGGTATTTTCTTGTAATGTACTTCAATGTTGTGTCCGTTTTGAATGTATTTAATAATTTTTTGATTTCTCATATTTTATTAGTAGGTGACAGATGGAATCAATAAATAAATCTTTGTCACCCAACGGGATTATTAGCCTTCAGATCCGATTTTTTTTATTTTTGATCTTGGAGGGATCGCGTTTTTGCCTCTACTTGGAGTTCTTTTAATTTTCTTTATTTCGTTTTTTCCTCCCTTAATTTTAGAGTTTCCTTAATTATCCTTGAATTTATTTTCGTATATTTAAGGCGAACTATGTTTGTA
This sequence comes from Zhengitettix transpicula, assembly GCA_037074705.1. Classification (NCBI taxonomy): domain Eukaryota; kingdom Metazoa; phylum Arthropoda; class Insecta; order Orthoptera; family Tetrigidae; genus Zhengitettix; species Zhengitettix transpicula. Next base: position 225,030,597 of record CM073590.1, read on the forward strand.
TTGCCACTTCCTTCATAAGTACTTATTGACCCAGTATAGGAAGCACTATTGTACACGTTTCTACCATTATTTCTTTTATTACTGAGCACCTTCCTATTTCCTACATATGCGTGGGTTGTTTGCACACGGCTCCGCTACTTTTTTGATTTCCAAAACCGAGAAATAAAACAGGGAATTTGGTTCTCACAAAGCAGACAACATTTTGAGTTAAAGTAGCCGTGAACGTCAGTTGAAATGATAAATTAATTGATTTGAACGAGTATTGAAATATAATTTTTTCTTTATGTCAGTTTTATTGATATTTTATCAGTACACTCATGTTCAATTTAATGGTTTGTAGTCTACTTTTGAACGAATAAATATTATTTTTGTTAATGTGGAAAACAGAAATTGTATTCATCACACGCTGGGAACAAATAAATCCGACATTTTGTTTTCAATCGAAAGAGCATGGCTTTTTAATTCAAATTTAATATCATGGTTTTCTCTCATTTCTCCATCAATGTAGTTAGGTTTATTTTATAAATACATTTAAATTTTCATTTTCATTTGACCACGTTTTAATGTACCCACGTCCGTGCGTTTCCCCTGTCGTTTCTCTAAACGACGAAGAACGGAGAAACGAAAATATTTTCATTTAATTATCGTCATATGCCACGTATAAACGACTTGTTTCTCCGATTAACCGAGAATGTTGAATAACGTGAGCCATGCTAATATTTATTATTTACTCTGACGTTTCAGTGTTTATTGCAAAGAGATTGATAATATCCTCTAGCACCTCCTCAATCACAGCAATAATCTCAGGTTTTGCCTATGAGGATTTATCGATATTATTTTTCAATTCATAGACAAAAAAACTAAATTTTTGAATTTTCTGAACGAATTCATAAATCTAGGGAAATTTTATTCAAGTAATATCTGAAATAATTTTTAAAAGTAACTCAGTAAGTTGTCATATGCATGAGAAGTAGGAGTAAATACATTTATTGAAAATTCACATAATTGTACTTTGGAGTCGATAATCTTCAGGACAATTTTCTATTCGTTTGCCTCATCCAAACGTGCCTAAATATTTTGTTATTTATATTTATCACTAATTTTGCACTACAATTTTATTTGAATCATATGCTGACCCTTTTGTGCCGATTTAGAATTTTCAAATCGAGAAGCATCACCAATTCCGTGCAATCTCTTAAGCCAGGCAGTATAACAAGTGCGGGTACTGTGACTTAAAACACTTTTAGGGGGCAAAAAATATGTTTAAGAATGAAGGAAATGATTGCAGGTTGAAATGAACCACTACTATTTACTTTACTCTGGTAATTAATTTAATATCAATAGATTAATGCTGTTTGAGAATACAGATTCGGCTTGGGGACCTCAATTGGTGGTAAATCCTCAAATGCTGTTGCAGATTATGAAGATGATACAACTGAAAAGACAGCACAAAATTGTAAGGCAACACACCAGAACAACACAATAAACAGGGAGGACATTGGCCCGGCTCATGGGCGGGGGAACAGCGTGCAGAGCGTTCTGGGAAAGTGAAACTAAAAGAGATTGAATCACAGGTGGCGTACTGGAAGGCTGTATTGAAAGGTGAATCCTTTTGACGGAGAATAAAGAATTGTGTTGAACTTTGCTGGTATGGTTATAGTTGTGAAAATAGCTGGACGGCAGAGAGAAGCGCGTGAAGAGAAGGTTCGAGTAGAGTCGGAGAGAGATCGACGCCTCTTTTTGCAGCTGCCACACGAGGTAACTCTGGCGTAGATGCCCTAACAATTCCAGTAGCAGATAGACGAGTTTCACCCACAAAAATGTCGAAAAGCGAATTTGAGGTTGCGTGAATATTTATGTGTTTATTACTGGCCCCTGTTTAGAAACAAAAACATAAAAATCTTAAAATAATCTCTGCTTCATGGCCCAACATTCCTCCCATTTTAAGACAGTTTCACATTTGTTTTTAAAACTAAAACAATTTTTTTAAAATTATTACAATGCCTGTCAAAATTCATTATAATGAATTTAAATTTATAAATATAATAAGCGTTGCCTAAAAATTCTAGATCAGTGTTTGTGGATGGAAAAATGTCGACCGGACCAGGAATGGAACCCAGGACCTTCTTCTTACCCGACGATTGCTCTGACCACTGAGATAATACTCAGAATAGTTAGAATAGCCGTCCTGTAAACTGAAGGTCCTGGGTTCGATTCCCGGTCCGGTCGACATTTTTTCCATCCTTACGTAACTTAACCATTGCCGCTTATATATAAGCTTTATATGTCTTTGAACATACTTGATCATTACACCAACGTAACCTGAATATATCTATGGGTAAATGTCCATACAAGTCTACAAGATTCTGACTACCTCTGTTGGGAAGATAATTTTTTAAAAGAAATCTCGAATCCGTAAAACAGATTCGTTAACAGAGGTTAGGTTGGAATCAATTACCTCCAGAATTTTTATGCATTTTCTTATACGTAATCAATGTTATGTGTTAATATAAACAAGTGGGGGACAATGAAACTGTGTAACAGAAGGACCGAGTACTTCCTAATTACTTACGTTGAAGAAAAATTGGACATACTTATATTTAGAATTGTTTTAAAAATTATTTGGAATGTCTAGGGTTAATTTGTAGTTTAAATAAATTAGTTAATCATTGAAACTAAAACTTAAACCTTTCTTAAGAGTAGATTAAAGACTTTTGCTGTTGAATTTTTATGAAGTTTGTGAGTGATATTGCTTCCCCTTGTGAATTTGCTGAGTTGTAGTTTGTCTTGTGACAGCTTTCGCCGACAGCCATGTAAGTGTGTGTGGCTTGCGGTTTTCCCCGTCCTCAGTCAAGTTTGATTGATGTGTCTGTTGCCACATAAGCACAAACACATACGCACCAACAGCAAAGCTAATGCAAATTTAATGTGGCCTCGCGTCTTGTGTGCAGCAACAAATCGGGGAAGGTCATTTCGACACCGTTGAAAAATGAGCGATATCTTATTTTAGAGCAATATAACCATGTCTCGTGTTATACTTTACAAAATATTTAAAAAATAAATATAAAGTTATATATTCCAATTTGTATACGCTTCATCACAAAAATTGTGAGCGCTCCTTCATAGATGCAACCCGTACGCCATTGTTTTCATCCGCGTAGAACTCTGACCTGGTCTGATATCAGAGAAAGACAACCCGTGTTTAATGAGTAATGCTATTTTACACCTTGAATATAGGTTATGATGCAGGTTTACAGTGTGCACTTTTTGCAGAATCAAAACACTGTCCGCCCACAATAATTTTCTGAAAGAGAGCTTAATTTTTATGACGTGAATTGAACATGACCTTGAATAATAACTTACCTCAAATAAAACAAAACGAGGAATGAACAATTTTCTTCCAATATTGATAATTAAATACCTTACCCTTATTTTGAAAATATGTTTATAAATAGATCTTAGCATAGTTAAGATATTTATAAGTCTAGATCATTTCGTATTTTTAGCTAACTCCAAATTATTTAAAGACCTTAAAATAATTTAATATGCCCTTTATGACGTAAAATGCATGTTAATAGCCTTCGTTGAAACAAAAAGTGATTTTTGGTTAAGTATTAATTAATGACATGATAACGATTATTTCTATGAATACGATGTAAATAACCATGAAAAATTTTGTCGGGGTAAGAAAGGCATAGAATTACATCATTGAAAGCAGAGTTGAACTCAACATATGAAAACATATTGTGTTATACATATTAATGAAATTTAATTCCAACACGTTGGAGTGTCAAATTAAATTAAAAATCTAATATTAAAAGAAAAAGATAATTTATAGGATTTTTTCGTGAATTTAATCAATTTATTTTTAAAGATAACAAAAAATTATTTATTACAATTCCAATTTATTTTAATTTTTGAAACTGATGTGAAAATTCTCAGAGTATTTGAAAGACGGATCTTAAGGAAGATATTTGGATCTGTAATGGCAGATGAAGTCTGGAGAGCAGGATATAATGTGGAGCTGGATGAATTGATGGAAGGTAAAGATGGGGTTAGATTCGTGAAGGCACGGAGGATTGATTGGATGGGCCATGTAGAGAGAATGGCAACAGAACGAATGTCAAAAAGAAAGAATCCTGAAAGAAAGGATCTACCATTCAAGAGGAAAGGGAAGGCCACGGCATACATGGATGGACGATGTCGTTGTAGGCCTGAGAAGGATGGGAATAAGAGGATGGACCGACGATATTGGAGGTTGATTGTGGAAGAGACCAAGGCCCACCGAGGGCTGTAGAGCCAAAAATAGATTGATAAATATTTTTTTAAATGACACAGTTTTAATGATACTCATAACCTCAGAGCCGCTTACTGGCCCTCTATTAATGATAGTGATTTTCAATTACCACCAAACGAGTTACAAAAGATATACAATTTAAATTTACAACTACAAATTATATAAAAGAATCTAAAGTAAACTAGAGGAATCTGACGGTAAATTATATTTACATAAAACTTTAAAAAATAAAGTTTCCACATACCATTTTGTTTAGAGCTTCTCTGGTACCGTATTCTGTACTTAACAGTTATTTTAAAGAAAATATTTAATTAGCAGGCCATTACACTGGTTAATATATAGTTCACATCACAAAATTCCGGCGCCTCTCTAACAACTGTTCACGAACTCTACGTTGTCCTATTTTTTTCAGATTGGTTAAAGTCCCAAGACAAGCTTCAAAACATTATCTTTTGCACTCAAAACCAGACTCCATGATCAACACAACCTTTCGCCATGACAAACACTTGTCAGCCTCTCAAAGCAGACTCGTTTATCATCTTTGGCTCCAAGACTACTTTGGTCAGATTCCCAAACCATTCTGACTCGCCATGACCACACTGGTCAGGCTCCAAAAACACACTGTCTGTTTCCGCCAAAGTTCTGTGTCTGACACACGCTTTGCCGTCAATAATAAAGTAGTAACCTTTCCAGTCTCTGCATTCTTGGGCCACGCAATGCTCTGAGTTCAATAATTATGCCGACAATAATATTAAAGGAAAAAATTATTAAATGAAACCTTCATTGGTAATCCCTAGAATGTATAGTTACAGTTTACATATTGAATAATATTTTAACTGAAATACTTATACTGAAACTGAGCATATGTCAAACAGAACGATTTTTTCTTTACAACTTATTCGTAATAAATCAAATGTACACTCTGATAATTATTGGTATTATTATTGCGCTAGTTGAAGTATGTTATATTTCTTATTTTTGGAATTGCACCAAACTTGGTTTGACTTCAATGGCCTTATGAGACCTACGATTCGTGACTCGCATTTGAACATCGTAGTTTGCTAAACTCTGGTATAAATTATCCGGCAATGCACAGTGCATCACTGTTTTGGTGTTTCGTATTCAGCATGGTGCAGTATAGTTTGTTTACATTGAATCGTGCGTTAATTGCACCAGTTCAGTTGATTCTATGCTTCGAGTTGATACATCGCTCCAGTTACACACACTGTCTAGTTACATATCAGCTTCGGTCGCTTGCTGGCGTATAAACGTAAAGCCGTAGGAACCTAAGCAATTGTGTGCTTGAACAAGGTTGCAGCTTGTATGTTTCTGCTAATTATTTCAGCAAATCTGACTAGTGTGTCGGGTACACAGATCAAAGACCCTAATTGAGAAATGCCTTTTGTCTAAGACAACTCTGCCAGTAAATCCGATCTCTCACATCCTGTTGTGCCTCTGGGCAATGTAGCTGATGCTTTAGCAGTGAGGGTTTTAAGTGTGTTTCGTCCTCCGAAACTTGGCAGCAAGCTGGGTGGTCCTCATTCGAACCAGCACTTTCAATTCCCACCTTGGAGACATTTTTTTCTGGTCCCCGCCCCAGATTGCGTTTTTCCTCCGTGGGATACATTATATAATTTAAATATTTTTGATCAGATATTAAACGATCGTTAACAGTAATTATTATTTTAAAATTGTTTTTATGAAGGTCACACACGCAGTCACAACTATAAAATGATTATTAATGGAAGATTTCCAAGAAAGCAAATTCTCTCGCAGGTAACCTGGGAGGGCTATTCTCTCGCAGGTCGAACCTTTTAGGAGAGATACGAAGGGGCTACCTTTGGGAAAGCCTTTTCCTCTCCATTTTTGAACTAAGATTCCCACAAGCCGAGGCACCTCGGCCTGATTTGAGAGGTGTATGTTCCGGGGTCACAGACCTTGGGCATACGGTAAGAGTTGTCCGCTATTCCCATTGGAATAGTCGACCAGCTACCTCCTAAACTGGTCGAGGCACGGAGAAGGGAATGCTGCGTCCCGACAGAACTCTTCCCCCGCTATCGGAAGGGCGTGGGACAAGTACCCAATGCCCGACCTACCTGATGCAGGTTTTTCTAGGGTATTCCCTGAATTTATTTAGGTGAATGACGGGTAGGATCCTTAAAATATAGCCAGGGGGCCCTAGTTAATTAAACCTTCAATACCTTCCTCTACCCTTCCACATCCCCCGTTTCAAATCCATTCCTATGCTATTAAAGGGGAGTTGCCCAACGTGGATTTCCCTCATGTAGCCTGTTGCCCTAAAAAAAAACGGTTCGGAAGGGAGAAATACGAAGGGGTTACCTTTGGGGATGCCTTTTCCTCTCCGATTTTGAACTAAGGTTCCCACAAGCCGAGGCACCTCGGCCTATTCTGAGAGGTGTATGTTCCGGGGTCACAGACCTTGGGCATACGGTAAGTGTTGTACGCTATTCCCATTGGAATAGTCGGCCAGTTGCCTCCTAAATTTGTCGAGGCACGGAGAAGGGAATGCTGCGTCCCCACAGAAAATTCCTCTCCCGCTATCGGAAGGGCGTGGGACAAGTATCCAATGCCCGACCTACCTGATGCACGTTTTCCCTGCATTTCTTTAGGCGAATGCCGGGTAGGATCCTTAAAATATAGCCCGGGGGCCCTAGTAACCCTTGGCTACCTTCCTCTACCCTTCCGCATCCCCCGTTTCAAATCCCTTCCTAAGCTATTAAAGGGGAGTTGGCTAACGTGGATTACCCTCATGTATCCTGTTGCCCCCTCCCCCCCAAAAAAGGTACAGTAGATTTATTTAACCATCGTCAAACATTTAAGAAGCTGTCAACAATTTGCGATTAATAATTTTTTGAAATAAGAAAAATGTCTATTAATGGTCGTTAAATTTATCTTATTATTCAAAACAGACTTGAATATAATTTTTTTATGTATATTTATATTTTACAATAGTTACAGTTAAGAAAAGCGAGAGACTTTTAAACTGAATAACTCAGCATTTGAATAAATAACAAAATTCGTAAATGTTAAAAATTGTATCATTAATAAAACGGCATAAATTGAATATATTATTATTTTTTATTCTCTAAATTTTTTATTTATTTTTTATTTGAACAATTTTTTGTTATAAAATCTTGTAAAGTCCAAGATCCGTGAACGTGGTATGGAATCATTCGATTAGTAATTTCGCCCCGGGGTTAATGCGCATTTTAAATTGGAAGAATTTCTGGCATCGTGATGATGGTTTATTATGGGCATAGCGGCAGCGTCGCTGGTTCACGTATTGTCTGCGCATGTATTCCACTTCGTACCACCACAAAGCCGCATATGCCGTTTATGGAGCACCTGCAGCCAAGCCCCCATCACAAGCACGCGTGCATATAGTCGTGAACGTCGCCCACGTCACATATTATTATATTACATTTTGATAGGAGAGTTTACGACAGTGCTAGATTTAGATCATCTTATTTTTAAAACAGACTGTTATCTAAGACAACCGCTAAAGCGAATTTGAACATACCAAAAAAAACCTACGATTCTAACTGATTTTCTGTTCATAGCGAAATTCTTATGTTAATTAGGCGACAATCCTGAGAGCGTACAGACATAAAAATTCTGTTCAGTTGTCGGAGTTTTCCGAAAATAAAATATTTACCCGATGTTTTCGTAAAAAATAATGGGACAGTATGATATTAGAATTTTAGATTATGATTTATAAATTCTTTTCATTCTCTGGTGTGGAAGCAGAAAACAGGGATAAATTTCATCCACGACAAAGAATACAAACTAGAAAATACAGTAATAAGAGGTAGATAAATATTAACAAGAAAAATGTATAAATGATCTAATTGGAGAAGGAATTCATTTGAAAATCAAATAATTTCAGAATGAGGCTAAACGTAAATAATTAAACACTTCAATTAATATGCTTGTTGCATAAATACGAAAAATAAATCTATTAATTGTAAAAATACGGTATAGAATATTTACGTAAATTACTAAAAATTATATTACGCAATGGGAAATATTAATTTTACATAAGAGACTTTATATCTATTATAACTTCGAATAATTCTACGCTAATGGAGAAACTTCTAGAATATGAATAGAAATATTTAATAATAGCTCTATTTTTGTCTCTATTATTGTTTTGGTAATTGGCGAAGCTGCTCTGATCATATTACAAAATTAAATATATTGTTCATTCCATGACCTTGACTAACGTGAATCACTGCACTAAATGAGCAGTGATTTCTTTTTGGAGCCTATAATAAGTTATTATATTTTTGCTAGCTTCGATTTTACCCCCCAAATGAAACAACTTTGGTTCTTTTTGAAGGTAATTTTTCCAGAATCCGTATTTATCTTTATACAAATTAATGTTTTCCAACGTCTGTTGTTTGAAATAATTTACCTCGCGTTGTATCCAGAAAGAGTACGTAGGAGAGAATTTTACATTTGCTTGCAATCTACGTCCTAGCTCCACATATTACCAACAAGCTTTTTGTAATAAAGCTCACGTTTTCTCATTTCCTACCATGTATCCAAACGAACTTTCACGTCCGCAGGTGTGACGCAAAATTTTTAGCTTGCCGTTTTACATTCTATGGATCCTAAAACACTGCCTTCTTTTTCATGAATTCGTTGGTTCTGGTTTCCTCTACTTGCTTACCATCCTTTATTAAACGTAGCGGTTTATATTATTATTATTTTGTAACAAAATAAATTAAATTTTTTTATCCAGTATTGACACTTCAGTAATTATTATTATTTAAATCACCTTTACGTCTTCCGTGTACTTCTTCAGAAAACTACACTGCCAGAAATAAATATTTTCAGAATTCTTTGAGCAATGAGACGACTCTTTTGGTTGCCTAACAGAAGTGCCAAATAATTTTTTTTACCATCCATGTTGGTTGAGTGGGAAAAAAATTATCATGCGTATTCCTCATAGTTAATTGATATAAGAATAAAAAATTATGGTCGATTAGTGGTGAGGTATGTGGTCTTATTTTGTGGAGTGCGGTGTTACACGTTGTTGATCTATTTTGGCATAAAATGAGAAAATATACAGTTGATTGAAAATAATGAATACGAACGATAGCCAATTCAGGCATAAAAGTGATAATATACCACACAACGTTTCTGGGATCCTTGTTCCTTTCGTCAGGTGCGTTGAAGAGCCTAGAGTGACACAACTACACTTGTCAGTTGACAAAACTCAAAAGCGAAGAACACACGACAATGGGAGAGCCGAAGGGTTACCGTAACAATGAGGGAAAATGGGAAAACAAAAGGTTTAGCGTAATACTACTGGATCATAGCAATTATAGAGTTTAATAGTGTCTGTACATTAATAGCTGTGATGTTTGATTTAATGTGAAGTATTTCTGAAATGAGTCTGGAATTGAACCTGGTGCCAATGTCTAAAATATTAGCATTTTGCCAATCAAATGTACGTTTTGAGTTGATGATATGTTTGGAGACCTCAGATTGTTTATCAATGGGAACTTTTATATTAGACGTATGTTACTTGATACAAATACGTTTTCGACAAGTGCAGTTGTGTTGCTCTAGGCTCTTCATCGCACCTGACGAAAGGAACAAGGATCCCGGAAACGTTGTGTGGTATTTATATTATCACTTTTTTGCCTGAATTGGCTGACTTTGTTATTAATTATTTTGGCATAACATATTGGTATTTTAAAAATGAAATCTGAGGATAGGATTATTCGGACAACGCTGTTTTAGGAACTGTATTCTGAATCTGTCATAAGACTAATATTCAATATTCAGTTTATATTAATTGTAAAATTATTGCCAAACTTTTGAAAATCTCCCATTAGATTACCGTCTTACAGTTTTGTAAATGAAAATTGTACGTCAAATAATATTTGACTTCAAAAATTAATTTAGGTGAGATGATCTAATGCGGCGTAGTCCAACTTTTTTTGTTGTCCGCGAAAAGAATCTCCACAAAGACGCGTATTGATTCTAGAAAACGTTTCTTTATAAGCAGAGTGTAAATGTTACTAATTTTAACAAGAGTAAGACAAAAGGCGGATCTTTTGTTATAATAACGTTTGGTGTCCCAGTCGGCCAGCTGCCTCCTAAACTGGTCGAGGCGTGAAATGCTGTGTGCCCACAGTCTCTCCCGCCATCGAAAAGACGTGGAAAAAATAAACCTAATGCCCGACCTACCTGATGCAGGTTGTCTAGGCTTTGTCCTGCATCACTCTTAGGCGAATGTAGGGTAGGATCCTTAAATTATAGCCTAGTTTACCCTTGGCTACCTTCCGCTACCCTTCCGCATCCCCCGTTTCAAGTCCCTCACTCTGCTATTAAAGGGGAGTTGCCTCCATGTGGATTACCCTCATGTAGCCTGTTACTCTAAAAATATTTAGGAATTTTTACTCATTTTCAATTTTCAGAACATTAAATGAACTTATTAAGTAATGAGTCTGTAAAATAATATTTTTTAACATTATAAAAGTAGAATAAGGTAACCAAAAACGTAATGATGACACAGGCGTAATTAAAATACAATTAAAAAATATTGTCTTATTTCGTAGGCTTATTTATGGAATAATGTGATCAATCTCAAGAGTAACTTGAATAAAACCATGTTGACGTATGAAGAGCCACTCTTACAATTCCAGTTAATGATGTAAGAGAGAAAAAATCTTTACCCTGTATGGCATAGAACCTTGGGCCACTAATGAGTACGCAGCTGCTCTAATCATCTGAGCTACCCAAGCTCTTTATGAATCACAGTTCTGTGGACATTTTTTTTTAACTTTTACTACTTAACTTCATTTTATGTTAACCAGTTAACAAAATCCCGCATGAAAGATAGGCGAGAAGATATATATATTTTTAGGGCAACAGGCTACATGAGGGTAATCCAAGTTGGGCAACTCCCCTTTAATAGCATAGGAAGGGATTTTAATGGGGGGATGCGAAAGGGTAGAGGAAGGTAGACAAGGGTTAACTAGGGCCCCGGGGCTGTATTTTAATGGTCCTACCCGGCATTCGCCTAAAAGTAATGCAGGGAAAACCCTAGAAAAACCTGCATCAGGTAGGTCGGGCATTGGGTACTTATCCCACGCCCTTCAGATAGCGGGAGAGGAGTTTGCTGTGGGGGGCCGCAGCATTCCCTCCTCCGTGCCTCGACCAGTTTAGGAGGCAGCTGGCCGACTATTCCAATGGGAATAGCGAACAACTCTTACCGTATGCCCAAGGTCTGTGACCCCGGAACATACACCTCTCGGAGCAGGCCGAGGTGCCTCGGCCCTGTGAGCCTTAGTTCAAAAACGGAGAGGAAAAGGCATCCCCAAAGGTAGCCCCTTCGTACGTCTCCTACAAGGTTCTGCGTCGAGAGAATGTCCCTCGCAAGTATTGCCTGCGAGAGAATAGCCATCAACAGAATAATATTATGATTTTTTTTTTAGGGCAATAGGCTACATGAGGGTAATCCACTTAGGGCAACTCCCCTTTAATAGCATAGGAAGGGATTTGAAAGGGGGGATGCAGAAGGGTAGAGGAAGGTAGCCAAGGGTTAACTAGGGCCCCCGGGCTATATTTTAAGGATCCTACCCGGCATTCGCCTAAAGAAATGCAGGGAAAACCTTAGAAAAACCTGCATGATGTAACAAACATTCTTAAATCAAGTTAACTTGGCACTTTAACAATGAGTTGTAAGTAACTCTCTGACTAGACTATATAGACTTATCCTATCAATACTATAGAATCAGGAAGGTCGCAAACTGACTAAATTATCATATACTTGAACCTTGATTGGAATTGTGTCGTAAATATTTAATTAAAAAATGTCCCGGGAAAAGAATACATAAATATTAAAATTAAATGAAACCCCGGTCGCAATTAACACAATATTGAAAACATTTTATTCACGGATTAATATTTCATAAGCTTTTAAGTATTTCAAGATTAAAATTAAAAATCTCATTAAACCCGTATGGCAGTGATCGTTCAAAGCATATTGAAGTGGGTTCTGTGCGTACTTCAGCAGATATTTCAATGAAGTAATTAGTACTTATTTATTTTCTCCTGTAAAATGCGCAATTAATGTCCTGAAACAATGGCTGATACAAAAACACAGACTGGACATTGAAATCGGAAAGAAATATTATAACGGAATAGTTAGTCCTGTGTAATGCTGAAAATATAAAAAGTCTGTTTTATTTTAAATTAACATAACGATAATAGAGTAACCAATAATCAAACCAAATTAAGTGATGAATTAAATAACATGTTTAATGTTTGTCTTTTATTTGTCAAAATAATTTTAAGCCCCAACATGTCTCTTTTAATACAGTACAGAGAGAATGTACCTTCTTCAAGCGTAGGCCATTAAGGTACTAGAAACTTTTAGTGTTGACTATGTTAGCGAGCAAATAAGTTTGTATCTGAGATGTTAAAGTCTTTAAAAAAACTGTTATTCCCCATGGTTCACTAATTTTAAATTTTGTTCTAAAACATAACAGTAAAATTGGTGTCACGTTTACTCGCAGTAGTACATTCAGACACTGATTTGACGCTTTTTCCTCAGAATCGTCACCTGTTTATTCGTCGATACTGTTGCTACATGGGCTCACAGCTTAAGCAAGACGACAATTGGTACTACGCATTTTTGCAGGCGAACCTGCTACAAAAAAGGTGAAGTCTGTGAAATAGGTCTAGAAAATTATGAACAAGAAATTTATGGGTTGCATGCGGATTCATCCACATAGAATTTTTAGAAAGATAATCGTTACTCTGCCGCTTGAGCCCAGAAATAACCAGAATACTTCCATCAAGACAACTCTGAGGCGAATATTATTCAATCGAAATTTAAACTGTTCTATATCCATCGTATTCCCCAAATTTGGTACCCTGGCTACATTTCCAAAAATCGAAAAAACAAATGAAGCCATAGGAGAAACAAATGCCAATTTTCGACAGCTTTACAAAGTTAGAGAGACACTAGCTGAAGAGATATAATCTACTATTATAGCATTATCAAGTATGAGGGCGGCTGGGTAGTTTTAGTGTGCTTCATGCACATTGAAGTCTTTTTGTGCAGTTGCCAATTCCATTTCAGTGCTCAGCCAATTATTTTCAGTAAGCGTTTACAGCTTGACCTTGTTAGATCGTCGCCGTGGCATCGTCGGACCACTCCAATTCCAGTTAATGATTTAAGACAGAAAAAGACTTTAACCCAGTCGGGCATAGAACCGGGGACCACTACTAAGTACCATCAGAACTCTACATGAATCCCAGTTGTGTCAAGACTTGCCTCTCTCTATCTGGGCCACCCACCTTCGTTCCTCACCGTTGCTATAGTGCCTGCCGCAGAAGAGTAGAAAAGACCTATACACACCACATTAATTTCCCAGTGAGCTTCTGTCGATAAAAATTCACTTTATTTTACTATATTTATTATGTATCAATTCTGCACTCCATTGCAAGAAGAATGAGTAAAGAGGCCTTTCCCAATTCTCTGGGACTACATCTCAGTGTTAGTAATAATGTTAGCGAATAATGTGTTTCCCGGTGAAATTTATAAATAAATAGATTTCAATTGTTTGAAACATATACCATGCTTCTATAGTCAGGTCAGATAAGTCTCGAACGACCACCTGACGACGCCGCGGCTTCCGGTCGAAACGTTATAGCTTCATCAAACGATTGTCAGTGCTGGAACAAGAAAAGAATATATTCAATGGCAGATTTCGCAGTAATCAAAGCTTTTATTGAAAGGACTGTTATCACCTTATTGTGAAAGAGAGACGTGGTTAATGGACCAGGTCGAGATTGCACTAGTGACGGTTCTAATATAGCCTAAGTGAACTGCGAAACTATGTTCACCGGGTCAATATTGGACTTCCCTTTTATGTTCTACACCACTACTTCCTTTTTGCGTCGTTTATAAAGGCAAGGCTTTAATTTTGTGCTACGCACCGAACGAAACTAACAAACCGCAAAACGTTCCTCGATAATATGTGCAGACTCTACCTGCGTTAACGAGGGCGTTTTGTTGAAAGCCAGCATTAATTAAAGCTTCTATTCGTCTCAATGAAAACAAAAAGTGAGTTTCCGTCGTCTACGCAACAGGAAACCTAATAATAGGTCAGTAACTGGAGGTGGTTGCTCGTTGGCTGAACATCGATCAGGCATGTAATTAGGTTCAATTTACCATGCATATCTGAGACTATTAATACACTGCCCAACATAGTTTGGATTATTACCAAGATACATCAAATTCTAAGGAACATTCCGATTTTAAGAAACCTTCCTCATAAAGGAAAGAACTCCAACTGTTATTTTATTGTAAAATATTTTCAATTTTTAAAGTTCCACATACTATAGTTTTTGTTGTTAATTTTCATTACAGGCTCCAAATAATATCTCTTACCATATTCTAAAAAACAATATATATATATATATATATATATATATATATATATTTGTATGTTCTTTATACAAATCTACACCGGTTGAGCAAATTTCACCAAATTTCGTACACGTGTTCTTTGCGACCAGGAAACAGACACTGTCGGGGTGGGACGCGTCTACCACCCCAGAAGCGGGGGTGGTCGGGGTGGAAATATTTGTACATGCTAAAACAGTCGATATTTAAGCCGGATAAATATTTTTAGGGGTCAAAGATAATGTTTCTACCGATGTTATATTAATATAATTTTCATCCTCTACACCCTTGGGAAAGGGCACCCTTAGGGTTAGGGGTGGAGAATACAAATCTACACCGGTGGAGCAAATTTCACCAAATTTCGTACACGTGTTCCTTACGACCAGGAAACAAACACTGTTGGGATGAGACGCGTCTAACACCCCCAGAAGTGGGGGTGATAATGTTTAAACATGCTAAGACAGTCGATATTTCAGTCGGATAAATATTTTTAGGGGTCAAAAATATTGATAGTGTTTCTACCTATGTTATATTAATATAATTTTCATCCCCTACACCCTGAGAAAAGAGCACCCTTAGAGTTTGGGGTGGAGAATACAAATCTACACCTGTGGAGCAATATTCACCTAATTACGTACACGTGTTCTTTACTACCAGGAAACAAACACTGTTGGGGTGAGACGCGTCCACCACCCCCGGAAACTGTGGTGGACGTGGGTGTAATTATTTAAACATGCTAAAACACTCGATATCTCAGTCGGGCACCCAGCTGGTACAATATATTTGAGAGGATGGGACATAATGAAGTTCTGACGTAATTTTTTAAAAACAATAGAACCAACTACCGCTTTAAAGGACAATACAGCTTTATCGGACATAAAAGCATTTGAAATTTACTATATACATAGTTTAAATATTTCTTCAATACCTTTTACGTCATTGCATTACATTTGTATCACATGTTTAAAAATTGGTTTGAGACATGTTTTGAAATACTGAAAACATATACAGTCCCTTTTTATTGTTTCGATTGAATTAAAATCATGTTATCGTATACTTTTCAACTCGGGGATAAAAATATTTTTCATACACTTTGAGAGCTTGTATTGGCCGAAGGTTAAGGGCAAAATTTCAATTTGTTTTATTTTCTCCTTTGAATTTTTATGAAAACGACCAAATAAAGCTTCATTTAAAATTCCTTCAAATTTTATTGTGCCGTACTTACAAATAGAATTTTGTGGTAAGTGTATAATAGTGACTGTTCATCGTAGGAACGTCGTTTACATTTAAATTAAGACGCTTTAAAGATTGTCTGTTGTATTTTATTGATACACCGCATATGTTTTTAGAAATACAAAGCTTCATGCAGAATATTAAGGGCGGTGGCATCGCGATCGCACAAATCTTTATATCTAGTATTTTATTCATGCCTTCCGCGAATAACACTTTAATTTTGAATCGTATTTTCCTAGTCGGAAAATTATTACTACAGATTTTGACCTTCTTTCAGTAGACTTTGGAAGGTTTTAAGTGACGCAGTAATTTTTATTACAATTCCTTTCTCTGTCAATAATTCTTTTAAACTGTAAAAATGAATTTTCTGGAACATTAAATTGTGAAACTATGATGAAAAATTAACCAAAACTAACCAAAAATAAGTTTCCAAAAACAATGGAATGCACAGATGTAACCGTACTGTTATTTCCACTTAAAGTATAATTAATTATTTTTTATTTGTCTGTATAAATTTTTATTATAAAACATAATTATTCATTCTAACCTCTTTTACTTCCTTGACATTTGAGTTGCTTTTAATTTAATAAATTGTTGATAAGGAGGTAGCAGTTACAACATTTGCAGAAGTATCTGATCGGTCGTGAGTTACAATCAAACTATATCTTTGTGGGGGCGAGCAGAGAACGTTCCTTCCGCCTCCGCGCATTTCTTGTATGGTTTCTCTCACAGAAGACGATGATCCGCCATTGTTCTGTGGAGAGAAGGCAAACAAAACCAATAGTTTCAAAGGAGGAGGTCGCATCTCGACATGTTGGTGAAGCTTACAAACCTACGGCCTTTTGTGAATGATTTTGCTAGAGCATCTCTGCAGTTTATTCCAGTTACGCTTCTGTTTTATTGTTTTTGATGCAAAGAGATTTCCTTACAGAGATTGATTGCTCTCTGGACCAATAAACTGCAAAACATTTTCTGTAGATAGTCTTTGTATTCCTGTACCATCAGTTTCATTGCTGTATACGAAACTTAACATGTCAGCGTAACAATAAGGATCATTGCCACACATCAGGTTTTACGTTAATAAGTACTGGTATTATTACATGCGAAGCATTTCTAATATAATTTTGGAATAGCATCTCAGAATTTTGCAGGTCAGATGAATTTTTCTGTTTGATGAATTATTTGGAGACTAACAATGGGACGATTGATATTGGACGTGCGATCTTTGGTAGGGGTATTTAGTGATCTTTCTGTTTGCCCAATGTAGCAAGAATTACAATCAGAGATAAGCTACTCAATGTTTGCTATAGATATCAAGTTGGCCCTTTTTGTTTTTTATTGAGAAATAAAGTGTATTAGTAGAACTGTAAATGATGAAGATTTGATAGTCTTTAAAAATTTGGACAATCACGTGGTTTGGCGCTGTCTCGTTCCTCTTGCGTTATTTGATCAATCATCTGACGGAAGCTACAATTACAGAAATGTTGTGTGCTAATTATTTAAAACTTATTTTTGTCTGTTATTTGGATATTTATTTAAGTTATTACTATATTTTTAACGCAGACATTTTATAATTTGAAGCTGCACGCGTTTGATCTTTCTCGGATAATCAGTCATTTCAATGAAGCTAGATCCATGTCTACACTACATAATAACCTCATAACAAATAATATTTTTGTTATATAATTTAATAGTAATGAATAGTGTGTCTTTATTGGACAGCCATAGTGGCTTGTGTTGATATATATATTGTAGGAATTACAACGGTCACTGCTACTCCCCGCTGATAAATGGTGATAGTTTTACTAGTTCCACTATAGTAGTAATTGATTCAGAAAAAGGAAACATAGTTGCGGTCGCAGAGAAATAATATTAGCACAACAAGCAAAAGCTTTCAACGAGTGCGACTGTAACGAGCTCTCCGACAGATAAAGAAACAGGCTTCACCTCCCACAGGACATCGTTTTTACGTCGTTCATCAATTTAATACGTCACATACATCACTCGGAAACTAGCGAGGGAATGTCTTATATTACTTCTGCATTAATCTTTGATACATTTCACCTACCAATTCTTCTCAGCCGAAAACTATGTATGTCACTGTCGTGAATATTCATTTCTAAGGATTTTTCTAGTTGGTAAACATATTTAAGGTTAAAATATACTCCTGGAATATGACTGTACTGATGTGGGTTTGGAAATATTGCGTTTTTAACACAGCGCGTTGTTAGATAAAAATGTATACATTGTATGAATTCAACGAAAAAATTTAATTATTTTCGAATTCCACAAATAATTACTGTAACTTATCGCTTCGCAACAACACAGATAATTTTATACTGCCAATTTTCGCTTTAAAAAGCCTTTAAAAAATGTTAACGGAAAATAATATTATAATTCAATTAATTACACATTAAATTAATTACAGTTCGTAAGGTTTTAATGAAAAATACGCATATATTGAATTTTTCACCTTAGCATGGAGGAAGTCCAACGTAATACTGAATATTCTGATCGAAGAGTCGTCGACTTATGACAACATTTCAATCGAGGAACAGAAAACGAATGAACGTTCTGTTTTTCATAAACACGACGCATCAGTAAACTATAATTTTATTTAGTCTTTCCTGTAGTCAGACATGCCTAAATTATTATACAGCTTATTAAATTCGTTGGCCGTGCTTTCTTAGACCTCTTTCAGGAATAGCGAAAGGTTTGTCATGCAGTAGCCATCCCAGTTACATTCTTGATACGGCTCAAGTTTCCTTTGACGCTCTTTTCTATTTCTTAAATTATTATTACTGATGAAGGCACAATGTTGTGACTATTTAGTTCGTATACATATTCCTATTTTTGCGTTTTCTTGAAATTTGTTTACGGTTTTGATGACGTGAATTACGCATATTAATTGTTTAACCTAAGAAAAACAACTTCATATCAATATAAGCTTAAAAAGAAACAAATTAAATGTTCGAGGAAATTTTTTAATTTGATAGTTATCAGAATTACTGTTTAAATTAATGAAAGCATCCAAATTTGTCAGAAATAATTTAATAACTTGAAAACATACAAATTAATACGACGTTTAGTCCTCAATCTACGACGTAATCAGCGCGCAATGGTTTTAGAGTCTTACAAATATTTACTATACATTACCACATTCTTCTATTAGTACCATACAAACATTGATGTCATATAAATAAATTTTGCGTAGAATTTTTAAGGTGTGCTCTATCTGTAATGACCGACGTAACAGAAGTCCTAGATTGAGGACGAAACGTTGTGTTTATTTTTTATGTTTTCCTGTCATTAAAGAATTTGTGACAAATTTGGCTGTCTTCATTAATTTCTAATTATATTGAAGTGAGATCAATACAACTGTTACCACTTAAGCTAACATTAAGATATTTGCTTATTCAGTAGATGTTATCCCATAAAATAATTGTAATTTTCAATTATTAATTAGAAGTATTACCACGAATTAATAATTTCTTTAAATTTAATTTATTTTACAAAGCTGTCAGTTATGTGGATTACGATACAAAATTTATCTGGATAAAATTGATCGATTTTAAAACAATTACTTTCAATATCGGAGTTTTGCTTAGACATTTGGTGTCATCTGTTCACTTAGACATGAAGTTAATAAACAGAGACATCGATTCGTTGTTTAAGTAAAAAATTCTACTTTCAATATTATTCTCGTTTTTCTTACGCGTTCCTCAACAACTTTGACTTGAATTTATTTGTCTCATGATATGGACAAATACTAACATGACTGTTCTTCATAGGAAACTAGATAATAAATATACTTTTGTAATCAATACGATAATAAACTTCCAATTTGTAAAATATATTTAATAATTTGAAAATTTTACTGGAATAATTTTTATTCACGAATGTGATAAAAATCTCCTATAGTCCTAAATAAATTATATAAAAAAGAATATTGATTTTACTGAATGGGACATTGGTGTTACTAAACAAATAAATGTTCGTTTATAATATTCTAATATTTTACATGCACGAAGACTTGGACTTTTTAAAAATAGACTACACTCGTCTAATAGCATAGGAAATTATAGAATGGTGGGGGGATGTGGACGATAGAATAAGGTAGGCATGGGAAACTAGAAATACCATATCCAGCATTAACCTAAATGTGATGCAGAGAAATTCCTAGAGAAAGTTGCATCAAGTATGTTGGGTTATTAGCACTTGTCCCACGCCCCTCATGTGACTCGAAGTAGGGTTTGCTGTGAGGACGCAGCATGTCTCGAACAGGTTTATTGGCAGCTGGCCGACTGTTCCAATAGGCGTGAAGATCCTATAAGTCACAACATCCCTAAGAAGTGAATAAGATTCCACCATCTCTTTGCTTATTCTATTATTTTTAATTACATACATTAAGACAGAAAAATAATGTCATGCAATACATTTCAGATTTTACGTGTTGTGGTTGTTGGTATAATAATAATAATTCATTTAAAGTAGGAGTTCCAATTTTACTTTGATTCCATATTGAAGACGCGTGACATTGAATACTTTCAAGTGAGTAATACTATATTTTTCTGTGAATTGAGTAATTTTTTTTTTTAAAAAAAGTAGTATATATTCAGAGAGTGGAAAAATTAAATGTATTGATAATGGAGTCATTAACGGGATCCACATATGGTTCGTCGCTAACGACCGCTACGCAAAGGATTCTAATGATCATTTAATACACGTTTTGTAATAATGATTAATTTTGGAAATACACTCATTATAAATTCCACGTAATGAATGAATTCAGTCTATCATGAACATGGTTTATAAATTAGTCTCTAAGAAACTACAAGGCTGCTTTAGTATTTAAGGAATATTAGTACGAAAATAAACTAGAAAATTATTTTCTTCTGGGAAAGTTGAAATAAAATCTCTGAAAACATCCATTTAAGTGTACACTAGTATTGCTGTTTTCCTATCAAATTAATACAAATAAATACTTTTAGACAAACAAGAAATTGCATTGATTCATTACAAGCTTCGATAAACGACACCATAATAAAACAAATCGATCTATCGAATGAATGAATGAATGTCAGTGTGTCCCGTAGGCTCTTCTTAACCATTCATCCGATTGCGATGAATATTTGATGAATTGTGTGCACACCCGCGAAGGTTTCTGTCGGCCTTTCGAAGCTTCAGGAAACTAATAAGGGGTGGAATTTTAAAAACATGTTAAAACGCCCTATATTGACTTCGAATAATTACTTTTCGGACCCTATGTGGTTAATAGTTTATATCCAAATGTTTTTAGTGTATAATTTATACCCCTTACAGCATCACTAAGGAAGAGGGTGGAGGGGCGTTTCATAAAAATAATGCTAAACAACCGAAATTGGTGTGAAATCCAGGGTTGTAACAGTCAATGAGTTTAATTCTGACATTCATTATGCCAGTTAAGTTGTAGTTCACGCCCTAGGAGTGGTTGGAAGGGTTTCTAAATAAATTCATAATATATATATATATATATATATCTTAACACTTTAATGCATGATTTTTGGTATTTTTTAAACTAATTTTATAAGATTTATTTTTAAGAAAGTAGTCAAAAAATTATCAAAAATGACTAAAGTCAATTTGCACGTATTCAACATAAATATAATTAGTTTGATTTATCAATATTTTTATTAATTGGATAATTATTATTATAGTGAAATTAGCATAACCAGAGAATGACGCTTAAAGTTTATTTCTTGAAAAAAACAAAAAAAAACACAGAAATAATATATTATGAAGTTGACCGGTGGGTAGAAAAATCAGGCTTAAGGGGTTGACTCACAGAAAGCTAGGAAAGGCAGGTTTTAACATGTTCACGGGCCAAAAATTTCACATTTCCTTAAGGACATGTTCCAGATCACAAATTAGCTCAATTGGAAACCTCTAGAAAACGCTATGCAATATAGGGTTAAAACCGAAGAGAAATTTCTACCAAACTTCATACACACGTTACTTACGCTCCAGAAACAAATACCGAGGGATTAAGACACACGTAACACCTCTACGGGGTGGGAGTGTAATGGTGGCAATAAAAAACATTCATAAACTACCATTATTTGCGTCGAAGGAAACGTTTTTGGGCTCACTGAATTTTATAGTGTTATTATAGATGTTTTAAGTGACTAAATTTAAACTTAAAAATGCAAGGGAGGGAAGCAGCTTTACCGTATGGGTGGTGCAGGAATGGTATTAAACAAAAAAATAATGGAAAATGACCCAGATTGGTGTCGATTCCGGGGTTATATAGTAGCTGATTTTAATTCTCGCATTAACTACGGCTGATAAGAAAATTTTATGGCCGTCGACGTGGAAGTTGTTGAAAAGTTACCATGTGTATTTTTGACCAGCTATATATATATATATATATATATATATATATATATATATATATATATTAGGGCAACAGGCTACATGAGGGTAATCTACTTTGAGCAACTCCCCTTTAATGGCATAGGAAGGTATTTGAAAGGGGGGATGTGGAAGGGTAGAGGAAGGTTGCCAAGGGTTAACTAGGGCCCCCGGGCTATATTTTAAGGATCCTACCCGGCATTCGCCTAAAGAAATGCAGGGAAAACCCTAGGAAAACCTGCATCGGGTAGGTCGGGCATTGGGTACTTGTCCCACGCCCTTCCGATAGCGGGAGCGTAGTTTGCTGTGGGGACGCAGCATTCCCTTCTCCGTGCCTCGACCAGTTTAGGAGGCAGCTGGCCAACTTGTCTGTATTTAGTTAAAGGTTATCGGTTTTACTCCTTTCAGATGCGAGTAGTATTTTTTAACTTTATTAACTTGGTGATCATATTTTTACTCTCTTAAGGTTTCGGAAGTATTTTTGTCTTAGGGACGTAACTCGGTAAATGCTCCAAACAGTGACGCTATTGATGCAGGTTAAATGAATTGATTAGCAGGAGGTTAGTATGGAATTAATTCCTTATCTAGGATTATTTAAACAGATATCCGGGGAACGCCGGGAACTCTGCTAGTAATTTATATATAAAGAATAAAAAATGATTTTTGGACACTGAAAACAGTAAAAACGAAGGAGAAGAAAGTAAAATTCACGGAGAAGTAGAGTAAGGATAAATATATCTAAATACCTCAGTTTTTTCGTAGTTTGTGAATTTATGGCAAAGTGAAATTTGTAGAAATTAATGTTTTCTTCGATATATGTTTACCTTTTTTTTTCAGAGTCGACGCAAATTTTTTTTTCATGCCTACTGTTTTCTCATAATTTATACTTACTCAATTGTAAGTAATTTTCGTGAATGCGTGGCATCCAACAACGTCCCTCGTCTCTCGTATGAAAGCTGCTCTTCGAGCGTGGTGAAATTCTGAAACGATTACACTCTGTTTTTATTTTTTTTACAGTTACGTACCTCACGGCTTGTTGACAACGTTGTCGGTCGTTTGAAAGTAATGTCGCGAGACACGAATTTTCATCTCAAGGGTTGCTCTGCAAATTCTGACTGTCACGTGTGGGTGACACAACGTCGTAAGGGGAGGAGAGTGAAAGCCCGGCTTCTAACCTTTATGTTTTCTCACGCTATTGCATATGTCATGTGCAGGAAACTTCTATTCTTATCAGGAGTAATTTCCTAGAATTAGCCTGTCAGACTTGCCGGAGATTCCGTTAAAGGGCAACGACGATATTACATCCCTCCCAAATTAATCACAGAATGAGAAATGAGATTTGCTAACATGTAAATTGATATCCTCTACACGAATTTCGTAACATAAGTTTCAAATAAAGTACAGGAAAATTTAATAATTAAACGGTTCCATTCGCCTGTTCTCATTGAAAATATTACTGCCGCATAGAAATGATTAAACTATAGAAATTGTCCTTAGATTAGTGTAGAAAACAAAAGGATGAGTTACTGAATTCGAATTTTATTTAGTAAAATTAGCTGGTTGCCCAGCGTTGCCCGGGTTGTCATATATCCATAACCTCCGATTCGATTCCAATCTAAGTTGCTTTAGCGTTATTTTTATCCCTAGTTGTGCTCACCTCCCATTACGAAAGGGGTTGAACTCATAGACCCCGTAAACGTTACTTTCGACGAACCGTTTTAACATGTTCGAAAATTTCCGACCCCGTCCACCCCTCCTTCCAGTGTTAAATAGGAAGTTGAATGTCATAATTAAACTCAGCGACATCCATAACCCCGAATTCAACACCAATCTCGGTTGTATGGCGGTATTTTTATATAATGCCACTCCACCCCTACCCTTATGGGTGCTTTCATCCAAACTGAAAGGGATTGAAATTGTACAAAAAGTACATATAATGAAATAATATGAATCACATTGATTCCGAAATTATTTAATCGACGCAAATATCGACCGGTTAACATGTTTGAAAATTTTCACCACCTCCAAATACCACCCAGCCCTTCCAAAACTCGCGCCTTGCACAAGTTGTCATAAATAAACACAGCGACATGTATAACCCTAATTTTACTGTAATATCTGTTGTTTTTGCGTTATTCTTATGTAATTCCGCTCCACCTCCACTTTTAAATGTGATCCCCTCCAAAGCCGAAAGGGGTTGAAATTATACACATATATACTGTAGGGAAATATTATGAATCTGATTGATCCCGAAAAATATGTATACGACACAAATATAGTCCGTTTAACATGTTTCAAATTTTCCTCCTCCATCCACCCCCCGTTTGGGTGAATTATACGGCAAGTTGAATGTCATAAACTCTGTGACAACCATAACCCCGGATTTGACAATTCAAATTTCGATTGTTTTTGCGTTATGTTTATGTTATGCCACTCCACCCCCACACTTAAGGGTGCTCCACTCCAAAGCCAGAAAGAGGTTAAATTATACACAGATTAAATCGCTAGACATACTATCAATCTTTTTGGCCCCTAAATATATTTATCCGACTCAAATATCGGTCGTTTTAGTATGTTGGATTATTTCCACCCCTGTATAATTTATTTTGATTTTCCGCATACAAATTTACACCAGTGGAGCAAATTTCACCAAATTTCGAACACGTGTTCTTTGCGACCAGGAAACAAATACTGTCTACCACATCCGTCTACCACCCCCAGGATGGGGTATATAAATAAATATATTTATTTAACGTGCTGAATTTATTTCCCTTAATATAAAAGGAAATTCAAATAATTAATTAATTAATTTCATACATGATATATTTAAAGTTATATAATTGTAATGAATTAACTGTCAATTATTTGTGGGCTAATGCAATAATATATGTGTCGAAACTTACTAATATTTGTCTTGATCCTGTGAAGTATGATCTTGATATTTGTCTCGTTCAACATTTATATATATATAATATGTTATCGATTTCTGGGCGAGGCGTGACGTCAGCGGATGATGTAATCACCGTACGAGAGTCTCCCTGGTCTATTCACCAAGCAATTTGGGTTGATTATTTCAACCTGCACGTGCACTGTAAATTGATATGAGAGTTTCTGTTATGCGTTGGTGGCAAAACCTCAGAGCGTCCTGTTTGATGAAAGGTTATTAAGAAACAAACTGATACGGCAGTGAGACGAAAGACTCATGTTCACACGATAACTTGTATAGGTATTAAAATACAAATAAAGGTTCATTAGGTATAACAGAATGATAGCCGGAATTTAAAGACTGTGTTAAATGTTGTGTATTTGGATTCGAGGAAAATAATTTATTTTATGGAAATATTAAATAAAAATATATGTTCAAAGTTAATTTCCCGGATTTATTTAATGATACCTGAGAATAACATTAAAGGACCACTGGGTTGATGTGCACGAAACTTAAAAATGTTTAATATACGTTTCCCGTGGAACGCAAAATCGCAATTAACTGAGGGTTGTGTTATTAGTTTCACAAACATTTGACACACCAAGTGACAACAATTTTGTGAAATGGATGACCAACGCAATTAAGGGAGGCATAAAACTGGCTGTACGTAATAAATTTATACTCTACGGTAGTGGCGTGAGGAACCTACTAATGTAGACACCTAAATTAAACCGTTACCATTTCTCATTACGTTCTATACCCGAAATGCGTTTAAAAACATATATAACAGTCATAAAATAAGGCAGAAAAAAAGTGTCCCGAGTTGGATCGCGTTACTAACCGATACTTTCAAATAAAATCGTGGCGTGTGAATTCAGTAAATTAAATATTTATTACGAAGAAATAATGTTGATTGTTTCCACAGAAAATTGAAATGAATTTTATTTGAAACGAACTAATTGGGCTTTTGCGAACTCATTTACAGATCCGCTTCACAGAATTATATCGTTAATTCATCATTTTCGAGAAAAAGTATACAAATATATTTCCAGAGAAATAATTTTACTGGCACTTTTATATTATTGTTGACCTGAAAAATTCATATTAAATTACCTGACTTCGTGGAGTTTAGCTTATTAAATCATCACGCATTCGTACAATTATAAAAAAATGTAACGTGCGTTCAAGAAATACTTGCAGAGGAGTCGTTAATAACCTATCTCTATTGACATTCCAGGACACCTTTTTTAATGTCGTGATAACTAATTCAACATCTACATATGCAGATACATTAGTGATATACGTAATACAGTACACAAAAGGCAACATTTTATAGAAGGTAAACTTCTCCTAAACACCAAAGAATGCAAAATTTAAAAAAAATTACTATATAACTTAGTCTTTCGTTACTCTTATTCCGTACAAGACTGTATGACTTTCATATATATTTTTAACTACTTTAAAAATAGAAACCAGATTATCATTTTGGCAATAATAAAGTGCCAACTGCTTTGATAAATGTAATTAAGTAATCATCATCATTTATTCCTAAAAAATCACAATTTCTCATCACCTCTGGTTGTCGTATAAGTAATATTGCAATAACACTATCAAGTTATTTATTAATATAAAATTTCTAAAATAGAAAACACTTTGTTTGTTATTCCTACTTCTTTTTAATTTACTAACAACACTGACATTAAAGGAAAATATGCGCCCTTCATTTTGTCTGCGCAAGCGTTAATTTTTCATAAGAGATATTTTGAATTTATTAGGTTAAAACTACGTTTTATTAATTTAACGTACTGAAATAACAGTTCCAATTTACGTCTTTTTCTCCCTTCAATTTCATTAGCGTATTGAGTAAAATTTGACTCACTTATTTTATTTAAATTCAACCTAAAAAAATCGTGAAGAAATATTTAGTATCTTAATTTAGGTGAAAAGTTTGTTCCTTGTTGAGGCGCCAAAGTTTCAATCAAACGTTTTATTATTCCTTTCTTTAATAATTTTATTTAATGTAATTCCAGAATTTTATTGTATTAATAACATTTTTCGCTTTTATTGGCTAATGCGTTTATTTATAGTCCACGTGTAAGCTCTTGCAAGCAATGTAATCTCTTTGTCGAGCAATTGTGCTGGGTTTATACTGTACCGTTCTACTGTACCGCAAGGCTCAAGAGACATCCGACTGAGGTAATATTCCAAGAAGACTACTGAAGCATCTCCTTTCCTCCACTAGTGAGGGACATGAATTATAAATATTTCTTCTTGGAGCAGACATGAAAGTGCTTTCAATTCATCATACGAAGTTCTGACGAAATGTATAGCTGTGGTAGAAGTGATTGTAAGCTCTGTAATATAATAGTCTACACGTGCCATCTTATCATAACGTCTCTTCCGCATAGCGGACATAAGTGGGCGCAGCTGTAAGAACGCTGAGTCTAGTGAAGTCAGAACATTAGATGCCGTGTGCAGCAGAAATCTTCCTTTCTCTAAGAGCTCTCATTGGAGACTTAAAATCATCAGGGAGGGGAAAATGAGTCTTCGAATTGTTCAGAGCTTCTTGGGAACGGCAGTCGTGATCCAACTTCCAGACGGGTCGGTGGCTCCTGGTGCTATCCGCCAGTTTGTCTTACTTTATTTTATTTCTGACTATTAAATCTCTTTATTCTTCATCAACTCTTATTTGACTGAAGTGCAGCGACACACCAACCACTACGCCTAGGTTCAATTAGTTGAACTCGAACCCTCACGTTACCGAATTTCCTATTTCCTGTTCTTAATTCTTCCTTTATCCTCTAGATCGGTAGCCAGGTGAGCTAACGGAGGTATAGCTCGGTTGGTGAACGATCTATCTGGACTTCCCATTCCCAACTGCTGGAATGCTACACCTCTTATAATTGCTGGAAACTAAAGATAGTTAATATCATCTTTTAATAATTAATTTTTGATTAACCTGAACGGGTTTGTTGTTTCATTTATTTCAACAAGTTGAAACCACAAAATTTTGAGACATAAAGCCCAACAATTGACCTGTTTTAGTGGAGCTGGGGAAGCATACTCGAACATAACTTGTATGGTACGGATGGATCCCCCATAACAGTTTATAAAGAGGTTGGGGATTTAACGGCTGCCAATCTGTCGGTTGAACGTGAAGTTGATCGCTCTCCTGAAAGTTGGAGCTGAATGGTTAAGGGAAGGGTAGACGTAGAAACGAACATTCAAGATAGGAACTTTGGATTGTCTCGGTTCTGATCGCATATAGAAATAAGTAATAGAAGTATTGGAATAATCAGATTTAACGATCGACAACGAAGTAATTCCAAATCCATCTTTAATCTGTTTGCAAACATTATATCCGAGAGTAGTCCAACAAGTACCCGAACTGACGTGTAGATGGCTCGTTGTTGTTTGGAAATTCTCTTCAATCAAATCTCTTCTTCTTCCTCTCCGCTACAGCTGGCGGATGAGGAGTCAACGATGCTGGGAGGTGGATCGCTGATGCTTGCAGAGAAGTTCGTAGGCTGGCAGACGATCGCGTGAAGCTCGGTGGAGGCTAGCTCCACAGTAAACCAATGTCCATAGTATCAACCTTATGAAGCTTTTAATTGAAAACTTCGTGAATTTCTAAGCACGGAAAAAATTGTTTATCGTTACGTGATGCAATATTTTCAGTAGAAGAATTAAGTTCAATTAAATTCAAGGTTGAGCTGGATTATAGTTTGGAGAAATCTGCTCCTTCGTTTAAAACAATAAAATATTGAGTTTGAACGAAGCCGTATGAGCTGCCAAGACGACCATCCCAGTGGTCCTCCAAATGAAGTGACCGTGCCAGAAATGGTGACGAAAATTCACGAAATGGTATTAGGAGACCGTTGGCTGAAAGTGTAAGAGGTTGAGGACAAGAAAGTGCTGAGCATCAAATATAGACTGAAACATTTGGACATGAAATAGCTGTTTGCAAGATGGTTGTTGCTTTTGCTTACAATGGAACAAAAACCGGGTCGTGAGGATGTTTGAATACGACCTATATGGCTCAGCTTCGAATGTAAGCTTCTTCTGTTATTTATGAATGGAATTAATGGGACACTGACCAATTGACAGTAATATATCCATCCTTCATTAAGCCATAAAGTTAGTGAATTGTCGGTTATAGAATAATGTGTAATGTTGCGTGCCTGATAAACTTAGAGATCGAAATTTTAATTCTAGCTAAGTCGCGGAAATAAACAGACTGAGGAGGATCAGGTCGGAGGAAAATCCAGCGCCGCATCTTCTTCAGTATCAAAAGGAAGACTTCTAGGATAGGAAAATATGTAAGTGGATAACGTGGGGTTCTTAGTATCTACGTGCCATCCAGAGACATGAACAAGAATCAGCAAGCGCTATGAAGTTAAAGACAAAGTTTATTAGAAAATAAATAGACTGAGTATTTAGTACTCAGGAGCTTCCCTCATTCAAAGATAGTTGTAGCTAGACTGAAGACTAAGAGTGACTGAGACGTTGGAGAGAAAAAACTCCTCCCAAGTGAAAAACCCTCTTGCAGAAGGCTGGGATACGAATCAAAGCTTCAGACCAGACCACGTGATCTGTTCAGGAGCCCCTTGAAAACCGGTTAAAACGGAGTTTTGACCGAGGCAGCATCGTAACACAACACCGCCAATTTCATGCGGATCAAGCGTCACCAATTGAAACGCACACATCCTCTCTAGCCCGAGTTGAAAGAAATTTCATACAAGTGTGTGGTAACAGAATTAATAAAGAAGTTAGTGTAGATGTATGACAAATGGATAGAGAAATCTCGTGTCTGGCCGGGAGCCGACTCCGATGGCTCAATGTTAGAGCGTCTGTCTTACTAATCGGGAGACCCGGACTAGATTCCCGATCCGGTTGTGATTAACAATTATACTATTAATTGTGGCAAGTCTATTTCAATTTTATTCCTACTCTTTTGTGTTTTCATTCGGCACTACGACACTCTCTATTGGTGATTATTTGATTTTAATTAGAATTATGTATTGTAATATTCAAATTTAATTGGCTTTTTAAATTAATGAAAGATTATTAAATTTACAAACAAAATATTTATTTTTAATTTTTTAAACACATTTACACAATTTAAAAATATCTCAGGGTCTCTACTGGGTTTGATAATGGCGAATCATTTTTATTTCTCAACTTAAACACAAATTCCAATTTAAAAGAGAAAATATTTTCTCGTCAACTAACGATGACGAAATTTACACGTCAACGAAATTAAACTAAAAAGATGGATTCTAATTTACAATTTTTAATCAAAAGAAGGAAACGAAATCTGACGTCTATCTTTTAATCAGGTTTACATAATTATCACGTCAGCATTCCAGGATACCTTGTACTTGACGAAACACTATGGCGGGGTTTTGCACTGCTTCTAAAATCTCACAGATTCTAAAATTAATATTTCTTTAGATCAAAAATCAGGAACCAGGATGAACCTCCTTTTCGTCTCTCCCTCGGGTGACTTCGCTAATCCTGCCCGGCTATGTTCACAAGACTGTTTGTGCTTATCAGGTTTCCTAGTTCTGCTCAAGTGAATATTTCGTCTTGAGCAAAATGTTCATGGACCAATCAACTCTGTTGGTTGGTAATCCTCGATATTTCTCTGCAAATTTCCTTTGAATATTTGAAATTCTCTTGTCTATTTCAACTCGATCAATTTCTGTCGTGTCTGACTGCTCACTGCTTCTACTTAACTTTACTTTTTAAAAGAATATCTCGTCTATTTTAATACGACCTGTACTTGACCAAACCTTCCAGCCAACTGAACTACCGTCTCGCAATTTTGAGCGCGCCTCGCCTCTTCCGACAATGGAAACAATACCTGGCTACATTGTTACTGTGTTCTGTACCGCCGTCAAGAATATATTTCTCAAACAATTTATATTTTCAAATTTACAATTAAAGTGTTAATTAATTGGCACTACAGTATATATATTCCTTCCTCATTACGGAAAAGTTTGTGAAGTTCATTGTTCTTTATATTGTTATCGATAAGTAGGTCATTTCCAGGTGAAGAAATAAAGATAGAATTTCAGTCTGACTGCTAATTAAATATTAGATTGTCTGTATTGAATCTGGGTGCGACGGCGACATATACAGGACTTGTAATTTCTCCCGCCAACATTTTTAGATTGAATTTCGTCAGTTAAGAAAACCGAAACCGCTAGAATGAAGAATATATAAAAAGTTTTAAATTTTGGACAGAATATTAGATTGCCTAAAAATATGATCAGAAAACTCGAATATAACAAACTGGGTGATCTGGAAAGTTTGTCATGCCGGCCATCAACAAGTGCAGCTCTGTTCTGAGGAAGGGGATTGGGTACTCTGGACGACACTTCATTACTTATATATAATCAAATTTAATTATAATTAACTGAATTGCTAAAATCGTTGTTTTGATTGTTTGATCAGAAAATGAAGCTATAAAATATTTTAATCTGACTTACCTTACTCGTACAATCTAAAGACTGTATAATCGAAGAATGGTGTGGCATTAATTAACCTTCAACTTTCTGCTCTGACCAGGATAATCATTGATGTGTAATTATTTGCTCAATTTACTGACGTTTTGTGACGCGCTCGAGTCGGCGACTCTTTCAGTACCCAGTTTGTAAACCGGAGTCGTCGTGTCTGCAGCAGGGCGGCTGTTATTTATCTCCTCCGCGTAAATTAAGTATCTGCTGTATCCAAGCAGCTACAGTCACCGAACGTTTCCACACACATTCCTCTCAGTCCATTCTCCAGTTCGTCATTCTCTGGTTACCACTTTCCCTCTCCAACTGAATCAATAATAACATATTTTCAAGCACTATTTTATACTTCCAATCATAGTAATATTTTATATTACAAAATAAATCTGTCAACCGTCTTAGCTGCCTTCCAGAAGATCCACATCTGGTCACGTCTGACTTAATCACCGTTTGGATTCGCGCTCCTTTCGTTTCCACCAATAGATTTGTCTGTTGTCTGCGCTGCTATTGCTTTGAAAATAAAAAGGAAAACTGAATTTCATTCTGTATTAAAATTTACTTCTTCCACCTTTAATGATCATTACACGCTGACTCAAATTTTGAAATTTTACTTCGCCAGCAAGCAAAGAAATGTTCTCCAAAGTGGGATATAATAAACAAGGAAGTATTAAAAATGGAAATTGGGAAAGAATTTGAGAGTTGACAAGCAGGCTCGGGTTGCTTTGAGTGTTAACGATGAAAGAATTTTTACTAACTAGGCCTGCCTTCTGGGGGGAAACGTACAAGTGCAGTGACCCAGAATTCAGTTCACTCGAATGAACAGTCTCTACATTACTCTGATTTAAGTCTGATGAAAGAATAAATTTTAAAGAAACAAAACTCTATCAAAAACTAAAAATATTAATAACATTAAATCAAATTGAAACTTTGATGAATGTAGTAAATTAATTGATTGAACCTTCATTAAGTTTAGTTGAAGAGTCGTTGTTTTTAATTTGTCTTTTAAATAAGTTTTATTCTACTGAAAGATTTATCATCAAATGTAATAAATAAAATTGAATTAATCCAATTCAAATGTTAATTGAGTCTCTTGCCGTCGGTGGTAGTGATAGGATCTTCATTACCAAAACAATTAGAAACACTGTATCTATCTTTCTATATGTATGTAATATAATGATGAAATTTTCTTTTTAGTAAAATATAATGATTTAAGTTTGAAAAATTAATTTATTTTTTCGAACTAATAATTTTTTTGACAGAATTTGCATGAAGTTGGTTATCTAGAACTATATATGGAAGTAAAAAAATTTCACTTGTCGCCTAATAATTCACATTTGCATTTTGTTTTTGAGTTCGTATTGCAATTGCTGAAGTGTACACAAGGGACGATATTTAGTTTTATTTATATCAGGTTCCAGTCACGAACTATAGAAGCTTTATTAATTCGAATATCTTATATAAATACCTAGTGTTTAAGCTATTTAATTGGATCTGTCTATTGCTTTCAGTGAAGTCGTAATTCATAATTACGTGAACAGAGTGCTATTAATCTTGTTAAGCGACTCACTGATGTAACGAGCCGTGATGAATTCCTTGTTGCCAGCGGAAACTTGGAGGATATTAATAATAATTCAAAACACTCACAGTTTTATAGGTAACTAACTGAGACTTCGCTTGTGAACCACAAAAAATGTATTAACATAAAAGATTAAGAATTTTGCCGTTAAAATCTGGGTATCCATTAATTTAATAGATTAAATGTTTATTATTTAAATCATAGTCTTACTTTAATTTTTTTGTGAGAAATTTATAAAAGTATTTTAAGGAAAAATACATTTTGAATATGTTCATAAAGCTCGGACGTGATTTATGTTAAGTTTTAAACCGAGAGCTAATTTTCACGTGATGAAACAAGTAGGGAAGATGAATGAAATTTGTTAAAAATTCCCTTTACTACTTCCAGAACTTTTACACATACCAAAAACAAATGACGACTGGTAAAATGAAACACATGGTTAAAAATCTCGTCCGAACTTAATAAGCTTATTAAAAATGTATCTTTCCTTATTATACTTTTCAAAATTGCTCACAGAGAATGAAACTAAGGCTATAATTTAAAACTAAACAATTTGAGCTACTGAATTAACAGAAACACTTCAAAATTTTATTAATATTAATAAAAACATTTCTGATGAAGGTTTCAGATAATTTTAGACATAATAAATCTCTTTTTAAATTCTTTATTAACCAATCATTTGTATTATCTTAGCCACAAAAGTAAGATGACTATAACAGGATTTTTTTAAAAATCTCCAACTCGATTGTTTTAAATCTCTCAGCGTACATATATATACATATTGTAAGGTGTATATTTTTCGTGGTTAAGACGCTTTTTGTCGTTTAAATTGTGATAAATTGCTTTGTGACATAGCGCTGGACGGAAGAGAATTTCCGTGTATTAGGTTGGCTCCGCATCATCGGAGTTACTACAAAACAACGCGGGAATTTGGAAGGATGGTGTAGAAAAATTTAGAAGTAAGGTTGCCCAGATGTGAAATTATTTTATTTTATAGTATAATATATATATATATATATATATTGTAAATAATTATTTTTGTGGGCTGGGTTTTTTCGTTAAATCAAAATAAATATTTGACCAATAATGAAATTTTATATAAGTTTATTAAAGTTAAACATGAAAACTCTTATCTCAGGCACCTGTGGTTTTTACATAGAAGAGATCTGCTGCCCGTACCAAATGCGTACTGCTATTCTGTGTTGTGTTGCCTGCTGTAGCTCTCGTACCGACGTACTGGCGTCGACTCAGGGGTTGATCACTGGCTAAGGCGTCGGTCTCCGGGATTGAATGCTGGCAAGCCGTCGTACTAAATTGTGTGGTGCTGTTCTGTGAACTCTTTACTAACAAATTGTAGCCCCTTTCTCACGACGATTCTGCCTCGAACTATATCAGAGACAACAACTCTACGGAGCCTCTCTTAATCGCATCCACCAGCTTCGGTGAGCGCAGAACAACTGTCTATTTCAAAAGCTTATCTCCTCCCTTATATCCTCCCATTATTTTACATTCTTCATGGTTAGAAAACTTTGTCAGTTTTACTGATTCTTCCATTGTCACAAGATTTATAGCACGCAGCTACAGTTCCGTAGTCAACAATGGCTTCCTATTCTGTCATGTTGACGCCAACAATCGAGACAGGACATGAAATTACTTGGATGGATATATTTATCTCCTCCATGCACGTGCATTGTTTCGAATTCTCAATACCACACAAAAAACATTTCGGGACTAGGAAAAACTAAATACACGCGTTACAATATATATATATATATATATATATATATATATTGTAATTAACGATTTTTATTAAGGTTTTATTTATTATAAATAATTTGAATATTACTATATTAAATATATATGTACTTTTAACATGATACATTTGAAATGAAAATACAAAAAAAATAAACAAAATTTTGCTGTATCATGGACTTTTTTCTCAAGGTACGTTTCAGTGGGTAGATTATGGCTCAATTTATTTGGCAATGTGATAAAGAATTTCTTTATTAATATTAATTTAAATGTCTTATCTGTGATTGTCTCTGTGTAGCTGTCGAAATCCCCTTCTGCAATCCTCGCTGATAGTTTACCTACACCTTTTCACCTTAACGTTTAAAAATTCTCTCAAGCTGTCTTCATAAAAAGAACACGACACTATACTCTGCTTTTTAACACTGATTCAATGCACTTGCCGCACTCTTACTTTCCTTCCGCCGTTTTAGCTGCTTCAAGATAAAATTCTATGTCAATTTGCCGCACGTTAAGGTGCCAAAATATAATAATTACTTTTAAATGATTAAAATAAGCCTCATGTTGGAGCACAAAAATGTGATAAATACAATATTAATTTAAATTGAAGCCCAAGTTGAGATGCCAAAAGTAATATTCAAAATAAATGTGATTTTATATCAGCTAATTAAAATGAGTGACTTTAAAATAAAAAGAACAGAGTTTAAAATATGCAACAAATTTAATTTATTAATACCAAATTATCATCATCATTGAAATTATGTTAAATGCCACGGCTTGAACTCAGGGCCGACTATCGGGCCTCCAATAAATAATATTACGACAAACAATTAAAATTTACAAAGTGAGAAAATTATTAATTTAAACAATCGGTGAAATATTGAAGTCTGAAATCTGACGATAAATATCATTTACAGTTAGGTTTACATATAATAAATTATTTAATTTACCTTATCGTTTTGCTGTGCGAAAAAGGAAGGACTCGTACACACTGTTTAACACTTTCACATACAGGCCCAGTTTCACTGAATCTACTTGTGGGTATTATTTCCACATACAACACTTCCTGCTGCCTCTATAGGACCACGCTAATTGTTTTGCTGTTCTCTCATTACATACTCAACATTTACTGCACGCTAGCTTGATGTACATGAGCATTTAATTAACTGGTGTATCTCGCAACATCAGACAACCATTGCGAATTGTAGACTGGAGGCTGGAAACTGGAGGCTCCTAACACACTCCAGGTCTGACAAATACATTCAGCCCTGGTGACTCACAGAAACGCGCTCTTACAACTTTCTCATCTGATCTTCCAAAGCCACACTTTCTGAATTTCTGACTACCTCCTGCTTTGCCTCCCAAATTCACACTGAAGCTCCGCGCGTCCAGCAATGTTTCACGACCATACACAGCAAGCAAGCATTATAGCCCCATGTTATTGTACACAAATCTTATGTTTACGCCGCCGACAATGCAAGTTCATTAATTAATTAGACGTTTCTTTTTAATTACCACAATATATACAAATATTTCGGCCATTCGGGACGGACACTCATCAGCCAATGTCCACTCCTCTGGTCTCCCAAACAGATGTGCGAGTGACCGTCGCTGTCACTCACACCCCAGCAACCCCCTGTGATATCGTCCCATCCCAGGCGATCCAAAGTATTAACCAATTATATTTAATTTAGAATAATGTAAAAATCTGCTTCATTAAAATATATATATTACGTAGATGCAACAACTTTATATATATATATATATATATATATATATATATATGTGTGTGTGTGTATATTGTAATAATCAACAGGTTGGCTTTAATTAAATGAGAAGATAATCAAAATTTAAAACATAAAATAAAATTTATTATCAAATTGTGGCTTCAAACTCAAAAACAATTACAATCAAAATTTTTATATCTCAGGGCCTTTACTGGGTTTTATGATTAGGACACGATAAATGTAGAATTTGACTAATTAACAATTCAAAATATAATTTACCTAATCAATGAAAAGAAAACGAGAAGAAAGCGAACGAACGAAATCTGGGTTTATCCTTTAATTAGAGTTTAGAATATTATTCAAAATTATGTTACTTACGGACCGTCCGTCTGGTACCGGAACAATCAAATTTTACCTCGTTCGGACACTTTTACACTTTAATTTATTACTCATCAGCCCTTGGTTTTCACTGACTCTAATTAATACTTTTTTTAGTTTGCCAAATGTTGGTTCTCTGTTCGTTAAGGATATGTTATTCACTCGTTCCGACGATAATTAGACCTTGGATGCAATTACTTGGTCTTCAAAAATTGAAACAATGGTCTAATTTGAGAATAGAAATTAGACTTCTGCACTCAAAATGGTTATCGATGAATATTTGGATGTTTATTTCACAGACTGCAATTTATAACAAAATTGTTCTAACTGGTCTCGCTGTTCTACTACCGGTATCTGGACACTTTCTAAATACTTCATCCGTCTACAGCAATCTTTCGGCACCAATTCTATCCTAGCTGGCTGTAGACGTAAAACTGACCCAGACTTTCGTGTGCGCAAAACGCCATTTCGTCTTTTCGACAAAGCAGCCAAGCTCGCTTCTCCATTGTTGCTTTGTTCGATCAGACCGCTATAATGGATTTATCAAGCAATTCAAATTTTATGTAGAAACAATTACTGGCATAATTAATTATTGCTACAATATATATATATATATATATATATATATATATATATATATATATATACATATATATATAGTTGTTACTTAAGATAAAAATTAAGAAATTTCAGGCTTTTTATCTTTCCGATATTAAACCTTTACTCCTTACATGGGTTTATTCCATCAACTTCGATCCTTCCATTCTCCAACGTCAGATGGTTCTTGATACTTGTATGATGAGGCCTTGTTAACCTGACTTTCCAGCCTTCGCTTCGTTCTCAAGTAGTCTTGTATTTCCTTTTGATTCAATTGTGTATAATCCGTCCCACCCACCTCTCGACAGAAAGCCTTAATATCCAACTTGTGATACATTTCCGTTTAATGGTCCTTATCCCAATTGCACTTTGTTACGAAAAAGCGTCGCGTACTTGTCATGTACCCCACTGTGAACGGATTACGGCTTAACTGTTACCAGTTTCTGAGCACGTTCGTAATCAATTTTACTGTGAGATTTATATGTATATGATTAGAAACTGTATTATTTGCCTTTTTTAATTTAAATCGAAACTAAAATTTATTTTAAGAAGACGACTTTTGTCTAGAGATGTCGCTGACATACTTAACTTCTCTTTTTGTTTCTAAAGGAGCCTGTAAACAAGCAACTTTTTACGGAAATATGTGGCCGGTAATACTGGCCGGGCATTATTGCTTTAAATCCAGCAACATTTTCGGCATTACATACATATGACCAGGAAATATTTCAGTATTGCCGGACAAAGGTTCCATAATTTTAAGTACTGGCCTGCGTGTTTCTGGTGACATCGGCCTTGTGTCGAATAATACGAAAACAGTTCCCAGACCTCACCTGGAGGTCTCTGTAGTCAGTCAGCTGTGTTATCAATTAATATTACACTTTGTTCTCTGGGTAAGATTGTTCAGTATAGAACTTATGATTTGGTCAAATGAGAAAACTATTGAATTTATCGATGAAGTTTGCTCAAATCCATCATTATGAAGGCGATGGACTATAGATGGTTGGCAAGCAATAGCCGACAACGGTTCTGTGCGCGAAAAATGAAAATAAGAAGAAAAGTTAATTTCTAATTTTTAAAATTAATATTTAACAAATAAAGAGGCAGAGACTGAACATACTTTAATAAATTCATTTAATCCTTCCACTAAACCTACGCATACTTCTCGAACGATGTGCGAAATTGAACAGTCGAATACTCTGATTAAATAAATCACAGGTTTCTAGGAATCTCTTGGCGCCAAGAATCCAAGGGTGATCTGTATTCCTTCCTTTCCTCATCACCGTATCCTTTCTCTCAATCAAGGGCCGAATTTTTAAGCAAATATTGAAAGTCGCCCTTCGACATTCTGGTGAAGTTTTTAAATAAATAATTGTCAATAATTAATTCGTTGCTTAAATTGTGAAGTTGTTCTCGTATGTTTAAATAAGGTCGAATCCAGGTTCTTCCCTTCTTTAATTACTTGAAATTACTTATCAAAATTAATGCTGCGCTAATAAGCACTTCATTTTCGGCCATTTTTATTGTACTACATGTACGCGGGAAACTCTTGGGCTACACTGTGGCCGGAGTATTTCCGGGATATTGCCGGCAACATATTGCCCGGCCATACTTGCCGACCACACATTGCCGGTAAAGTTGCTGGGTCATAGTTTCCTAAAATATATTTCAATGTGTAATTTTGGTTGCTCGTTTACGAGACCCTTAAGAGATTTCATATTATATGAAACTAGGTGTAAGCTTAAAATAATTTTGATCCCGAAACGTTTTCATTGTTGGGCTGTGTAATTATTGTGCCAGGCAGGCTTCAGGCAGCAATGTTTTACGGGTTTTCTGTATTAACCCTTTGAAGCACAGAACAATTAGTTTTGTGATTTTAATGAACCTACCAAAACAACTCTCAATTAACGGGGAAGTGAAAAGAGCGTAGCAAGTTCCACGAGGAACTTATAGAATGCAGCAGTGAACAAGGTCTAATAGGTGGTTGCAACGTGAGAGCACCGCGTGCCCCTTGTTATAGAGGTTCAAAGATGTGATTGCACGGTGAAGCCACTGTGGCCGTAAAGGGTTTAAACGCTGTATATAACGATTTTATATCAAA
This sequence comes from Zhengitettix transpicula, assembly GCA_037074705.1. Lineage (NCBI taxonomy): Eukaryota > Metazoa > Arthropoda > Insecta > Orthoptera > Tetrigidae > Zhengitettix > Zhengitettix transpicula. Next base: position 225,070,539 of record CM073590.1, read on the forward strand.
TATAGTAATTTAAGGCCAACGTCGTCTATTTATTACTACAACCCGACATTACACATTGCCAACGTTGCATAGTTATATGCAATTAATGTACTTAATTTAATTTTGCAGCTAAATTAGTTTCAAACTTTTATCATCGTTAATATCAACTAGGGGCATCAAGAACTTTCTGCTTAATTATCATTAATGTACGTCTGAAGTAAAAAGCGGAGAAAAGGGTTCCTTCTCAAACCAAGAAAAAGGGATTGAAATATTTGCGTGGTAAAGATCTTCAAAGATGAAAAAACCTCTTCCTATTTCCCCATAGAGTGTGAGATCGATCACAGGTGCTTCTTTGAGTCTGTAAGGCAGCTGGAGAAATTCCGCCTACAGTGAGATGCACTTTATAAAACTCCCCATCTCAGACTGGAAGAGGCTCTCGAATACTGCAGATTGAATTATTTCAGCCATAATTAACAAGACGTCGAAGTTGCACATCTGATTATACATCTCGTAACAACTAGGAAGAAGGAAAGAACACTCCATCGGTTTGATATGCATGTTTATTTATGGGATGTAACTCTTTCTCGTAGAATGTTTTTATATTAAAAATGGTGGAGTATAAAATTGGGCTTCTCAATTACAATTTCCAAGGATGAAACATAAAAATATATGCAGGAAGATCATGATACGAAAAAACTGAAAAGTTCGGCTGACTCCTGCTCAATAGCATTTTACCGCAAAAACAAATACCTCTAACTTGTAATAATAATCCAACAGTGACGATATAACCTTTTTTTAAATGCTAGACAATTTGGGAACCGCGAAAAATGGCACCACAGAATTACTGACGAGATAGAAATGGAATAGAGGTTAGTGATGACGAATACTACTTTAGAAGCCAAAGAAACTGAATTGGAAGAAAAGAATACGTGACTTTCCCCTCCATTATTTTCGTGTATGTAGCGTTATTGTTATGAAAATTACACAGGAAGTTCCTCTTGATCTTGGAACAGAGGTTACAAAAGACCAAATCTGCTTGTATTTAGAACTGCAATAAAGACTTATTTTTTAAATAATTTTTTATTGACTTACCTTGCCTGACCTGACAAGTCGATAAAGCAATGTTTTATTAAAACGTTATCAAAGTTTATTTTATAAAATAATAGCTGGGTGTCCCGCGTTGCCCGGAATGTCATAATTAAACTCAGCGACATCCATAACCCAGGATTCGACTCCAATCTCGGTTGATTTCGCGTTATTTTTGGGTAACATCCTTGCCCGCCTCTCTAAGCGTGCTCCACTTCTATACTAGTCTCAGTGACGCCGAAAAATATTCATCCAACGCAAATATTGGCCTTTGAGCTAGTTTTAAAATTTCCAACCCCACCCCCGGGGATGGTAGACCTCTTTTACCCCCACAGTGTTTTTTACCGGTTCGAAAGGAACACTTGTACGGAATTTGGTCAAATTTATTCCACAGGTGTAGAATTGTATGCGGAACAGACACACAAACACACGCACGCACAGTCTATTTCGTTTATTAGATCTGTTTTATATATTTGATGAAACGTAATCACACTAATATATTTTTTTTGTTCTAAAACCAGTATGAATCTTGATAGTATTTTAGGGTGTATTATTGAGTGAAATGAACAAGTAAAGACCATTTAACTGGTGGCTATTTAGGTTTATTTATTAACTTGAAATTGATGCCACAGGTTTGCAAACAGTATAAATATTGCTAATATTTTTTTGTGGAAATAAATAGGGCAAAGAAGGGGTAGCAAACAATTGGAGTCGTTATATGAACAGTAATATAAATTTAATACAAATAAATTGCTTGATGAAAATTACTTAATTTGTTTCGTAATCTGACAGTCTTATAAAACACAAAATTTATCTACGGCGTAAGTGCGTATATGAAAACCTCTGAAGACGGACGCTATACACCGAGTCCTCCTCTGTGGATGGAGTTTGCTGCGTATCAGGGTTAATAGAGAGGCGACGACAACAGCAACACACCAACAGACTGCGGTGATTATGTTGCTGATGAAGGCTCCAGATGATCACAGATAACCGCAAATAGCAACAGTTACAGAAGCGAACCTTCAGCGTAGTACATAAAATATCCTCCCATAGCAGCGAGGTACATTATAAACACAAAAGGGAACAACGAGAAGGACGTCAACAGTTTATACTAATATTTTTAAACCAATTCAGATTCGCAACTGGTATCGTCAATACGAGTCAGCTAATACGACATATGGACACCGTATACGAGCAATAAGACTCTGATCAAACACAAAAAAAAACAGCAAATTTTTTATGAAATGTTGTATTGTACGACGTTGCCACATCAGTTAAGTATGACTGGATTTAAATGAAACTAGACAGAAACTGATATGCTAAAGTTACTAAATTAAATAAAATAATGTCTTTTCCAACTCACTAGAACAAATTACATGGCCTATTTAACAGACACACTGAAGTTAAAAAATACACAGCGCCAACGTTTCCTCCACCAATTGGTGGAGTTGGAACTCGTTAGCATGTTATGTTGAGAATGGTAAGGATCCATTGATTCCGGACGACACTCGTTGTCGTTTACAAAATTAAATGCAATGATTGAAATGTTGGCCAAACAAAAAGGGCATTAAATACATGAATGAAGGAGCACAGAGCTAATTATAAATTACCAATAGACAAGCACACTGTTATTTCAAAACTTATTTATTTAGACAATTATAACTTCTACTGGACGAATGTCAGGATCCTTGACGCTGAGACAAACTATTTTCTCAGACTCATATCTGAAATGATCAATATTAGAATTAATAAGAACAATTCTATTAATGTCCAGGGTGACGCTGAAGCTCTTAGTAAAATGTATGATATTTTGCTAAGTAAGTCATGTATTTTTGTTCTCTTTGATTGGTTTCAATACACGGGATCCTAGGATAACATTACTCAGTATCTTTATTTTGTATCACTTGTAAAGGTCCACGAATTGGTGGAGGAAACATTGTGCTGTGTGTTTTTTAACTTCAATTTTGTCTGTTAAATAGACCATGTAATTTTCTCTTGAAAGTTGACAAGTATTAAGAGGAAGATGAGGACCAAAATTACGGGAAAGAAGTACGTATATAAATATTGGTTTTACATAATTCATACAATGAAATTAGCACTGCATTTAAAACTAGTTTGTTTTAAAAAGTTATTTTATATTTATTGAAGGCAAGACTCGTCAAGCAAGAAAGATTGAATTGAATATTCCATTGAGATAGGCACAACATAAGTAAAATGGAAAGTCTGGAATCCCGATACTATAATACACTTAGCATTTGTTCCGTGGTGGTGTAAAAGGAAGATGAAAATTATAAACAAGTCACTAAGAGAAATGGAAACTGGTGTTAGATTTCACGGTATGTTTCAACCTATTTGCGAAAGTATTGATTCCTCTGAGCATTTTTGAGCAGCAGCAGTGAAGGAAGACGGAAAATTAAGAACTGGAAGTTAATCTGTTTCCGATAAATGAAGACAGATGGACGAAATTAGACGATCATTGATCCGGAGGAAGCAATATAAAGGTAGCAGTACCGTTTATCTCCAAAATAATTAAATAGCAGCCATTGTTCCAGGGGCTTTGTGAATCGGGATGTTCGTTTAAACATGGATCTGACCTTTGACGAAAGTAAAATGACTCAGGTCTGCATAGCATTTTTATACATTTTCTTATAGATTCGAACTTGGTAAAAAAGAAAAAAATTACTACAAAATTTCATTACGCCAAATGTTTTTGTTACACAGAAATTTATGTTTGTATTCAGCGTAAAATTCGCAATTAACTTAAGAATTAGTATTTTTTTATTTAAAAAAAGCTGGGTACCCGGATTTGTCCGGGTTGTTATAATTAAACTCAGCGACATTCATAACCCTGGATTTGACTCCAATCTCAGTTGTTTTGGCGTTAGTTTTTAACGTTCCTTCACCCCCGCCCCGAAAAGTGCTCCCCTCCTATGCCGAAAGGGGTTGAAATTAATCACAACAATATGGGGAGAAACACTAACAATCTCATTTACCTATTAACATATTTTTTATTCGACGCAAGTATCGGTCGTTTTAGCATGTGTGAAATTTTACACCCTCGTTCAGCCTTGCCCCTGGGTGTTGGTCTTAAATATTACCCGTACAGTGTTCTAAAGGAACACGTGCAGAAAATTTTGTCAACTTTTCTCCACAGTTGTAGATTTGATTGCAGAACATACACACACACACACGTACAGTATATTTGGTCTTAAAACTAAGACTTCTCATCTTAATTAAATCAATTGTAGCTGAACTTGGAAACAAATGAAAAAAACTGTTAATGGTTGAAGAGTATAGTGGTAGGGAGAGGTAGATGAAGATAGTTTTAAAGGTAGGAGGAAGGTCGCATGATCGTGTCGAAAAAGGTTACATGTTGATAGTGGATACATTACTAGTGAGGTTGAGCATATTTTGAAATGTTATCTGGGGTAGTAGGAATAAATATAAACAAGCTGTTTCTGGATTAGATCATATTTCAACAAGCTAAAATTCTTGAGAAAAACAAATATAAATGGGCATAGACGGGTGGTTTGTGGAGATTTAAAATATAACCACGCTGTTGGGTCATCAGGGAGGTTAAACAAAGACAGTTTAACCCCCGCAGAGAAAATAAAGTCATCAGTACGACCATGGTACCACAAGAAAAAGTGTCATTACCACCTCTTCATATTAAATTGGGGTTCATGAAACAATTTGTCTAATCACTGCCAAGAGATGGGAATCGTTTCAGATATCTGTGTTCCAAGTTTCCTAAACTGTCTGAAGCAAAGTTAAAAAAGGGAATTTTCACTGTCCCCGACGTAAGAGAACTTTTACCTGATCCCATTTTTTGAAAATAATTGGAGAAAATGAAAAATAAGCTTGGGACCTATTTCACGAATGTAGAGTGACAGTGTTTGGGGAATACTGAGGACCCTGACTTTCACAAGGCATGCTGGCAGCGGATGTAGCTCAAGGATGTAAGATGAGCTTAAAAGTTCATTTCTTGAACACCCCATATTGACTCTTTTCCTGAAAACCTGGGAGTCTACAGCGCTGAACAGGGTGAAAGATTTCACCATGATGTCAGTGATATACAGAGACGTGACGAAGGAAAATTCGTATGTCAATATCTTAACAGACTACTGTTGGATGGTCAAGAGAAGGAAATGAGTTGGAGATGCAGAGAAGAGAAGAAGGAAAGGTATCCCAAGAAAAAAGAAAAGACCTAAAATTATGTATAAATATAAGAAACAATTTTTTGATTGTTTGTGAGAATATATAATATATTTAGTTCATTGTAATAAATGTTTTCACCAACACTGTTTCATTGTGCAAAAAAAACCTATAAGTGATGGGATTTTATGGAAGTCATTTTTACCGTTAATACATATAATTCAGCAAAAATATTGCTTGCGGTTGAAATTTTTTTTTTCAAACCTGTATAATTGGGTAACAAGGGACAAGTGATCTTATGGAAAAATAATAATGAGTGTGAGATGTAAATGGGAAGAAAATTAATAAGAGCGTGTAACTTTAATTATAAGAGGCGAAGTGTTTTGCAAGTTCATCCAAGTCGGTTGACTGTATTAGGTTTTAGTTGGAGGACTCATCAGTGCTGTTAATCTGTAGCTCAATTATATATCCCCTAGAATCCTGTTCTACAGTACGTGAATACAAGTGTGTAAAGGCAGGAAGGATGGAATGAACGCAGACCGCTCTCAACCATCCTAAGAAGGATCAGGAGACAAGGAAATTGTGAAGGCTTTCCTCCTGCCTCTCCGCGTAGAAAAACATTACTTCTATACGTATAATAAATTATTATATAATTGTAACAACCTTACATGCTAAAAGTGGTTTTGTTCCTGTTTTCACCGTTTACGTTCAAGTATTCGTGTAAATTCATCTAACATTATTTTCTCATATATTGTAGAGTTTACAAATGTGTAATTAAATGTTTCATTTAAGTTATTTAAAGTATTGGGGGCGTAACTTTGAGGCCAAAGTAAAGAACAGCATTGTTTGGCGTGAGAATGCTACGATTGTTTTCCAGAAAGCGTATATAAGACGCTCAGAACTTTGGACAGCCAGAGTGCGTGTGTTTGGGGATTAGGGGGGGGGGGCAGAGGAGTATGTTGTGACAAAACAGTCGGAAAGAGTACAGTACAGTCAGTGAGCAGTGTTTTGGAGTGTCTGGCCATGGTAGTCCGGGCGAGAGTCAGTGGTGGTCGAATTCAGCAAAGTATGGGATGAATAACATGATTTTTTTTTATTAAAGATTTTTTACAGCAAAACTGAATGTGATAATACGTACGACAGCAAAGTAGAATGGCGCCTGAAGTATTGGAATGTGAGGCGATAATTAATTCAGTGCTATGGCCTGTCAATGAAAATAGTGTTCTATAGAAAGTTAAAATAATCGCGGGTGCACAAACCAGAGCAGCCCTAAATAAATGGTATGTAATAACAAAAAAACTTTCTTCTGTAAACCTTTATGTAAATATCGTTTACCGCCAGAATTACATAGCTTTGTCAGATTTATATGACTTTAAAGATTTCTATAGTTTTCGTTATTGTAAAATTAAATTATATATTTTGCTTTTGTAACTTGGTAAATATTGCAAAGAACTGTCTTTATTAGAGGCCCTTTAAGCGGCCCTGACATTTAGATTCTCAAAAGTTGAGGAATTTACGTAAAAATATAAAAATGTAAATTCAATGAAAATCAAATTTGTCAAATAAATAATCTTTGCAATCTTTTTTTTTTTAAAAATGGTTTAATTTCAATTTACTTCCATTGTTTCTTTAATAAAATTGTGTATACCATAATATTTATAATCAAATACATGTAAAAAATGTAAAATGTAATTGAAAGAGAAAACGTTAAAAAAACGACCAGTTATAGAACCTAGAAAACAGGCCAGTAAAGTTGTTGTAATTAAAAGAAAAGTACGTGAACTAAGGAAAATACGGTCGCATAATACAGATTTATAATTTTGCGATTTAATCAATACACATTTCTGTGATTATTATTAATATAACCGATTCATATATATGAAATTAAATTGAGATACTTAATGCACAGGGTGACCTATGCCTACTGTAAAATGTAACATCTTGTTTGTTTACATTCGAAACTCAAAGATGAATTATTGTGAAACGAGTAATAATACGGTCATGTGTTCCTGGGAATTGGATTCATTTCGTTTATATTCTGGAATGGTCATAATTCATCCAGTGGTTTGTAATCAATTTTTTAATTTTACGGACGAGTCTGCGAAACTAAATTCAGCTTTAATGCATTTTAACGTAACAAGGTTCGTATGGCGAAAGTACGTGAGTGGACCAAAAGCTCATTGCAGGAGAGCGGGACATTGAATTTTTCATAACTAGTGTAACAAGGCACACAAAATTCTCCTGGATAATATAAATAAATAACAGCTCAGAGGGAACTATGAGTTTGAGTGTCAGGAGTAGAAATATATTTTCAAAGTTTTAGTGATAGACAAAATTAAATTTTGAAGATAAATATCCTCTACGGTCCCAAATCTGTTCTTATGGCTCAATGGTTAAAAATGTTGGATATTTTAAGTGATTTTAACAACAGTTAATGTAGGAAACATTTTATTACATACCCTTATTTTATTCAAAATCAACCACGCAGTTTCGTTCGTTGATTCTAAACATATCAAAGTCGCCATTCCCTCATTCAAGGCTAAAAAAACTCCAAAGTCTGCGAGGGCTATTCTCTAGCAGGCAATACCTGCAAGGGATGTTCTCTCGCAGGCAGAACCTTTTAGGAGAGATACGAAGGGGCTGCCTTTGGGCTAAAGTGGTCGAGGCACGGAGAAGGGAATGCTGCGTCCCCACAGCAAACTCATCTCCCACTATCGGAAGGGCGTGGGACAAGTACCCAATGCCCGACCTACCTGATGCAGGTTTTTCTAGGGTTTTCCCTGCATTTCTTTAGGCGAATGCCAGGTAGGATCCTTAAAATATAGCCCGGGGGTCCTAGTTAACCCTTGGCTACCTTCCTCTACCCTTCCGCATCCCCCCTTTCAAATCCCTTCCTATGCTATTAAAGGGGAGTTGCCCAAAGTGGATTACCCTCATGTAGCCTGTTGCCCTAAAAAAAATCATTCAGGGCTCTCTGAGTCGTTAATCAAGTAATTTATATACATTAACGTGAAGAATTTTCACTATTTATACACCTAGACACCAGACACCAGCGAGGGCTATTCTCTCGCAGGCAGAACCTTGTATGAGAGATACGAAGGGGCTACATTTGGGTATACCTTTTCCTCTCCGTTTTTGAACTAAGGTTCCCACAAGCCGAGGCACCTCGGCCTGTTCTGAGAGGTGTATGTTCCGGGGTCACAGACCTTGGGTATACGGTAAGAGTTGTCCGTTATTCCCATTGGAATAGTCGGCCAGCTGCCTCCTAATCTGGTCGAGGCACGGAGAATGGAATTCTGCGTCCTCACAACAAATTCCTCTCCCGCCATCGGAAGGGCGTGGGACAAGTACCCAATGCCCGACCTACCTGATGCGGGTTTTTCTAGGGTTTTCCTGCATTTCTTTAAGCGAATGCCGGGTAGGATCTTTAAACTATAGCCCGGGGGCCCTAGTAACCCTTGGCTACCTTCCTCTACCCTTCCGCATCCCCCCTTTCAAATCCCTTCCTATGCTATTAAAGGGGAGTTGCCACCATGTGGATTACCCTCATGTAGCCTGTTACCTAAAAAAAATCACTATTTATACTCAAAAATTAATTATAAACGGATTGAAACACTTAAGAATAATTTAATAATCCATCTCTGAGCAGAAATTCAGGAATTATTTTATGTGAACTTAACACAATAGATGGATGACGCCAATTAAATAAATATTTTAGAAGTTTAAAGTCAGAAATTTAATAAATGTTAATGCTTTATCGACGAAATAACTTTGATTCCCAAACAGTAGAATGATGTTATAAAAACGTAAAACATTAAAAAAATAATTTAAATAAAGCGAAAATATTTTGTGGACTTCTTAGAAACATGTCAACAAACCTAAAATCATTAGCTCTCTTGTTATGATCTTAAATTGATTTTAACTGTCAGAGGCAGATAACAGCTTGAATGAGTAACAAAGAAATCCGAATAACCCAATTAATTTATATAATTAGAGCTTCTGATTTGGATTCATTTTATTAATTTAAATAAAAATTATTGTTGTTAGCAACTGTATCCGCCAAAAACCACTCACTGAAATTGATAGAATTACCAATATCCTTTGTTCCTCGAAAAAAAATATATAGACAAAATTTCCGACGGATTGACAGAGATGCAAAGTGTGTGTGTGTATGCGTGCGTGCGCGAGCGTGTGAGCGTGAGCGTGTGTGTGCGTGCGTGTGTGTGTGTGTGAGTGAGAGAGAGAGAGAGAGAGTGAGAGTGAGTGAGTGAGTGTGTGTGAGTGAGAGAGAAACATCAGGTGAATTCCGGGTCTATGATTTCACCAAATGTTACGTTTCTACACCTTTCGCTGCTACGATATTCAGGGCCTAAACTATTAAAAAATCCTACGACAATTGAATTTACTTTAATGCATTTAACGGTAGCTTGATCCGCGTGTGTAAGATCAAATCAAATTGTTTAGTGTAAATGTTTTAAATGGAGTGATTTGGTGAGATCGTGAATGTAGACCGAAGCGCTGTTTATTAGTCTAAAAGAAATATGAGCTGAAGACTGTCAATGTGAAAAGGGAAAACTCGGCATTGGTGCTTAATATTTATTTTAACTTTTAAAATCACTGCACAAAATGTTCAAACGTTTCTCTTACCATATTATCTCCCACTCTGCCTTTTTTTCTGAACGAAAGGGTTAATTTTCCTTGGTGTTGACTTCAAAGAGATTTTACGCACGGCTGCAGCCTTCTCCGCGGGCTATGAGGACTTACATTCGTAACAAAGGGACACGGGAAGCCTCAGAAAATGAAAAAAATTATTCTCTGTTCTTCTGATATTTTACTCTGTTATTACCACTTCTTGGAGTGATCGCAGAACTATCAGCTTGAACTCTCGATCTCACGTCCGGGGAAAAATTGACGCGTGTAGACGTGTACTGAAATATAAAATTGAAGAAGTAATTGGAGAAGATCAGCTTGATTTATAATGAGAGTAAGCAGGTATGACGTAGGAATGGTAAGTATTATTGCAGAAAGAGACTTAAAAGACTTATGATTTGAAAAAGTTATTGGAAAGGTTGAAGGAAACTGGTGACAATAGAATACTTATCAAGAATTTGAATCTGGAGCGAATGGTGAAGGTGCGTCCGGGCCACGGAGGAACCAACCACGCATAGAAGGAAGAGGAGTGCGATAAAGCTGTTGGATGTCATCCATCCTATTCAACCTCTGTGGTGAATAGTTAACAAAAGAAGCTTTGGAAGGAGTTGGAAACTTCGGAATAGGAGGAATATCAATTAGCACAGTAAAATATGCAGCTGATGTGGTACTGCCGGAGAAGAAGAAACACTTCAAGTCATGTTGGAAAGACTAATGGTAACAGGAAGGAAGTACGAACTGGAGGTAAATTTAGAAAAGTCCAAAGTGATGAGAATATTAAAGAGACCTTATATGTATTTGTGGGGAATAAACAATCATAAAATGTGGATCTGTTCTTGGAAGTTTTGTTACAGCGCGCATCAATGCCAGAGCCAAGACAACTTTCACAAAGAAAACGGTTCTACCGACAGGAAAATTTATATTTGTGGAAGAAACTGATTCGGTGCTACATCTGGAGTAGGACTTTGTACGGATCAGAAATATGGACATTAAGAAAAACTATAAGAAATCCTTGGAAAAAGTACGAAGTGTGGTGTTGGAGAAAAATTGAAAAAAATAAAGTGGGCAAAAATGGTACAACAATGAAGATGTTCTAAGAAGAGTAAATGAGAAGAGATCCACCTTGACTACAGATTTTAAAGAAAGGCAAATTGGGTCGGACACATCCAGAGGAGAAATCGTTTTCTGCAGGGCATCATCGAAGTACACATGGATGGAGGAGTTCCAGGTCGTGGAAGAAGACGAGGGGAATTCAAGGTAAAAATAAGAATATATTGGGTGACAGGGCGAGGCATAGACGGAAGTTTACAGATCAAGACAATGTAACTGCCAGAAGGAAGAAACACTTAATAATAATAATAATAATATAGTAATAAAAATAATTGATGGCATACACGACTTATAGACGAGCAAACATATGACAATTTCTTCACGTGTGTTTTGAAATGGGTTGTATAAACTGAGTTCCTTATTCTATTAAAAAAATAGGAAATATCACAGATTGAAAGAGCTGAAAAGTTATAATAATATGAAAATAAATACCTGAAGGGGTTATAGAGGAATGTTGTTCCATGGTACCTGACGGATATTTGATGTATTAACAAATAATTAATTTCGAAATACTTTGGTATATACATTTACATTTAAAAAAAATTGTTACAATAAGGCTTATTATTTTTTATGAAATAAAACTTATTCGTGCAGCAACCATTAAAACAACTCTCAACTTTATATTTCTTAAATATACTTGCCAAATATACTGTAAAGAATTATTTTTGTGGGCTGGGTTTTTCGTTAAATCAAAAAATATTGACCATTAAAGAAATTTTTATATAAGTTTATTACAATTAAGGATGAAAAACTCTTATATCAGGCACGTGTGGTTTTTTACATAGAAGAGATCTGCTGCCCGTACCACATACGTACTGCTATTCTGTGTTGTGTTGCTTACTGTAGCTCTCGTACCGACGTCTCCGTATCTCACAGCCGGCAGAACGGGTTAAGTGCAGTGATGACTTTAGTCAGGACCACTGCAAGGCGTCGACTCAGGGGTTGACCACTGGCTAAGGCGTCGGCCTCCGATATTGATTGCTGGCAAGCCGTCGTACTAAATTATGTGGCTTCGATGAACTCTTCACTAACAAATTGTGGCCCCTTCCTCACGACGATTCTGCCTCGGACTATATCAGAGACAACAACTTGGAAAAGTTTACAGCAGAACTCATGAGATTTGTAGATCGGTGACACTTAAAACGTATACACGTAACGCAATACGGAGCCTCTCATAATCACACCCACCAGCTGCGGTGAGTGCAGAACAACTGTCCAGTTTCAAAAGCTTTATCAGTTCCCTCCATTTCTTTTACATTTTTCATTATTAGAAAACTTCGTCGAAATGTCAGTTTCACTGATTCTTCCATTGTCACAAGAGTTATAGCACGCAGCTGCAGTTCCGTAGTCAACTATTCTGTCATGTTGAGGCCAACAATCGAGACAGGACACGACAATTACTTGGATGGAAATATTTATCTCCTCTACCCCTACGCACGTGCACAATTTCGAATTCTCCAAACCACAGCAAACAAGACTTCCGAGACAAAGCAAAATACACGCGTTACAATACATTTTATTAATAAACTACTTCCATAGAAATTAATAGCTGTTTAGAAATATTATATAGATTTGGAATTTTTTTTAGAATATTAGTTGAAATTAAATTGACACTACTCGAACTAATTTCACTTGTCTTGTTCTCAGTTTGAAAGTCTTGAATGAGATTACCATGTTGTACTGGACTAAATAGGTCTCTGTCTGTACGGGCTCTGGAGAACATCAGTATTATTAGAAACATGTATGCTTCGCCCTTTATTTTTGCTTTTATGAGAATTATACTATTAATAATGCCAAACAGACACTTAGAAAATCAATATTAATTAAATTATCAGGATGGAAGAATGCTGACCGGACCAGGAATCGAACCCGGGTCACTGTGTGGACGCACAAACCAATATTTAGGCCATGAAGAATTGTGATTGTAAAATTGGAGATGAGGCTGCTTCAGGTATAATGGATGGAGAAATTTCACACCGGATCTGGAGTCGACAGGGATAGGTGGTTGGAGCGCTCGCCCGTTAAGCAGGAGGTCCTGGTTTCGGTTCCTGGTCTGTAACACATTTTATTTTATTTTAACCATGGCCTTTGCGGCTAGAGACTTGAGAAGGTTTTCTATCTATATATTCTTGAATTAAAATTAATTTAATTTAACAACATGTTTGTGTCCGGATGTGGAGGTTTTTCAGGTTAACATAAAAGAGCTTAAAAATTATTGATTTAATAGTCAAAGATTATAAAACGAAAAGAAAAATCATAGATAATTTTTTTCTTCTTCCTCCTCCACACAAAGAAACAAGTACCAGAGTTTTCGCCGTTCTCAGGGAAATAATAATTTTAATGTTATATTAAATGAAATTACAGTATGATTTTTTTCGTATTATTTAGGGTGTTTGTTCATTAGAATGTTATTGTCAGTGTGGTAACAATGACTTTAGTCTTTCTGGGAAGTTTCTGAAGCTGTGCGCGTGGAGTTCAAATTTTAATGCTTCAGACGAATGTTTCAGAATGTAAAGAGGGAAAAAATTGGAATAAGATGACTTTATTAAACTTTTTTTATTATTACAAAACGCCATTAGGTTACCTGAAATCAGTTACGATTTGATTCTTGGTAGACATCTTGTTAACAACGCAACATGCAACGAAGTTTCTCGGAAACTATAATTTTTATCACTTGAAATGAAACTGATGAATAATTTAAATATTTCTATAAGCCTGCGAATCAACCTACGGTCCAGTTGTGTTGTTACTACTATAATTTTATTTACTTTCAGTTCCGTTCTAATGTAATTAATTTTTCTCATCCGTCCTTTTTACCTTCAATCCTTTAATCTTCGTTGATTGAAATTTCTTTCTACCTTTGTGCTTGCTGTAAACATTCGGAAACTTGAGTTTAATTACGAAACTAATACAAAGACCATTGTAGACAGTAAATTTATTTTTAAGGAAGTTTTTAATTAGTTAAACCATTCAGTTCTTCGGCCAATATTTATTTCATCTTACTTTTAATTCTCTCGCGTTTAATTTGTATTATCCAATAAAGGTAATAAACTTATTTGCATCCATATTTTTTCATTTAATTGCTTAATCTTGATTTGAAGTTTATTGAAAATGGAGTGACGAAATTTTCAGTGACGTTTCTCAGGAATTGAGGAATGTTAAGTAAAGGCGAAGTGAAAGCCATGTTCTCTCTCTTTTTAACTTTTTTCCTTTACTATTCTCCAACATCATGTCCAATAGAATTCCCTTCTCCACATATTCAAAGACTTGCTTCCCTTCTGCGTTGCTAGTTCGTAGGTCCGGTTGTTTCTGTCCAGCATTTCATTCATTTAAACTAATAAAGAAAAAAAATTTCTATCCCTTTAATTCAATTTAATAATAGCGCGCTTTTAAAGAAATGTTCATTACACTATTTCGGACGGAAGTCGCCGTTTGTCCAGCTGACGGACTCTGTGGAGTAAGACCCTTTTGGTGACGAAGGACCTAAAGTGGGCTGCCAGCTGCAAGGGTCACCAAAGTAAGTATCGTAATGCCAGGTCCCTCAATTTATACATTCAATCAGTAAATTAAAATACTGAGAGAGAGACCATGTTTTCTCCTTTTTTATTATTGTCAATACTGTATTAATTCAATTTATTATCTTATTTCTTCTAGTTTTTCTTAATGTCCATATTTCTGATCCGTACAAAGTCCTACTCCAGATGTACCACTCAATCAGTTTCTTCCACAATTATAAATTCAATTTTCCTGAAACAAATTTCGTTGTTCTGTGACTGACAGTAGCCACACATATAAGGTCTCTTTAATATTCTCATCACTTTGGACTTTTCGAAATTTACCTCCAGTTCCTACTTCCCTCCTGTTACCACTAGTCTTTCCAGCATGGCTTGAAGTGTTTCTTCTTCTCCGGCAGTACCACATCATGATTGTTTCAGCGATATTACGTACTTAAGAATCATATAATTCCGAGTTCCCATTTGAGCTCCTGTGAATGTACTTGAATATTACGATCACATTCAAGGCTTATAAATCGATTTTTTACCTATGCATTTTATATTTACAGACAAATAATATAGGTTATACTACATAATAAATATATATTTTTAATTTTGTAGTTTTTATTCGTGACACAGGTTTAACTTTATTATTTTATATTCTCATATTTCTTTCGGTAGAGCCGTTTTCTTTGTGAAAGCTGTCTTGGCTCTGGCAGTGATGCGCGCTGTAACAAAACTTCCAAGGCACTTGAACGGATCCACATTTTATGATTGTTTCTTCCCCACAAATACATATATGGAGATCAACAACAAGAATGAGTTGAACTCCAAATATTAAAAATTTATTAAAATAACTAATATCACAAAGGTACAAGATTTCGACTCGTTCGGACGAGCAAAGATTAAGAAGTTTTATTATAGCGTTACTACGCAACTCTGCGATGACAACATCTGCGATGTAATATCGCTGTAATATTTCTGTATAGTAATAACTTGTTTAGTTGGTGAGGGTTATATGCCAGTCATGTGTGATTATTAAAATCCTTTTAGAAGAGTTTCGTGGAAACCGTTCATTCGCGTTGATGAAATTCTCGAATCCCTGGAGATTAATAACGGCCTGCTAAGGAATTCCAGGAAACTAAACACACATCAGAGGAAAATTAAAACCCACACTAATTGTTTTTGGTATTTGAATACAAAATTTATCGTCAATATGTAACTAATTATTTGCGATTATAATAAATCAGAAAAGTTCAAAGATTTCTGTAATTTCTGTCTCTTACAACTGGTTATTAAATGCTTGAAAAATAGTTTTAAAAATATGTCAGACCTTTATATAGTTTTAAGTATTTTCAGATAGTTTGCCTTTGTATACCAATACCTTGTAATCTCGATTTTACGTATTAGACAAAGCTTTTATCTTAAGATTATTTGTTGTTACATAAAGTATTAGAGTATATACCATTAAAATCCTGTACATAATTAACCTGGGAACTTGTTACTTAAGTTAATCCAGCAATTAACATAATTTTGCAAATTTTTTTCATGTATTTTAATTTGGTTGTCTGAGGGGCATACATTGTTGGGTTATGAGGGTTCGCTGGTGATGTTGAATTTGATGGGATGGATGGAATGGGTGGGTGGGGTCTGCGGGTATGAGGATGGGGTGGGTTAGGAGGTGCCAGAGTGTTCTGGGGGAAGGATGAGGTTGATAGGGCGTTTTCTCTTGAGGCGACGTGCGTGTGGGGGTGGGGGAGGGTCGCAATGGAGTTGCTGGATCGTGGTGTTGGGATGGTTGAAGGTGCTTTTGATTAATGAAGTTACGGATTTGGTGATTATTGAGTTGACTTGGGGAAGTTTAATGTTGTGGTGGATGATGGAATTTCTGAGGTACCAGGGAGAGTTAATGAAGGTGCGAAGGATTATGTTTTGTTTGGTTTGGATTTTGGCTGAATGGAATACCTTGTAATGAACACACATTTAATTATAGTTTTTTTTAAAAAAAAAAATTAAAAGTCACAGGAAAAAATTTGATCTCTGGATAACAACCTTGCCGACAGAGAGATAAAGTGGATCTTTGTGGCAAATGGCACACACTCAGTGTTGTGATAAATATGAATTTAATTGTTCCTAATTTTTAATACAACTTTGATGAAGATCACTCGTTAAGTGCGGAGTTAACGTATATTTACGATTGAATGACTGATGATTCGATATAGCTTGAAATTACGTTAATGGATGAGGATGATTGGACGATATTTGTTTTTGGACCCTGGAGAAGTGCGTGTGGATTGTCTGGACTGCTTTTGAATTCTCTGAGATATTCGACTATAAACATAAAGACAAACTTTAATCATTTTAAATATTCTAATAATTTCAAACATGTGGCAAAAAAAGAGATTCATATGTTCGTTGTTAAAAGCCCAATAAATGTTTTAAAAAGTGATTCCGTTTATTTATTAATTAACTTACTATAAATTTGTTCTATTTTTGTTTATTTACCAATGGGCTTGGAGGTTATCAGAGTCTATGATGTAAATTATAGATTTCATGCCTTCATATTATTTAGCATAATATTACTATAATAAAATTTCATTATAACGTGATTTAAAAAGCAACATATGCATAATGAATACAATTTTTATGTTGATAATCTCCATAATTGCTGAAGAGTTCTGAATTTATAGATACTAAAAGTAAATGAGAATAGGTCAAATATATCCGCGGCTTACGAGTCATTTTATAACACCAGCACTATATTTATGACCTCTCTGCTCTCTATAATATTATTTTGTATTCCTAGTTCCAGTGAGCGTTTCGTGATCTGCATTAGTGCTATTTCAAGCTTAGAGATTTTTGATTGGTGCTTGATTCGTCAGAGAAGTGACTGGTTGTGACGTAGAAGTTGGGCTGTAATGGTCACCGGGAAAGGGTTTTTACGATTTTAGGTTTTTCGTTTTGAATTTCCTTAACCCACAGTTCAGAATTAATTTCGGCCTTTGGTGTACTTCGTGATTTAAAATCCAAATAATCAAATTCATTGTTTAACCGTTTTGTAAGATTATCTCGTTAAACAATTTAGACTTTTATTTATGTATAAGAGGGTCGTTATATTGTAAGGTCAGCAAAATAAATCTTCTGACTTTCAGTCAATTAGTATCAAAAGAAATGTAACGTTGTTTCATTATTTGTTAGTACGAAAAATAATTTATATTAATCACTGGTCTGGTAATAATTATACTTCGAAACGTGCTATTTCCTTCCTTTGGTAATAATTATACTTATACTCATTATCTGGGTTTTCTTTAGCAGTTACATTATTATTTTTATTCGAGTATGTAGTATCATATATTTTTCATCGTTTCTTTGAAAAGCTGATTCGAACTGTAGTGCGAGATTTTCAAAGAAGAAACATTCTGATATTTATGACCATATATTGCAGTGTTCTGCGTTACCTATGTTTATTTGTCGACCAAACTGCTAATTATGCTTCGATCTGTGTGGGAACTCGTATTTGATTTGGCAAACCGAGAAAAATTAATGGCCTGCTCATTTTGACTGAAAAGTAAATACATCACGCTCGGTCCATATCCCTTTTAAAATAACTCATTATTTCAATCTATTTCGGCTGTAACGAGCATTCCCGCCACCACTTCTGCATCTACTTCAGGATTTTGAAATTTAATTACACCCCTGACTGTGCTAACTGCTGAAAAGCCGGCGTATCGTAACCCGGGACGCTATTTTATCACACAGCTGAATGTCTTCAATACCTCTGATATTATTTTTTTTTCCTTTTGCTAAAAATATATTCAGGTATCGAGTTTGTGGCTCCTTATTCGACTTACAGCTCCTTTAAGGGGATCTCAGAGGGAAGTGATAAATCGAAATCCCGTGTATAGTAAAGAACCCAAGTAAACAAGACTTCGAAAGGCGACGACGCTTATCAGGCTGTAAAACGTGCGTACGTTGCACGAGGGAAAAAGAGGATGAGACGATGCAGAAGATAAAATTCCGGGAACATGCAAAGTAGTCGCAGTGGGTGATTGTTTTGGAACTATTGAATTCTTAATATGATAATTTTTTAAGCATTGATTTCGTCAAACGTACCCGTGGAAGAAGATTCAAATAAAATATGGCTGATTCGTCTTCCTTGTTTACATATACCATAAATTTGAATCAACCTCAAGATGAATGCAAAATTATTGCTATTACGCAAAACCTATTTATAAAACTGTAAAAAAATCTTAATTTTACCATATAGAAGTGACGGTCCACCAACCAGCTTTTCAATTAAAAATTAAGAATTACGACGAACACTAGCAAGAAATTGGATTGACATATTTGCACTTATTGTGCCAATATTTAGACTGTATATTAGCTGAATGCGTGATTTAAAGAACGATCATATATGTGAGGACGGCTGACGGTTCTCTGAAACGAGTTATTTACGATGCTTCAGTACCAGAGTATAAAATAACTCCATCAGCTCTGAACTTCTTAACATACTGCCAGGCAGTATCATTTGTCTCGTAGTTTTAGGTTTGATAAAGCACTCGGATAGCCTTGACTTCCATTACAGTAATTATTTGGAGAGCTGCCAGATAGATAACGGTCGCCAAAGAGCCGGAGTCATTGTGTTGCTGTGGAGAAAGCCGATATGTTCGTGAACCAGCTGCTAACCGACGAAGAGATCCGTCTCGTGGTGTCGCGACGCCTTGATCGCGACGACGTTCGTGTCGTAGAGACGAGTGAGTCAGCTTTGAGCGACGACGACGTGGCCGGTATAATGAGCGAACAGTCTCGTGTCAAGATCAGGGTAGAAGTAGATGGAGGCGTCTCGACGCTCAGCTTCTTCACCAAGTATCTGCCTCGACGCCTGCCTCACAGGGCGGAGATAAAGACTGTGAGGGACTATTTCGCGAGGGAGGTTACGTTTTACCGACGCTACGGTCCCCTATTCACCACAGTTGACGCCTGCTTCCCCCGCTGTTACCTCGTACGGGACGACCTTCTGGTTCTGGAGGATTTGGCCGAAGGGGGTTTCCAAAACTTGGATCAAAGACATCCCTTTGACTACGAACACTGCGCAGTGGCCTTGACAACTCTGGCCAGGTTCCATGCAGCTACCAAGGATCTAGACGATAGAGACTTCGTTTCAATTAATTTTCCAAAAAACGGAGTGGAAATAGACTACCAAGCTGCCGCTATGGTGCATGCTTCGACGGCG